>JAAEAF010000103.1:0-484929 GCA_011037195.1 Triatoma infestans | reverse complement strand
CCCCCAGCTTTGCCCTCCTAATCAATCCTAGCAAAGCTGAGAGCGACTCCGTCATGAAGCTTCCAACTTCTGGATTGCCCGTCCCCAATTGAAGAAACCTAATCCTCGCCAGGCCGGCGCACTCACAAGGATGTGCGCAGGGGTCTCCTCCTCTACCTTGCAGAATCGGCATACCACACTATCCGCAAGTTGTAGGTGGTGCATGTGTCTATTCAGCCTACAATGCCCTGTTAGTAGACCCACAATTAACCTTATAAAAACCCTTCGGGTTTGGCTCAGTAGGTCTTTGGTAAATTTAGGCAAATGTCTTTTAATGAAGAGCTTTGCCTGCCTCTGTCCTGGTGTTCCCTCCCACCAACGCAGACGCTGATCTTCTATCCACCCCCTGATAGAAGTTTGAATGAGGCTCCTGGACAAGCCGCAGAAGGTTCGGGGCCTATAAAGGTACCCTGCGAACCCTCCCTCGCTAGGGCATCCGCCCTCTCATTGCCCAGGACCCCGCATGTCCCGGCACCCAGGCGAGTGTCAGTTTATTCCGAGTACCCACCTCGGTGAGAGCAAGTAGGCAGTCCCACACCAGTCTTGAGACTATTTGGTGTGAGGAAAGTGCCTTCAGGGCTGCCTGACTGTCGGAGTATATGGCCACTCTTCTACCCACTATCCTTTGCCTTATAATCTCCCTAGCGCAGAGTTGTAACGCCACGACTTCAGCCTGAAAGACCGTGGCGTACTTCCCTAGGCTGGCCTTAATTTTAACTTTAGGCCTTCCCCCGTAGACCCCAGCTCCGACCCCAGTCGGAGTTTTGGATCCATCTGTGTACCAGATCGAGTTACCGAACAGGGGTGGGTCGCAGCCCCATTCGCCTCTGCTCGGTATGACAATATGGAAGTTCCTTTCGAAAAAATACTTAGGAACCATCCTATCCGTTGGCATCCCCAGAAGATAGTCCGCCTTGATTTCCTCAATCAACCTCTGGTTATTACGATCATGCCTAGAGGTGATGGGAGGCGGCCCCTGCAGGAGCCTATGTATTCCCATTCTGGCTTCGCCTAGAACGAGAATGTGTAATGGTGGCAGATTGAGGAGGACTTCCAACGCCGCAGTCGGGGTGGTCTTCATGGCCCCCGTGGAACCCAGGCATGCTCGCCTTTGGATCCCACCAAGCCTTCCCACCGCCCCCTTCTGTAGCGTTTTGGTCCACCAAACTACCGACCCATATGTAATCATGGGTCTGATGATCCTGGTGTAGATCCATAGTGACAAACTTGCACCAAAGGCGCAAGCCTCAGTTTCTCCCACAAAGCCGTCTGCACCTATTAAATGACGCATCGGCTCTGTGAGAAATTTTGTCAATGTGTTGATTCCAAGTGAGTCTTTGGTCGAAAGTAACATCAAGGTACTTAGCCTCCGTCGCAAATGGAATCGGGGTGTGCCCAAGTAATGGAGGCCAAAGGCCTTCCAACTTGTGGCGCAATGTGAAAGGAACTATTACGGCTTTGTGGGGGTTTATGGACAAGTCCTCCTCCCTACACCAGTTCCTAACCAGGTTTAGGGCTACTTGCACCCGCTCTGCAATCGTAGTAGGGTATTTGCCTCTTACCACGATCGCCAAATCATCTGCGTAGCCTAGACAGTCAAAGCCATCCGCAGATATAGTTGGTGGAGGAGGTCATCAACGACCAAAGTCCACATCAGAGGGGACAAAACCCCTCTCTATGGACACCCCCTCCCTACTTTTACCCTAAGGGTGGTCTGGCCTATTGTCGAAATGTTAATTCGATTACTTAGGCCAGACTCCATCCAGCCGCATAACACTGCTGGTACTCCTCTTTTATGGAGAGAGTTGATGACCGAGGTGCGCGAGACATTATTGAATGCGCCCTCAATGTCCAAAAAGGTGGCTACCGCAATTTCCTTATCCTCCAAGGATTTTGATAGCAGCCTGTTAAGATCATCCAGTGCGGCCTCAGCCGACCTACCTGGTTGATAAGCGTATTGGCGGGCACTTAGGGGGTTTGCACGCAAGACCTCATCCCTGATATATCTGTCCACCAACCTTTCCAGAGCTTTGCTCAGGAAAGAGGTTAGGCTAATCGGTCTATACGAGCCTGGCTTGAGGTCAGACACTCTACCCACCTTGGGGAGGTAGATCACCTTGACCTCACGCCACGGTACCGGCGTATATCTTCGGGCTATGCATGCCCTAAAGATTCTACACAGGTATGGTAAAAGAATATCTAGTCCTTTTTGTAGAAGGACCGGGTAAATCCCATCCGTCCTAGGAGATTTGAAACGTAGGGATTTGTTGATGGCCCACCTGACTTTGCTTGGCCTTGTTATGAGAGTGGCGAGTTTCCAGTCCTCTGGGGATGGTCTAATGAGCCTTTCCCCAGGGATCCCCGCCACCTCTGGGCCTGCAAGTCGGGATGAGCCTGGAAAGTGCGTCTCCGCGAGGAGCTCTAAGCTTTCCTCTTCGGAGACAGTGAAGGTTCCATCCCCCTTTCGGAGGAACCCCACTTCCTTCGCAGTACCGTCTTTGGCCAACGCTCTGTGGATTCTGGCGCACGAGGGTGAGTCCTCAATCTCCTCGCAAAACCGCCTCCACGAACGTCTTTTGGCCTTTCTAATCTCTTTATTGTACTGCGTGAGGGCATTCCGATAGACGGTCCAGTTCTGGGTAACTTTGGCCCTGTTGAACAATTTCCTCACCTCGGCCCTCAATTTCTCGAGGTGATTGTTCCACCAGACCGTCTTTCCTCTCTGTGGTCTTGACCTTACCGGACAGTTTTCTTGGAAGGCAGTGGCTATCGCCTCCTGCACCTCCTCTACCGACCGCTCAAGACCCTCCACCCCTCTCCCGTCAGAGATTCCCTGTTCTACTCTATACTTGAGGGAATCCACAAATCCTTCCCAGTCGGTTTCCCGAGGGTTCCGAAATGTTACCTGCTGCAGCAGGGGGGTGTCGATGGTGAACCTGATGTGCCTGTGGTCGGAGCAAGATGGTTCCTAAGACACATGTCAGTTCCTGATGTCATCACTCATTCTATGGGTGGTCAGGGTCAAGTCCAACACCTCTCTCCTGGCCACCGTAACGAAGGTGGGTTCCTTACCTAAATTAGAGATTAGTAACCCTTTACCATAGATAAAATCCAAAAGGGACTTACCTCTGCTATTGCAGTTGCTGCTCCCCCATGCTGGGTGGTGTGCGTTGGCATCACATCCCACGAAGAGCGGGAGATTCTTCGCCTCACAGAAGTCGACGATCTTTTCCATCAGGTCCGGCGGGCAAGACTGGACCTCACCGGGAAAGTAGGCGGAGCAGGCCACCAGCCTCCTGATTCCACCTTCGGTCCGTGCCGAGATAATTGCTGTAACAAAATCGCCTGAGCAAAGTGCCGGCAGTAAGTTACCATCAATCTGATTATTAAGGACTATACAGGCTCTGGGAAACCCAGAGCCCTTACAGTATAACACCTTGCCTTGGAATGGGCGAATGCCTCTAACTTCCTCGGCCACGAGCCACGGCTCCTGCACCAGAGCGATATGTAATCGCTCCGATTCAAACCTCCTGCACAAGACCGCCGAGGCGGTCTTCGCGTGGTGCAGGTTGATTTGCAGGACCCGTAGCCCCATCCTAAGATGTAGTAGGGGGTCGGGAAGGCGAGCTACGCTCGTCCCGCCGCCGCACTTCGGCATCCTCGGACGCCAGACACCGCTGAGGGGTTTGAGGTCTCAACAGCGGGCTGACCCCGGCTTCGCCCAGAGCGACGGGCATGCCCTCCCCCCTATCGGTTTTATTGCCTCACCGTTACCAGCTTTTTTATTACCATAGCGGTAACAGCTTTAAAAAATAAAAATAAAACTTAATTGAAATCACTTTTCATTACAAGTAAGTTTAAAATATAAAATTTTTTCAGGCGGGCTCTTAAGTTTAGCGTGATCAGCAGTCGTGGACGGAGACGAAAAGCAAACCAATTTCATACCTTCTGATAATATAACTAAAATTCAAGATGCTATTGTGAATCTTGGCGTACCGGACATTATGTATTAGTGATCAGCACAAAATAAAAACTGTGAAAGCATTGGCGTCTGAAACATTAATGAATTTTCTAGGGCTTCTTTTCTACTTCATAACTTGTTTCCCATTTTCTTCTATTATCAGTCTGGTTCATTCTAGTAGATATGGAGACATTTACTTCCACTTTTTAAGTTTATGTGCCTTGATTGTTTATTGATACACAATCGTTTTAAATGGTATCTTGTCACAAACATTAAAAAGTGGAAGTAATTTGAAACCGGTCAGAATTAAGGTAAAGAAGCTTGCTGATGACGGACATGTTCTCAGATCTTTTTTTTCTTTTAATTTTTTTGGCTACATTCACTGAAATAACTGTTCTCTTTATAATTGGTTTACACAACTTTAAATGTCTATCGCTTTGTTATGTGTATCAATATTATTCCCAGAATTGTTCATATTCAAAATTATTTTGTACGTATTTTTTTTGGTCAAACACAATTCAGAAAACATAAGTATTTAAAGTAAAATAAAAGAGGGAAATAAAATATAATTTTAAAGATTTATTTCTCAAGAAATATAAAGTATATATTTATAGACAAAAGCAGCAGCTCCTTCTCAATTTCATTGAGTCATGTAAAATGAGGCACTTAATATTTTACACAAAAGAAAAAATATAATAAACAAGTATAAATATTATTAACTTATTACTGTACAAGAAAATGAAATCGTTTAATAACTGTAGACATTTAAAAATAATAAATATGAAAACATTTTATATGGCAAAGTACATATTATACATATATATACATCCACGATAACCCTAATTTAACCTAATAATTCAAAGTCTTCATCTGAATCATCTAATGTCTTCACCCTAGATACTGAAAACAAAATATAACAGAAGAAATTAATTTATTTAGATTTTATATATATGTATATATATAATTCCAAGAACTATTTTTAGATATTCATTTTTTTTTCCTATTTTTAATTTTTATCAAATATACAAGTCATCAATATTTACCATTTTGTGTTAACGTGGTTGCCTCTTGTGCTTCTTCAGTCCACAAATCTTGACGTTCCTCAGTTAGTTCAAATAATGGCTGCTTCTCTATCATTAATCTATCTCGTATATTCTTGCATAGATTGTCAAAATCTGCTTCGGTTTTACAAAAGAACCCCTACATAAATGAATTCATAGAATTATTATTCAACCAATTTCTCTTGCATCACATAAAAACAAGGGAAATGTCTTCTTTTTTTAAAAAAAGAACGGGATAAATGAAACGCAACGCTTTTTATTTATTAAATCATTAAACAACAATCACATACCTCTAATTATTAAAGAGTGACTTAGCGAAAGGAAACTAGCAATAAGAGAACTAGTTTCCTATTCTTAAAAGTGTATACGTTGCAGCTAAGCGCAGCAAGTTTAGTTAAAACAAACATAAACAACATATGAAAATGATGAAACTTATTATTATATAATGGAAACATAGACATAGCTGTTACTTTATGTAACTTCGGTGACAAGAAATATTGAGTACCGCCAGTTTTTCGAATTTGCGTGTTCACCGAATCCTGTGATTAGAAAAAAATCTAGAAGGAAACACTAAACGACTATCTCTTACAGAATGCCAAACTTTTCTTTACATCAAAATTTACTCATTTGTCCTAACATAAGTATAGCGGTGGAAGGGGGACAAGTAACTAACCAGACAGTTGTAGAAATGATTACATTGTAGTCCAAAAGTAAGCGCCAGTAATATTGAACTACTCGTAATACACTGAAATATAACGTCGCAGATTTCTCCGGACTTACAAAAAACAATTCTTCCAGGAAGATGTTTCAAATTAAAGTGATAGGTTTTATCTGAGCTGAGTTTGCATTCCAACTTTGAAGAATTTTTTTTTTAATAGGAATGAGATCTTTTGTGCCCCTCGGAGCCTTATCAGTGCACTGCCGACTTCCGGACAGTGTTCTCTAGCTACAGACAAATTGTCCATCACCGGACAATGAGCTCCTAGGAAGAGAAAATCTAAGAGAATCATGCTGGATTCGAACTCAGGATATCCAGGTTGATATCTTATGAAAAATACCATTATATTTTATTTCTATAATTTTCAAAGTTTTATGTGATTTATTTCATTTAAATTATAAGCCCTGGTGTCCGAATGAAACAAGAATTTGTTCATTATGTAACACGAGATCTTTTTTATTTTCTTTCAGCATATCCCGTGCTGAGCGGACTGATGTTACTGTCATATGGTATTTTTACCTTCTCTTACTCCTATAATAATCGAGTTTTCACCGGAAATATCCGATTTGAGGTCCCCTGAGTCCAAAAAAGTGGTTTTTAGCAAATGGTGTGTATGTCTGTGTGTATATGTGAACAGCATAGCTCAAAAACGAAAAATCATAGAAAGTTCAAACTTGATATTCCGATTAGGTATCACCGACGGATCCGACAATGGGTCATCTGTCAAAATTCCTCAACCGGAAGTACCACTTTACTGAATGGTTTTTTCACTTTCTTGCGATTTTCTCAAAAATGCTCCGACGATTTCTTTCAACTACAAATACAAAGAGCTACAACTTTTATTTGAAATGTTTCTCTGGGAAAATTCATTTAAGGGCAGGTTATGGTGGAGAGGTGGGGTTAGGTTTTCATCTAAAGTACTAATTTCAGTTTATTAAAACAATTCTATCATCTAAATAATGTTAATTAGAATTGAGTATGTTGTTGAAATTCCGAGTTTAAAAAAAAAATCGGATAGCCGGAAATGCGTTTACATTACCACTTTACTAAATGATTTTTTTCACTTTTTGCGTTTTGTCAAAAATGTCTCCGACGATTTTCTTAAAACTTCTTGTATAAACTAAACATACAAAGATCTACAACTTTTATTTAAAACATTTCTCTGGGAAAATTCATTTAAGGACACTTTTAGGAGAAGGGTGGGGTTATGTTTTTCTGTAAAGTGCTATCATAGTTGATTATACAATGCTATCATCAAAATAAAATTAATTAGAAATAAATAGATGGCTAAAATTCTGAGTTTCAAGAAAACTAGTAAACCGGAAGTGTGCGTTTACTGAGCAGTTTTTTCAGGTTTCGACGAATTTCATAAAATTAGGTGCACAAACTATAAAATTTGTCAATTATAATTTTGAGAACTGGAGTAAGATAAAGTTGTGTTAGTGTTTCACACCAGATTTTTGTTTTTGCAATCAGGTGTACTTTTTTTTTTGTAATTTTTGTGGAATAAAATAAATTTTATTATTATTATTATTATTACTGGTGGCAGAATTATATATTGTATTAAAGAGAAGTGGTACTTTAGAGGAAAGCTTAACGTTAACATTCTCAAGAACTCCCAAAAATAAATTTTCACAGGAAAATGTTTCAAATAAAAGTGATCAACATTTTTTAAGTGATATGCGAGAAAATCGTTAGAAAATAAAATCAGTAAAGTTGTAATTCTGGGTGATGGATTTTGCCTGCCCTAACCGGAAGATGCGGATTAGGTAGTACCTAAACGGAATATCAAGTTTGAGGTTCCCTGTGATTTTGAGATGCACAGAAACACATGATGGCGAAAAGTGAAGACGTGCCATTGCTATTCCCCATTGTGTATTTTCTTCACATATAATTCATGTCACGAATTCATCACATTTGCTTATTGTATTTATTCATTGTACAGTTGCAAATAAATTATTGAAAAAGAGTGGAGGCAGTGCTATTAATTCTTTATTAAATTTGATGCTACTAAGAAGTTACAAGAAAGGCACAATAATCTCTTATAAACAGATGAATGATGTACATGTTTTATTTTAAATTGTTGGGATGTTTTAAATTTATTTATTTATTTTTTCTGTGGCAGCTTATAGCTATGCAGCCAATGTTTTAAATTCGCTCTGCAAAAAGTGAGTCTTTTATGTGGTAAGCAAAAAGGTTTTTCAAAAGTAATTTTTGTCCTTAGTAGTGGGAAATTACCTTGTTGACGTTTAATAACGTCAAGGTGTTCCATCCGTGTTAAAGAAATTTCGAACATCGATACAACTCTCAATCCAAATAGTGGCGGTATCGATAATGGGCAGTAGTGTAAACATCAAGAGATCCCATTTGTCGCAGTCGCTTTTGAAGTATTGAGATCGTGTCAGCTCTTTGAAACTGGGTTTTTAGCAAATGGGGAATTTGACTTTACTGAATAGATTTTTTAGTTTTTCGTGATTTTTCTTGGAAACGACTCTAAGAATTTTGTTTAAACTTCGTATACTATCTACACACATGTATATCTATCTCCACGACGAGGCTCATCTGAAAGCGTAAAGTTATTTGAAATCTTCTTCAGGTTGGCTGTGTTCGAGAAAATACAACCAAAAAGCCCACTGTACTAGCAGCGCATGCACCCTGGATAGTCTCCCTCCCAGTCTGACTAAATGTCAAATGGTGACTGTGGCTTACACTACGGCTCCTTGCACTTCCTATTGCAGCAAATAGGAGCAGCATCCGTTACCCCAAACATCGCTGCAGCAAGCGGATTCATCACTCACCACAACAAACTGTACTCGTCCTTACATTTGCGCCTAATTTATCATAATAGAATCTTCAAACCACAGCTCAGACTACTAAAGCTGGTAATACGTTTATTCTCATTATCTATTCTAACAATTCAATTTGAGATCCATCAACTCGGCAGGGGGATAATGACCATCGGAGTACTCATCCTATATCACTATGGGACGGCTAGTTGATACGTCCAGTACAACAGACCCAATGACAAACAATTCCACGCCATGGATACAAAGAAAATATAATGGGAAACTATCTAGGATGGCTTCAATGAACGTTTCCAGCCTTTCACAGATGAGACCAAACCACACGATTACAAGTACTACCGTAATTTCCCTAAGCAAAGTTAGTAAAAGTAAAAACGTAAATAAAACTTCATTTGATCAAAATTTCATGAACAAAAGTTGCAGGCAAACGGAATTTTTTGAGAAATATTTGCTTCAATAAGATTTCTCCATAAAGCCAATAAAAAAGAAAGAATTTTTAATTTTCTTCACTAATATAAGTGAGTAAAATAAAGCTTGGATAGGAAGGAACAAATTAGATGTTTCAGCTTAAAAAATATATGAAACGTGTTCAATAAATAAATACTAAGTCCAGTTTAACTTAAAATGATATGAATGATGACAGCAAATTTTCAAAGTAATTAATTCGAGGAAAAACAAACTGACCACAGCAACTGATGGATCCATATGAAGAATATGCAACCGACTGGCTTGTTGACAATGATAAGAACTGTCGATTTTGTCGTGCCCATGTTCTTTTCTGTCTCTAATTGATTGGGTAGTATGTGGATCAAGAAAAATAACATCATTACCTGAAAAATTATAATACAGTAAATTTAGTGTCAAATAAATTAATATTACCACATGATTAAATAGCAAAAACTTACCAACGCAACCTATAAAATAAAGTGCATGATTTGGCTTTCCTCCGATTACACCTAGGCTTTGTGGGAACATAAAGCATGTCTAAGGAAAAAGAAAAATCTACATTATCTGACTAATTTACTTCTAACTTTTTTTCAACAATAACTGATATTTAAACCGCCTTAGCCTACTTTTTTTCTTCTAGTCAGCCGGTTTCAATGTCTGCGATCATCCGAGCAAATCGCAAAAAATGTAGATATGTAGATTTTAACATTTAAAGTTTCAGTCTTAGAATATACTGATTCTATGAGGGAAGTTATAAAATAAATTGGAAGGAAAAAGAAGCCGGATAATATTGATAAAATGTCAGATTCTGACCAACAATTCGGCTCCATCCATCTGTTCAAAACACTTTACTAACCAAAAAACGAATTTTAAAAGTACCTTAGCTGGTCCTTCCCAGTACCTTATCATTTATGAAAGTCATTCAATAAGTACAGTGACAGGTAGTTATCATAATTTGATGTATTAAATGAACCTCAATTTTCCTATTCGATATAATCTCTTAATATATTTTTACATATGACCCATGACTCTACTAGATTTTTATGTAGGCATTAAAAAATTCTTTGTCTTGAAATGTGAATCAGTTTTGCTTATTCGTTTTCACTTCTTCATTGCTGTGAACTGTACAATGTTGTAAATGTCAAGTAATGTGAGATCGAACAAAAAAATCCGTTGATGTGAGATTCGGACTAAAAGGCGGATATGGTAAAAACACTCCCGACCTAAATTAATGTTCAAGCGTTATTGTGGCCAAGCATTTATCTTGGAGCAGGAGTACCATATCCATTGCAAAACAATAAAACTTTTCAGGATTGCAAGCTGCACTTTATTTTCAAGCATCTTTCTATTATAGTGACCAAAAGTATGTTATCCTTGCAACTAATCAGTAAATATTGGTCGTTTCACATCCCAAAACATGGCTTGCATCACTTTTGTCAGCCGTTGGTTGGGTCTTGAATTTGCTGGAGATCCGGGCTGCTTCCGCTCCATTCTCTGCCGTTTAGAATCAACCTCGCTCCAATTGATCCATCACAAGTCACACATTCCTTCGTAATATCCATCTCCTCCAATAATGTTGTTGAGTTCCTCAAAACACTAAGTTTGATTTCTCCTGGTGATTCGTTAACTAATTTGGAGCACTGTGTTTTATGTCTATGAATAATGAAATGAACTAAGCCAATACTTACATTCTTCAGCAATTTCTTCTCTAGTTTGTCTTTTAGAATACGGTTACAAGCACCTCGCAAGATTAAGTGTCGGAATTGAAACCATGACTGGTCTCCTTGCAAGGTGCAAATACTTAAAACAATAAGGATCACTTCTGATTTGTCAAACCCCTTAATCGCAGTTCATACGATTCATATAACGTACACGTATTATTTCACTGTATTATTTTAATAAATTCTGTTCTATATTTTTATTACGCTGTTCTGCCAATGTGCAGATTTCTGTAAGATTTGCCTTCGTTAATGAGTAATAGAGGTTATGTACACAGAACAAGTTTTAAATTGATGACCACAATGCCAATTTATAATGATGAAAGTCTCGTTATTCTTATACAAATATTCTTTGATTTAAGTTCTTTTTCGAAATTTAAACTTCTCTATGTTGATGAAAAATTTCCTCTTTAGCACCCCTGCCAACCATCATTGTATGTGGATTGTATAATTTCTTTGTCTTTTTACTTATGAATGATCCTTATATAAATATATTACAAAAATTAAATTATTATTAATAATTTGGTTGGTTCTGCATTCATACAGAATGCAAAAGGAATAGCAATGTTTCAATTCTATATGAAAAATACATCTTTTATTAACATTAAATCATGACTTCTACCTAAGCCATCAAGCCTTAAATGAAAAGAAGCTTTTATTTGGCAATGGCCAGAGAAAGTTTTTGAAAAATTAAAATATATTGCTGCTATGTTGTTACTACTGATGTCCTTAATTAGGAGTTCTGAAAAGTTTATTAAAAAAAAAACAAAAAATACATATTTACCAATCTGTAAAGAAAATGAAGTGAAACAAATTTACAAACGGAAATTATATAACATATGCTCGAAGACAAATAAACACCAAATAACACGAGAAAAAAATTAAGAAACGAATTATACTATTATTTTTTAATAAACCAAAAACAGTAATGAAAGAAAAATACAAATTTAAATATAAATAAATGAAAAAATTAATTTTTCGAAGACTTTTTCTGGCCGAATAAAACTTTCTCCTTATTAAAATTTAAAGGAAAAATATAAAAGGAAAATACATGTGTACATACAGAAAAATTATTACTGCAAACTTGGGAATATGGGTAAGGATTAGGGTCTTCATGTTCTTATTAACATGAGAATTAAGAATTAGACTACTCTAGTTTACCTATACTTCTACAGAAAGTAGATTGCACTTAAATTAAACATGGGCCATTTCTGAACTTAGGCCTGTTTCACTGATAACGACCCCCATTGGTCACAGATACTTTCACTGATTTCAAATTGGCATAAGAGATGCAGCAAATGTGTTAACACTGACTAGAAACAAGAACATTCTTAAATAAGAATGGTTAGCGAGACTGCTCTAACAACAGAAGTACGTTTTTACTAATGGAGAGGAATTTTTATCCTATGAGCAATTTTTGAGATAATCAAAATGATTAGTTTGAATATTTTAATCTAAACGCATGATTTAACTTTTGCATTTAAAAAAAGCTGGGCGTACAACTAGCTTGTGTGAATGAAATCTTAAAACAAAACAAAAAAATAATATAATTGACACTTTATGAAAATTTACCTTAAGTCCTTTAATATAGACTGAATTAATTTCATTAATTCCTAATCGCAAAGGTACAATTAGTAAAAGTGCTTTCCACGTTCGAGCAGGTACATATCTCGCTGTGACTCTGCATAATCGTCCTTAAAAATTCAATAATAATATGATTATTATTTTTTTTTATATAATATTACGAAACTAATTATTTCTGGAAAAAGTATGAGCACAAGAAGTGTATTGAAATAGTGAAATTTTTCTAGCTAATTTGGCAAGTAATTCTTCAAAATTAGCCTTTAAAAGCAGGTGGAATTCTTTGATTATATCACTAACAGAAAACAACCAGAGCTTTTTGAAAAGAGTAATAAAAAGAGTAGACAATGAATTGCGGAATGTTAAATCGAATTATCTGGAGGAACCAAGGTTGGTAGAGAGGTCATGATGGACCGTGTCTTCTGGCTAGCCGTTAAAACAATGCTACGTTCGATTCAAGGTTTAGCCCATAGAGTTATAAAGTTTTAAGAAATAATTGCTAAAGAGTCTCTACTAAAAATCGGTAGTTGGAAGCAAAGCCCGCTGGAAAAATAAAAAGACAAATATTTTATTTACTCTTTAGAGGGATTGGAACTTTCTTTTATTCTTCAGCCGACTAAAGATTTTTAGTATTTCATTTTTATTTGCTTGTAAAAAGAAAATAAGAAACTAATATTGAGAAAGATGGCGCGTGCAGACTTGGAAAGATGGAGGAGACTTAACATTTCTTCTGATGGAAACTAAGACACTATCATCTAAAGAAGATTTCGCTCTTCCAGGAATAGGATATACTCTCCTTACAACCGTCTAGATTATGAACTTTCTTAAAGAAACAGACTTGGAGGGTTTAATAAGGATCTTCAGTCTTTTTTTAAATATGGATTTCAGAAAGAATGACTACAACAAAACATGATTAATGGAGAATATTTTGTGTTCTATTGGGTTGCTCGCTATAAAATGACAGAAATGCCTTCATCACTCGTATGGGAAAAAAATCAATCAATCCTGGTGAGGGTAGAAACAAATAAATAATTGACAGAGACATGTCTCTTAGAGAATCAGTCAGATGACTTGGAAGGTTTCCAGACACTTTCCCTTCACTTAAGGGATATTGAAATGTTCCGATAGAGTCGATCTAGGAAGTTTCAAAATTTCCGCAACTTCTTGGAAATTTTTTCTTTGAGATATCCCCAAAGAAAAAATCAAGAGGGATTAAATCTGGCGATCTGAAAGGCCAGCTTACCGGTCCCTGACTTCCGATCCAGCGGTTACTGAACATCTCATTCACTTCTCTCTTCGCCACTAAGGCATAGTCGCGGGAGACAACCATCTTGTTGGAACCATATTCTTGTTCTGACATTCTATGACACATCCTCCAGCAACTGTTATAACTCTTGGTAAAATTAGCGTATTTTTGCTCATTTAAGGCACCTGGCGGAAAGTATGGGCCAATAGCTTTATCTCCAACCATTCCGCACCAAACATTAACAGACAGATGTTCAGTAGCCTGGATCGGAAGGCAGGGATCGGTAAGCTGGCCTTCCAGATCGGCAGATTTAACCCCTCTTGAATTTTTTCTTTGGGTATATCTGAAAGAAAAAATTTATGTCAGGGAACCAACATCTCCAGAAGCACTTAGAGAAGGCTTAATCCAAAACTGCTTAGCAATTCTGGCAGACACTATACGATTAGCAACTTCATCTGTTGGGCAGCGACTGCGCTTGTGCCGATTAAGCCGAGGAGGTCATTTTGAATAATTAGAAAATATTATTTTATAGATTTTTGTAAATGAACTGGAAAACTGTTTGGTTTTAATGATGGTTTATCTGATTTTTAAGTCCCTTATGGCTTTAAAATAGGCTTTAAGTTTTATCAGCATTTGAGCTCTCTTATAAATTCGAAATTAATAAGAAAATCCGCTTTTGATTTTTGTTTATGAAACAGAGAAATAGGAAAAAAGACGAAAATTTATTCTTTAAGATTGAATAACTCGGCAAAGGTTTGAAATATTGGAGTGAAATTAACGGCATTATTCTTCATTTTTTTAGTAGTTTTCAAAACAGTAGTAAAAAGTGGGGTTCAAAAAGAAATCAGCACTTTCAACCACCGATTTATCGTAAACTATATACATATAAGCTTGTGAAATGTAGATATTTTTTCTGTAAAGAAATTTATAAGAAAATACCATTGAAAAGTGGCTTTTAACAGTCGAAGCGCTGTAGGGTTGAGTTTAAAGTCACTGAAAAACCTTATAATTAATTAAATTAAAATAAAACTTCTGTTTCTTATAGGAAATTTAATGCTCTTTCCAAAGGAGTAATTGAATATGATTTTTGTAAAAAACTTTTTGAGATATAATAAAGTTTATGAGAAAAAGTAGGAAAATTGAAAATTTTCCAAAATGAAGAATAACTTTTGAAGGCGACCGAAAAAAATATCTACATTTCACAAGCTTTCCAACGATAATAAATATCATGGGGTTTCTTTCTTGTTTTGTTAAAGAAAATGCGAAATAAATGTAAAAAACAACAAAATTCAAATTGAGAACTGTTACAAAAATATCCTAAGATTAATTAATAATACTGGAATGAACTTTGGAATTGTAATCTCACGATAGAAATCCGTCTAATTCTAATAAACAGAAACATTAAGTCGTGATTTAGCTGGTCATACATTCAAAATGCCACAGTTCTCTGACAGAATACCGAAATATGATTTTTATTTATGGTTTTTGTAACGGCAGCGCGTCGGAAGCTGCAGCTGAGTATGTTCGGGAAGAGCTGGAGCACCGGATATATGAAGCTGCGGAAGAAATTAAAAAAAAACTGCGGTGAAGTGCTAAGTGCTGTTTCGTCAGTGTCATAAAGAAGCAGACTTTGTCTACGCGGAGGATAAACATTTTGAACATTTTCTTTAAATTAAATTAAATTTTTCTTTTGTGTAAAAAGTTTCTATTTAATTTTTTTGTGTGTTTTTAAATTTTTAACCCTCTTACAGATGGAAAAGATTTTTTTCGTTAATTAAATCATATTTTTTGTATTTTCTTTTATCATTCTCAACTCCATCATTTTAACATTAATAAACTTTGATTTATGAGATTTATTTGTTTATTTTTTTTATTTGATTTATCAGAAAAAAAAAGAGGCAAAATTAGCTAATCTTAGGATATTTTTATAACAGTTCTCAATTTGAATTTTGTTGTTTTTTACATTTATTTCGCATTTTCTTTAACAAAACAAGAAAGAAACCCCATGATATTTATTATCGTTGGAAAGCTGGTGAAATGTAGATATTTTTTCTGTAACCGGACCATACGCTAGCCTTAAAGAAATTTATAAGAAAATACTATTGAAAAGTTGTTTTTAACAGTCGAAGCGCTGTAGGGTTGAGTTTAAAGTCACTGAAAAACCTTATAATTAATTAAATTAAAATAAAACTTCTGTTTCTTATAGGAAATTTAATGCTATTTCCAAAGGTGTAATTGGATATGATTTATGTAAAAAACTTTTTGAGATATAATCAATTTTATGAGAAAAAAGTAGGAAAATTGAAAATTTTCCAAATGAAGAATAACTTTTGAAGGCGAACGAATCGGACCATGGTTTATTAGAAATTTTTTGTTCCAATAAAGTGACAAACCATATCCCGAAGTATTGCCAGAGGTTGCTGTTACACCCTATATATATATATACAATAATATAATGTACAGAGTGTCCCATTTACATATTTCCATATATATATATCTGACGCGGTCTCAACCCGGAAACTCAAGTTTTTAAGATTTTAAAGAAAATGTAGTTTATATAAGTAAAAAACACAAATTGGGAAAAGTACCTAATTTATGCTCTACAGCTATAAAAACAAATAATTTCACTTCTTTTTAGCGCCTTGGTTTGAAACAGAAAAAATATTAATTCCAAATCTCCTTTGAACATCCACTATACAAAAATTATAACTGTAATATAAGTTAAACTTGCTTTAAGCATAGTACATGCAACTGAGAGATATTTGTTTAATGTTTAGGGTTATAAAACAAAATATGGTAAATAATAAAGAATAATAAATAAATAAATAAATAATAAATAGATACTAATAAATAGTCACTTACGGATTTCATTTACGACTATTAAATTATCAAGTGCGACATGTACAACTAAGCCACTCCATTCGTCATAAACAGCAAGCTTTCTGAAAACAATATACAAATATTTATATCTTACAATCATTAAATAATAAATATGAAAAACTAACATCTTCATGAAAATGAATGTTTCCCATAATGTATATATATAAACAAACTGCCATTTGCTACTAATAAAAAATTATTTCTGCAAAATAAAGGGAAATAATATTTAGAAAATAGTTAGGAAACAAGAATTGAATAGAATATTTTTCGTAGAGAAAATCTTTATACAAAAGAGTCTGGTTGACAAAGTTACAATAGAAATTTGAAAATAAATAAATAAAATGTGTGGGAAACTAATTTAACAAATTAATCCTTCTTTCACTAGAACTTGATGACCCATGGGAATGTTAAAAATGTTTAAGCAGTTGATAATTTTATTTCACATTGACAGCAATTGATTTTTTTTTTTCTACACAATTACTTTCACATTCAACAATGAAGAATAAACAATAGTTTTCTTTTATTTTACAAAATAAGATTTCTCGAAGGAATTTGCTAAAACTTTATGCTATCAAGTAGTACAGTATTATTTCTTATATCAGTTTTGAGTTTTCATACAGATGTTGTCTCACTAACCTCCACTTTTCTATTGGTTGCTTTCTTTGTCGCATTCATAACAAAATTTAAAAAATCAGTTAAAATATGGTATTCTTATAAAGTTGAGAATATCAAATACAATTTACGCTGCAAAATACTGGATGTGAAAGGAACTGGCAGGTGATCACACACCTTGATAATGAGATACCATTGAAACTTCTAAACATTAATAAAAATTGTAACTTTAAAGCCAACATGCTAAATGAAACTGTAAGAATTACAGTAAGAAAATGCTTTGCACCATATTTTGTAAATATCAATTCAAAACTGGCATCTGGGAACAAAAATTCAGTTTCAAAATCATTCTTTTTTTTTTTTTATGTGATCTTTAACAGACTTTCGTAAATGTCATATGAATATATCATTTCCTAATTTAATCATTAAATTGTTTATATTAAATTAACAATATTTTAGTTAGATAGTATTATCTTCCAACGTAAGTAAAACATTGCATCCTTCAACACCTGAAATTCTAAACTGAGTTTAACATGAGACTAGTTAATGAGTAAATGAAACAAAACAAAAAAAATTGATGATTTACTTTAAGACCTGGGCCACAGTATTTGGACCGAACCAATCACCAACTTGTTTTCCTTCCGATGCACCCATTAGTGCAATTTGGTGTATAGAATAAGGTGCGCTTTTACTATCTTCAAACATTTTTAGAATCTGAAGATACTTAGAGTCATAGGTAGCTGGTGTCCATATCCAATCTCTACCTTTAAAAAAAGGAAACAAAAAACGGGAAGCCATAAAATGTATAATTCACTTTGTTTCTACAGTGTATGTAACTCTGAATAAATTTTCTAGATTCTGTCTGCTAATTCCAAGTCTCAATAAGTAACTATAATATTAAATCATTATTATTGATATTAAATGTTTGTAAATTTAAAAAGTCTAAAATTTTTCATAAAAATTGATAAAGTTTTATTATAAAAGAAAAACCTGATGCATTAAATATTAAACTTTGTTAAGCTAAGATATTCTTAAACTTATAAAGAATTAATACATGATATATTAAAGACAAAATTTAATTTTTACCCAGATGCAAATTTATGAGTGCTTGTCCAATAAGCATTTGTCCACAGCGAAGCATACAGCCCCAGCCTTTGTCAGATGTTAATCCTGAATCTCCAATAGGAACGAAGCCTTTTCTGTATGAAAACCAAAGACGAGACCGTATGTCGTTTCTAATTGAATCAATATCTGAAAAAAATATTTGTTATGAGTACGTTAATAACATTTAGTTAATAAAACAAATTTTAAATGTCAATATAAATAACTGGTTAAGTTTCGCCGTTGTTAATAATACAAGTACATCGTTGGACTCTCTTAGAATGAAATCGTTGGATTCTCAAAGGACCAAAGATGGTAAATATTCCTGAAGTTTAAAAATTTTCTTTGTTGGCCCCTGCCAACTTTATTATACTAGTATTGAAATATTTAAATGTTTTTAAAAGTTCTGAAGGTTTGTTGCAAAAGAACAAGTGAAAGTGAAGAGGAAGTGCTACTATTTATAATAGAAATATAAGGTTCAAATGACTGTCGTTAAAAAGTGTCATTTACGAACAAATAATTCGCTCAAATTTCTGTTTTACATACAAATGTGCTTGTTACAGATACTGTCAAACATTTGTGTAGGTGGATTAGGTATAACCATTATTTAAAATTTCTTCAGTAGCTGCAAGTGACGCTTGTTTACGAAATATATTTTCACAAATGGAACTATTTCCCAACTGTTTCTATGTATCCACTCTAACAATTGGTTTTTGTTCACTACGATGAGGAGAAAGAAGATTGTTGATTTACTTTTAAACATCCCTATTTGGCTTTCATCCAGTTCATTTTATCATTTCACTTTCTCTACAAGTATTATCTACAGTTTTCAGTTTTCCCAACCATCTACAAACTTCACAAGTATAAATATGTATGCTGTAAATTGAATTTATGCAATTTACAACATTGAATACAGCGGTCGCAATGAACACCAAAAACATAAATATGTATATTCGAGAATTAAGTCGAAAAATAGGTATATTGTGAGATAAATTTAATAAACCACATTAGAACTATAACCATGAATTTCGTTACTTATTGAATGAACGTCATAGTTTCCGAGAAGTGATTTAGAAAAAAAAAAGTTACACGATGAATTCCAAGTTTCTTTTTTTATACTCGTATATCGATTTTCACTTTTCATTAATCGGGTAAAACTCTTTTCTTTTGTTGCTGTGGTTGGTTTCGCAGTGCTGGAAAGCATCAGAGATATTTTCCGTGATAGCCTGCTTCTTTTTGTGGTCATCGACCGGTTTCGGGCGTTCGTCCGTCATCAGGATGCTTTTTGTCAAACAGTGTGATAACATAGATTTGCACAAAGCAAATTTGAATGTAACAACTAAATATGCTCTGTACAAATCTATGTTATCACACTGTTTGATAAAAAGCATCCTGATGATGGGCGAACGCCCGAAACCGGTCGATGACCACTAAAAGAAGCAGGCTATCACGGAAAATATCTCTTGACTCTTTTCTTTTGTTAGAAATTCTCATCAAACCGCTGAAACACATTCGGAAAATGCCTGCAATTTTAATTCCTTAAAATGTCGATATAAAACGAAATAATGGGAATAAAAACAAAGTTTTCAATATATCCGTACATGTTTAAATTGCTGCACCAATGATTTCGGACGGCTTTGAATTAATTCAAAATGTAACATTCTCTGAACAACTTTTGTGGAACAAGTTAGTTGCGCAAATGTTTGATCATGTACTGGACGTTTTAGAAAAGCTGATATTAAAAAAAGTATTATTATTATATTTTAAGAAAGCAACAGAAATTACTCAATGGGGAGTAGCTATCAGCTATTAACTAACCAAAAACGAATGTTCTAAAGCACGGACTGACCTAACATCAAAATAGTATCGAGAGATATTTTCCGTGATTGCCTGCTTCTCTTTGTGGTCATCGAGTGGTTTCAGGTGTTTGCCCATCATCAGGATGTTTTGTCAAAACAGGGTGATAACATAAACTTACACAGAGCAAATTTACTAGTTCTTAAAGTGCTTTGTTGAGACCTAACTAGATTAAGAGGGGGTTTTCCACTTGTTTAATGTTTCCATTTTTAAAAGGAACAGTGTGTACACGCCTTTTAAATGTGAAAAGCAACATGTGACAATACCCAGGTATTGGACCAACAACTATATGGCACTAAACTTTACTTTACCCCACACAAAGTTTACCTGAACTGTGACACTATTTGGCAGAACTTTAACCTTTCTTTAAACTTTAACCTGTCTTTCCTCAGTAAAAGTTTAACGCAGCTTAAAGTTAAGCCTGACTCCCACATTCCCAAAACCCTAAAATAATTTTTTTTTAAAGAAAATCTTTCATTTAAAAGTGATGTTATTATCTGTTCAGTTACAATACATGTTTAAAGAATATCTTTGAAACCGTGTAGAAAATTTAAAAAACTGTAAATCCGCTTTCACTTTTAATTAACCGATTTTCTTCGACTTTGGTACAGTAAGAATGCTTTTAATGTTCTTTAAAACTACAGAGATACAAAAACTATACATTGTATAGAACCCTCAAAAAGCACCGGAATTAAATAAGTCAAGTTCATTGAGGTTTTAGGCAGCAAGATAAAATAAATTATTCAAATGCAAAAAGCAAAATGCAACATTCAAAAGTGTAGACTCAGAGGTGTGACAGATTTAGATATTAAAAAAAAAAATTATCTAATATTTTTTAGTCCTTTATTCGCTTTTCACTTTGGCAATGCTGTTTAACATAAGTTAAAGATAAAACAATTTTCCCAACTATCTACAAACTTCACAAGTATAAATATGTATATTAGAGAATTAAGTCGAAAAATAGGTAAATTGTGAGATTAATTTAATAAGCCACATTAGATCTATAACCATTAGTTTCGTTACTTGAATGAACGTCATAGTTTCCGAGAAGTGATTTAGAAAAAAAAAGTTACAATATTTTAAGACAGCAGAGAAAGCTTGTTAAAGACTATCCAAATCTATGGAAGATTCTTCTTGCAATTCTTAGAAAATCTTAGAACGGTCTTAGAAAAAAAAAAAACTACAATTTTGCTAACGTTTCGTCAAATGTATATTGTCTTTATCAAGGCCTAAAAATAAAAATACAAAGGGCTCTTTTAGAAAAATTAAACATTACAAAGAGTAATAGCAGAGAACAAAAAAGAAATAAAATAAATTAAAAATTAAGCGAAAAAGTATTTACGTAAAAGAAAATCATAATAATATTTAAAATATGGGACTTAACATTGAACAATTTAATAAACAAACTGATAAGTGGAAAAACTCCAAAATACCCGTCAGCATAATTTGTTATAAAATGAATAAGGAAAGTACGATGGTAAGGTATATTAGATAGCGGGAGGTTCTGCAGTAACGGAAAGAAAGAGATGAATATTGAGAAAACCAGACTCAGGGATAAACCAGAATCTGGAGAGATTGATGGTGTCTGCTCTGTAATAATTGGAATTTTTATGTTTCTTGACATGTAACATTTTCAGAAAATTGAGTTTTCCTATTTAGTTCAGTTGCCAAAATAATGATGTAAGAAAAATCAAATTTGTGTCGATTTTCAATGTGATGTTTAGTGAATTCTTTATGCTGCGTGAGTTTGGTTTATTTTTTCTACAGCCATAATCGTGTTAGTACATCCTGTTCTTTAAATGTTGTTTAGTGTGTCCTAGGTAAGTGGCTTAACATGGCTGACAATTTATTTAGTATACAATGATTGTAATTCTGTTGCTGTCTTTCAATTTGGAGAAAATTTTGTAAGTTGTGTTGCTTGTTTTATGTGCTAGGATTATGTTATATAGTCTGATATTTTGGATATTTTTTCGGATAGGTTTCTTATATATAAGAAAAGAAGATAAAATTAGGAAGACAAGTGGAATGGATTCATGGAGGAGATTTGATTCTTATCCGAATATTGTTGGGAGGCAATTCATCAAGGATCTTTTTACATAAAGCTTTAGGATAACTATTATTATAAAAAAGTTTGGACAGGATCTATCATGTATTCAGATCTATCGAGTGATGGCACAGAAAATACTTCTTTTGATATGGAGGTTGTTATTAAAGTAGCAAATATCTTCCTGAAGGCAATCCTAATCATAAAGTTACAATTTTACCATTAGGCGCATCGTTATACAAATTATTAATCGAACACTACCAAAAATAAAAAGTGCGTAATTTCCTACTGAAAAAATGCCAATATAAAATTGATAGACGAAAAAATAGTTGTTAAAAACAGAATTTGAAGCTCTAGGGCCATTCAATTATTTACAAAAATCAAAAGATAAATTAAGGAAACAAATACTCTATTCCATTAAACTTGAATGGACGATATCAATAAGTAATTCATTACAGATGAAATCACTGATAAGAAACCTCAGATTAAAAACAAATTCTTTCACTTACAATTGGTTTATATTGCCATTGCATACAAGAGAATATTAATGTAATTAAATAGTAAATCTCATTAACTTCTTAAGGAACAAACATTAAATTGATATTCATAACTAATGATTTCTCCATATTTGAATAAAGAAAACAAACCATGAATCGCACTATATTTTTTCCCAAGAATCCAAACAGGGTCTTTTGTATGTGGTATATCGTCAGGTTCCAGATGTCCAGATTCATGAGCAAGATAGGCTTCGAACATCATATCCATCTTTAGCCTGCACAAAAGCTTATTTCCACTTTGCTTCTTAACTAAATGTCTGAACTCCATACATTACAATGGAGCAAATAGTTATATTTACACTGTTCCTATACAAAACAAAAATACAATTATTTAGAAACTCTTCCATAAAACCCAAGAAAGATTTGCTGTATAAGAATAGATAATAACCTATAAAAACGACTATCCATGACACATGAATATATATAAAAATGTTACTTTTTGAAAAACTATTGCGAAGCAACACCAAACAAATATTTCGGTCAACGTTGCCAAATGCACACTAAAGAGCTAGAAAATAGGCGTTTATAAATCACCTAGGTAAACTATGAAGTTGCGATAACATATGACCTAAAACAACTGGTAAGTTTTTAAAACATATGGGCGACTGGGACAAACATTAACCCCAACACAAAAAAAAACTACACATAATATAAAATAATAATAATATTCCCTAGTTAAAATTGTTGGATTTTCTCTTAAAAAAATCTTAGGTTTTGAAAAGGCTATTTCGAAAGGTTATTTTAAATTTGACATAAAAACTCTATGATCCTATGCATTTGATTCTTGAGGAAAATATAGGAAATAAAAAGTATCGAGTAAATGTTTGCTATTCTCTAGGAGCATTTAATTCCTATTGAAGTATCCAATCTCACGAAAATAAAATGAAAAATACAAAATTTTGGATGTTTGTATGTTCACTGATGTACACTTAACAATTCAAATTCAAATTCCAATAACTTAAAGTTGTTTCTTAAGGTGGCTATTCATTTCGAGGGCATCTATCTGCAAGGCAAACTTAGCCAGCTACCCTCTATCCTATTAAATGCATAGAAACCCTCCATCCTCATAAACGCATAGAATCATATCCTAAAAAACTTAGCTTTTTCTAGATTTAAGAAAGTTTAAAAGGGAAAAACATAGATATAGTTTTTACTTAAAAACATTTGTAATAAATTTAACGTTTCTACTGATACGAAACTCTTAGTTGGCTCCTTCTATTCATTGAATTGATTAAAACAGTGATTAAAATAAGAAACGCAAAATATTTTCGGATTTAGGATCCCTTACAACATCGGGAAGATTCACATACTCCAATAAGAGAAAATAAAATTCTTGGGAGATTCGTGGAGTTACGTCGTAGATAAGAATCTTAATTCAAGAGCCCTATGTCATCAAAGTTGTAATATCAAGTGCAAAGGCGATTGAAAGTTGTTCACTTCGTTTTTATTACACAGCATATACATACTTAATATTTTAAAGTAAACCATATTAATCAAACCATGTTTTCCCACCGTTACCATGGTGATTCTAAAGAAACAATAATTGCAGGAACTTGGCTCTAACTTGTGTTCCGAAAAGTGCTTGCATGAGATTATAAGATTATTATTTCTTCAAATACTCTGAACTTTGAACAATAAAAATGAGTGAAAAAATAAAATTTATCATTTCAGAATTAAACAGAGAACCTTTTAAAAAAAATTATAATTTGATAACATTTGATTCACTTAGTCCAGAAGAGCTGCTTCAGGTATAAAGAAAATATGAAATAATGATATAAATAATATTTATATATATATATATATAAATGCTAATTTTTGTGAAATCCAGATCCTTAGTGATGTCCTAGCTGATCTAGACTCCTCCAATAAAGTTGATATTAAAGCTGAAGAACCAGAAGAAACCACAATTCGATTGTTAACAATGCTCCGAATACTAAAATATGATCCAGGATCTGATCCGTAAGTAACTAATACTTCGAAATTCGTGGAAAGTCTAATTTCTGAAACACTTAATTTGGTAAATCTTGATCATACTGATCTTATTGTATTTAAATATAATATGTACTTACTACCTAACTCAGAACGTAACTTTGAACCAACTGAGGGAACATAATTTCTTGACCATTGAAATTAATTTTCCTTAAAGTAATGAATTTCCATTAAAATAATGGTAATTATACCAATTACATAAATTATAAATTTGTTTGATCATGAGTTTAACACAAAAACTTATTTTTGAAAATAGTGAAGTAAAAATGTTTTGTAAAATGTAATGACTCCTCCCTCTCAAGTGTATTCTTTCTCCCTTCTACACCCTATTTCTTCATTCCATGTTCTTATTATTAATTTGGGGATAGTATCAAATGACCATGCCCTCTTGTTCCATTCATGACTTCATATAAAAAATCTTTGTCTGTTCTTCTACAGTTCTTGATAAAACTGTTTTCTTTTTTATGTGAACTGCATAATTCTTTTCTTTATACATTTGAATAACTGCATTGCATTCCCGTTATAATTTTTTTTTTACTTTTATTATATTATTTATTTAAAACTATTTTAAAGGGTTGGCTTCCGCCAGGGGATAGTTCAAGGAGAAAAGCACATCATTCATCCTATTCTTGAATGGTTGTTGAAAAATAAAGAAGATCTAAAGAAAAGGGCCTACTTAGCTAAATATTTGGTGAAAGTTGAAGTTCCCATCGAAATTTTGGCTGATGCCGATGTTGCCGCACTGTATGAACAGGTGCGATTTTCATGAATAGAAATTGAATTGAAAATAGAAAATTTGTAAATTCAGAAATCAAAAGTAATTTATAAATTTCAGTATGAACAGTTGATAGAAAAATTTAAAGCCGCTCATAAAGAATCAACAAACTTGAAAGAACAAAGTATTTCAGCCGCAGAACTTAGATCCGATATTGAGGCAATGGAAAAAGAAAAAGAAATAGTTATGAAGAAAATAGACCGCATATCAAGAAAGGTATTTTTCATGTAATAGTACGTTCTATAAATTAATCTGTTTTTCATGCTTCTTTTGTTTCCTTTAAATTGATATCTATTTTTTTTTATTCCATGGATTTTTAATCCACTGCAAACTGAATGATCTATTGTGGTACTCTTAGATGTTAGTGTTTGTACTTAAAATGTAGTCGTCTGTACACTATACTGTGTAATTGTTAGTGAATGTGCGGTAGTGGTGACTCGTGGGCTCGCTAAACCATAGTAATTGCACAAATCAACTACCTTGACTAGTTCTCTGTGTACTGTGTATATGTTGGAGGTGTCATTATGTGATTTCGTGCCAGTATGCTGCGATATCCACAGGAACTCCAACATCCCTGAAGAAGCGGTAAGTCCATTATATTTAAAGATCCCTGAAAAAGTGGCTAGTCCATTACATATAAAATAAATGTTATGTATGTTATATATATGTAATGGACTAGCCTCTTTTTCAGGGATCTTTAAATATAATGAATAACCGCTTCTTATATCTATATATATCCAATCATGTAATGTTCATAAAAGGTAGTAATGTTATATGAGAAATTTCTGAAACTAAAGATTAGAAGTGATAACGGGTCCTGCGGTAATATAAATTCCGACAATGGTCTGTTCTTCCATATTAGTGTCTCTGTTTAGCTGCTAAACTTCTCGGAATCTCACTTAAGAAATTATATCAAGCCTATGAAGCCATAAATTGGAAACAACCTACTCATTATATATTTTATATATTTCTTATACCGAAGTACATCTACAGCAGGTAGCACCGTACAGTACATTGAAGTGCCACTTTAGAGGAAAACTTAATGTTCCAGCTCCCATAGAACGCTCCAAAAATCAATTTTCCTGAAAGAAATGTTTGAGATAGAAGGATAGGCCTTTATGTGTGTAAAAAGTATGCAAAGATTATAGAAAATCGTTGAAGCCAATTTCGAAAAAATGCACACAAATTGAAATCGACTTCCAGTAGAAGGATTTAAACCGAAACTTCGTTGTGAATACAATGGGTGATTCAATATAGAGGATAGCAGAAAGATCATAGGGTAATCAATTCATTTTCATTTTTTTATTTTATATGATACTTATACAGTGGTAGTTAAGCTGAGAATGTGTATGCTGTTATTTGATGGTGTGCTCTTGGGAAGGATATCAAAAGCTTAACAGATTGTACAACGTCCAACGCTTGGCAATTACAAGGGACTATGACTACGCCAACTGTGCTGATGGAGGTAGTCCTGATATGGGAGCCATTACATCTGGTTGTAAGAGAAGCGAGAAGGGCTTCCTAAGACTCACTGTTAACGGGGGAGTAGGTCAAATATTTCGAGGAGGACTTGCAGGCATAGAATTTAAAGTGATTAAGAAAATATATAAGAATATTTTTCTATTATTATAGAAAAAGGTGACAATATTCTACTCTCGAAATCAAATACGACTAATAAGAGATGGAAATTTAGTAGAAGTAGTATTGGGTCCACCAGGAAAATGTGCAAATATTCGCATATCCTCTCCCTGTTTCATCTCCAAACGTTTCTGACATGACTTGAATGTATATCAGACGTTTACATGAAGATGAGACTGTATTTGCAACGCTGAACGTATAAAACTTATAGATACTTATGATATATACAGTCATAGATATAAGCTTTCAGATAATGTAAAATTTAGGTTGAGATTCGGTCACAAAAAAAAAAACTCTATTCAAAGAGTTTCGCCAATTTATTGCCTTCTTCAGGGTCTGTACAAAGATTACAAAGCAAATAAAGAACCCACAAGAATATAAAAAAATAATAAACTAATATATAAACAAAACTAAATAAATCAAGAAAAGTATTATATATAGCAAACTGAAATTTATTTTAAACTATTGCTATTATTGCAGAAAAAATCAGAATCAAACTACATCTCGACTATTAAAATTTATGAAATATGTGGTATATATAAATGTAAAATATGAAAATTTAACATAAGAAGTGCATTTACAAAAATTTTACTTTTTGAATTTCTTAAAAACTATAGTTTAAGTTGTGACATACCATCACCAAGTGTTAAGGAATTACGGTGAATCGAGCTTTATAAAGGGCTAGGAAAGCGGATGGGAAAACCGTGTCTGATTGTGTATGTTGTTTAGGAAATTCCAGGAGACTGTTATAACTGAAGGATAGGTAGTTGGTATCGGTTCTAAAATTGATAGCTGATTTATCTTTTATATATATATCATTTCCAATATATTTCTGTCTTTAATATTGTTGTTAATGGAAAGAATTGTAGTGTTTTCCATATCAAATTCATGTTTATGTTGTATGAAGTGTTTGGTTAGTGCTGCAGTCATGTCAGTCGGTTTTTTGTTTTGCAGTCGTATTTATGTTGATACAGTCTATTTTTTAAATATTGATGTCTGCCCTATGTAAATATGTAGCAGGGCATTGTAAACAATTTATTTTATAAATGACATCTGATAATAAAGTTGTGGGTGTGCAATTTTTGAGTTCAGAGTAGAGTTTTCTTTAGAGGATTGGAGATTTTGTGAGCGATGGAAAGGTTCTAGTTTTTGAAGATTGTAGTTCTTTTTTCTGATAGATCCTCTATGTAATATGGGATAGAGATATAGGATAATGGAAGTTGCTGAGATGGCGTAGAAGGAATTTGGTTGGTCATACTAGCCGTGGTAGTTGATATAATATTTTTTGTACTATATGGAGAGGATGTCATTATTTTTAAATATATTGGATAATTTCAATTTGTTTTCCTCATGGAACTGGGCATGGCTAAGATGAAGTACACGCTTGGAAAAAGATTTAACAAAGTTAATTTTCTAAATATATGGATGATTGGAAAGGAAATGGAGGAATCTATCAGAACGTATGGATTTCATGAACCAGTTAATAATGAGAGTACCATTTTCCTCACGGATAATCGTCTTGTCTAAAAAATTAATTTTATTTTCAATTTCCATTTCATGTATTAAGGAAGGTATTAAGGATGGTACGGAAATGCTCTTTAGGGATGATTGTTAAACAGTCATCAACATATTTGAAGAAAAAAGGAATTTGCCTTACCGTATTACCGTAATACATAAAGATAATAACCATCTAGAATAGTAAATAAAAATATTTCCTTTTATCTGGTCATTCAAATAATGAAATAACTAACTTTTTTTTGAATGTGTTTGGAGTGGCTGTCATAAATCAAATTATTTAAAGAAGGAATATTAAGAATTAACTGTTATTTTAAATAATTTTCTCTTTCTAGGAGCCTCTATAGCTAACTCTCCGGAGGCCGGCAGTGAAATGAGATGGCTCCGGGTGCCCATGACCATTGAATTAAATTTAAAAAAAAAATTAAAATTACTCGAAATATTGCCTATTGCCTACTTCAAAGGTGAACTTGCTTAAGCTAATAATAAAATTTATTTACAGTTGGATAATGTGGAAAACAAAGAAGCTTTCTTAGAAGCTGCTAGAGAATTAAGGCTTGAAAAAGAGAGGCAAAAGGAATTATTGCAGCAAAGACAGGGTGAAATGGAACTAATGCAACGTTTGCAACAAAATGCAGCCAGATTGACGCAACAATTAAATGATGTAAGACAAGCTTCTCAAGGAGTTACTCCACAAGGTAAGTAGTTTAATAAGGTTTTATGATTCTGATGTTTAGACATTTGTGATTATATTTAATAAATTATCCTAGCGCATCCAACAAATTATTTTAGGGTAGACAATAAAAAGTCTTAAGACTTTTCTATTATATCCAAGAAGGATTTTTTTATTTTCAATACTATTTCAATCTAATATCTAAACTTTGAAAAATTCAATTATTTGCAATTATTTTGAAGTAAAATCATGGTAACGCTTACGAGAAAATTAATTAAAATTTCTTAAATTATAGAATTGTTAAACAAGTTAGAAGAAGAAGTGAATATGAATACCTATATAGTAAATGAGAAACTGGCAAAAGAATTGGAAAATAAGAGGAAAGAAGCAGAAATCTTAACAAGGATCGCTAATGGTCCAATTCCAACTCAACAAAATATTGATGTTTTAAGAAGAAAAGTAGGTTTTCAATTATTATTTTTCATTATTATAACGGAATAATTAAAAGTGTTTTTTTTTTTTAAAAAAAAAACAACCATTCTGTCGTACGTTTTGAGGTTGTAGAGTTGAGTGAAGAAGTGAGTGAACTAGCTCAGAGAGGATTTGCTTCTAAAGAACCTGCCGATGATAAATCAGCACCTTATCGGCAACAAGCTCTTATCATTGCAAGGAAAAAAGAAGAAATGGCTGAAACATTTACTCAAGCAAAAGCTGAATTAGATACTTTGAAAATGAAACTTAAAGTAAAATTATAAATTATTTATTTAAATATATATAACTAATATATAATAATATATATATAACTAATAATATCGTTTAAAGGAAAAATAAATTTGATGTGAAACACTTTTACGATTCAGTTCTCAACTTCTTGCTTCTAAATTGAAACTTGAAATTTTTCTAAATCTTTAATTAACCTTATTACTATAAATATGGTTGAAGCATTCACTGAAAAGACACTTTATATATACCTGACGTCATACCATTTCCAGGACCTCCTTGTCCATTTAAACCTGTGACGCAACAGCACATAAAGGGCCAACGCTTCCCAGGCGGCGATTTGTTTTGCGAGTGTGTGGCCTTCGCTGCCTAAGTGCGCTACCAACTGTAGCTTCCCACTTTTGCTCACGATGCCAACACGACTTTACCCTCACGGGAATCGAACCATGAATTCTCGCATCAAAGGCGAGTGCGCTGGCCACTAGACCTACGCGTGAGGACACCGTGTCCATCTACTTGGAAAAATATTTCAAATCAAATTGGAAATGGAGCCAAAAAAAAAAACAGTAATATTGCACTTCCGGTTTTTTTTTGTCTGTGGGGAGAGACCAAGCCCTTTGCTATCCAAAGCCCTTCTGGGCCCATATAGCAATCCCAAAGTTCGGAGCCTTCTCAGTGCACTGCCGGCCTCCGGACAGTATTCTCTCGTTGCAGACAACACTGTCCATCACCGGACACTGAGCTGTAAGAGGCTCCTAGGAAGAAAAAATCTAAGGGCAGCAGCTGGACTCCAACCCGAAACTGTCGCATTGCTAGTCCAGCGCGCTACCACTGAGCTAATCCCTTCCCTAGTGTACTTCCGGTTAACTCATTTGACCTAACAAAACCTTCGTTATTGGATCGGATTGCGATATCCAAATTGAACTTACTGTCACTTTCATTTTTTATTTATTCTGTCTAAGATAACACAGAAAATACAGAGGGAGTGAGAAATAGAGAGTGAGAGAGAAAATCTCAAAATAATCTGATATGAAATACCCAAAAAACTTTCTATACTACATTTCTAAGAGTTCTAATTGACAAATTTTCTTCAAACTTTAAGCATTTACTTCCTGTTATTATATAGAATATGGACCCATCATTGAAATGACAATTTAAAGGTCACCCTATCATCAACACCCAAATTGTCATTGAAATGACAATTTAAAGGTCATTCTCCAGAAGTCCTAAAATCATTTGGCCGGAAAAATGCTTCAAAATAAACATAGGAACTATCTTTGAGCAAATCGAAGGAACTGAAAAAGAAAACGGCCTAGTATCGTAATGGATTTTCTTCGACTCCTTTAATAGGAAATCTCTAAAGTCAGTCAAGTTTTATAAAATCTGTAATATGTATTTATTATTTATTTATTAGGCTAAAATGGGTGGAGGTGAAGCAGCAAATATTGTAGATGAAAACGAATACAAAGAATACATAGCTAATTTGAAAGTTAAAAGTACTTTGTACAAAGCAAAGAAGGCACAATTAGGTGCTTTGGTCTCGGAGTCTGGAGTGCTTGCACGTACAATAGATATTCTTAAACAAATGCAGCAAACACTAACAGTAGTAAGTGCTTATTTGAGTGATAAATTATTAAGAAAAAAAAGGATTTTGGTTTCTAAGCATGTAGTTTCTGATTAAGTTATTACTTACTTACTCTTAGGGGGATGGACTAGTTACTGCTTTAGGGTTCTAGGTGTGGCCCAGTCGAACACCAAGAATAATGATTAAATAATCTGATTTAATAGTACTTTAAAGAGTTGTTATTAATTTTTTTTTTTTTTTTAATCTAATTTAAGAAGTTTGAATGTAAAAACTTGCTCCAGCAAAAGCAAGTGAGCAGGGACGGCCAAAGGACTTGGCACGGCCGCAACACACACATCAACCTCCTCCGAAAGTTCTTTGCATGTTATTTTAGAATGTCAGGTATCAGTGTACATTATCAGCTTGGGATATCTGAAAGACCTGAAGAAGTAATTGGTAGTCTATTACCACCTATAATTAAATAATTAACTAGGTTTCAATTTAATAATAATTATCGTATTAAAAATTTTTGTTTCTCTGCCTTACCTACTACCATTGTGACAAAAAAAAAACGACTGCAACTAGAGCTCTGTTGCGGGTGCTTTACATGTTTATACTTGCATGTAGTGTAAATGTGATGAACTGAGAATATGATAACAAGCATGAGATGACCTGTATATTTAGGATAGCTAATTTGACCTGGAAACTCTTAAATTCAAGAAAATCACACATCAAATACTTTAGGAGACAATAGTAGACAAGAAGTAGTATATAAGGATCTCCATGCCCTTAAGCTGATATAACGCAGCATTTAAAGTAGCCCTGAATTGGCTCATCTAATCCTCAAGATATACTCTTTTGAGCTGCTCCAAATGAGAAAAAAGTTAGGAAGAACATGGATATGTTAATATAATAATAGCATATGAGTCATCCGCTTTTGGATTGCGTAATTTTTTAAGTCATGATTATTAATCTGTAATAAGAATTTTGTTTTATCTTTTTACAAATACGTAGAATGAAAATGTGGATTATGAAATAAATTTGGAAGGGATTCCAAAGGAAGAATTGCAACAACAAATAATTAATTTAAACAATAAAATCGCAGCAGAAAAAGCAAGAATCGCACCTAAACTTGAAGGTATGTAATAAATTTAATTAGATTTGTTTTTTTTAAATACATATTTCTTGCTTTAAAAATCAATTTGACATGAATGTCTTGTCATTTTTCTCCTTTAATAGAGCATAAAACTACTACAAATTTTTAATTTATTAAAATAAGTTACTAATTAAATTTTAGAACTGAGGAAAGCTAAAGAAACCCATGATGAACTTTTGGAAGTTTATAAGGAAAAAAAAAAAATGTACGATTCAAAGACTGCCACACTTAGTGCAACAGTTACGAGACTGGAACAAGTAGGCTATAAAATTGTTCACTTAAAATTTCAACATAAATTTCTGCTCAATTTATTCCTCATTGATTTTTTGCACATATTGTTGATACTTTCGTTAAGATATTTAATTTTATTATATAATATTTTATTAGATTGCTTTTTTAGTTTCAAGAAAATTAATTTTGGTTTCAAGAGATTAATTTCATTTATTATATAGGAAGTGAAAGAGTTAACTAAAGAGGAGCAATCAGACCAGTCACAAATTGCGTTATTAAAAGCACGTACCGATATACTTTCTACATTATTAAAAAAGGTGGAGGAAGAAGGTTCCGTTTCAGTGGAAAAGTCTTCTCTAAAGTAAGAAGAATGAACAAAAAGGTGTTATAGGAATAAGGGAAGAAGTGGCTATCAGTTTTAGCTTTACTAAACAGTACATTATTATTTTTTCGATAGATCAAAACTTACACAGAAAATTAATGAGGAAGAAAAAATGAATAGTGCTTTAAAGAAGGAACAACAAGTTGTGAAAGAAATCCAAGAAAAAAGATCGAAGCAACGTGATCTGTGGTACAATTTAGAAATGTTAGTAGGAAAATTATTGTTTACAATTTGGTATCAGTATGAATATTGTTGCCAGATTTATGATGAACTTTTCTTACATTAAACGTCTATGGCTTAGATATTAGGTCTGAACAAGGAACCAATTTCAATCCAAAGTAATCCATAAAATCTTTTATGATCTTTATTAGATAACAATAAAAAAAAAGTTACTATTTAAAACTGATGACTATATTGTCAAAATTATTACACTCTATTTATTTTATTATTGTGGTGTAGGTCTGTTAGATCGAAACTTCGGTTTTGCCATACTTTTCGTTAGGATGTGTGCCCTTTTCGTTGGCTTGTTTATTGAACATTACAATTAATACATCGTTGAGTTTCAATACCAAGTAACTTATAAAGAAGGGGTACAATAGACCAAACAAAATGGTCGCAGTACAGAACCCTCAGAAAAAAAAGAATAAATGCAACTAACAAACTCCCACAAATTATGAACATGTATCCATATATATCCATATCCATATATTATTTATGTATGTATCCAAATGCAGTTAAATTATATTTCAGTATGTCATCATTAGAAGTATATTTCTCTTTATTAAGTAAACTTGCTTTCGTGGTATGACATACTAATCATATTGATAAATAATAATAACATTGACAAAAACTTCCACAAAAGCATCCTTGCCTCCCTTCTATTTTTTAGTAGTTTATCATTGATATAAATATATATAGAGAGAGAAGAATTAAATCGAATATATTATATGTCAGTTTTTTAATATCTATGTATCAGTATCTAATACTCCTTCCAGAGGATAAATACTATTTCTGTTTGTTAATTATTCTTTTTTAGGTTATTGGAATGTAAGCAAAAGTGCTTGGAAGAACAGCGAAAGAAAGATGGTGTTATTAAGAGAACTAAAGGAACCGAAACATTAGTTTTGCAATAAATTACTGGTTAGGTAAGAATTCTTATGATAGTAGCATTATCGACTGAAGTTGTAAACGGAATTAAGATGCCACTTATATGAGGCAAGAAACATTGACATATTCATTAAATATCTTGTAATATTGGATTTCTTATAGTAGAAAATTTCGAAAATAACTTGTCTTATTCATGGTTATTAAAAAGGCCGAATTTTTAGTCTATAGTCCATAAGATACCAACTAATCAAGCATAAGCTTGATTCTAGTCCACGTCGTTAGTTTTGCCACAACTGACTTTTTATAGCACTATATTCTGTGTGATGTCTGGCTGTTCCTTTTTGATCCTTCTTTCACCATTTCTTCAGCTCCCACAATGAGTAGAGATCCACTGAAGAACAACGTTCCAGTCTGTGGATATTAAATAGCTGAGTTTGGCTCTACATTGAGAAGTGCATGAGTCATTATTTCCCTTCGTTGTTAACAATTTTTTTTTTTTCTAAGGAGAAATCTGAATCATAGGTACCAGCCATGTTTTATGTCCCTAAGTAACAAAAGATAATTTTATTTGGAAATTTTCAACTGCACTGTCCCGTAAGAAAAAAAGTTTTTTTTTTGCTGTGCGTTGACTAGAAGTGAGTGTCTATGTGAACAATCTCAAAAACATAAAGTAGCCCAAAATTTATATTCCATCTTAGAACCATCACTGCAACTGACATGAAGGTTTCGGTCAAAATCCATCAGCCGAACTACTTATTGAACAGTTTTTCATATGGCCTATCACTTTTATTTAAAATATTTTGCAAGGAAAATTGGTTTTTGGGGGTTCTGCTACGTTAAGCTATCCTCTTATTGCTACATGAGTATATATAATGCATGGTTCTTTCATCTTTATAATATAACCTACATTATTAAAAGCATTAAAGAAAATCCATAACCGGAAGTGCAACTTTAAAGAACAGCTTTGGAATTTTCTCGGCGAATTCCGCAAACCGCTTCAACGAATTCCTTTAATTTGGAATGTTAGCTACGCAAAAATAAAAACCATCAATTTTATTTAAAATATTTTCCAGAATAATTGCTTTCCGGGGAATATGTGACAAAGATTTCAATTGTTATTTAGGTTTGACCTAAGCACTTTTATTGGATTACAATATTACTATCTAATACGTACACACGCATCCTCACTATTACTATAGTTTTGTTGGGCAATTTGAACTTGATAAGCTCAGAACCTTTGTGCAGACTGTGTCAGGAGGAGGAAGAAACGGTCCCCCACCTGCTCTTTGATTGCGATACGAAACCTTTGGTACGCTGCGACCCGAGGAGATAGTAACGCAAAATGGTCTAGAGGTAAAAGACCTTAAACTCCTTAGGAAGGGAGGGGGTCACCTACTAGAAATTATCGGTTATGGCACAATAAGCCTTTGTTGGCTTCGGTGCCGGGGTATAGCCCACCCATAGCTGGTAATAATAATAGGGCAAATAGTGTAAAAATAGCAAATTAGAAAACAATTCAATTGTATTAATTGCAATAAGAGTAAATCGAGTGACTATTTGCCATCATTATTATTTTTAGTAAGATTAATCCTCCTTCACTTTCCTACCCATTCTTATTCAGAATTTATTGGGCTTTTAGGGATCAAATGCTGGCAAGAACTTTGCTGTAGGCCAACTTTGGGTTGAGAATAGTGTAGCAGTTGATATTTTGCATAAATTTCATTGGTCCAAGATGCCAGATTGCACGTTATAATGTGATTAATAAATATATACGATAAAAAAAAAAAATTAATTTTTTTTTTTAAATTGAGCAGTCATGATGAAACGATAAATGCTAACAGTTCTTAAAAAAATCCACAAAAGATGTTATATTCTCTATTCATACTTATCACTTTTACCCATCAAAGTTCCCAAATTTAAACTTAGGGCCATACACTGAAGAAAGATCTAACTACGTCGAAAAATAGGCTGAACGCTCTATGTTAATACTAAATCAATATAAATATCACTTAATTAAAATATAAACAATCATTTTTATTGACATCTCAAAATTGCTATATTTGCGATTATTTAAGATATTCATCCCCTTTTTTCATTTATGTTTTGTTTGGTATTTGCTGAATTGTTATTTTTGAAAACGAATCTATCAATTTATGTAATTGTACATTAAGAGCAATAAATGGCTTCTATTATATTTGTTTGATATAACTATTGTTGTTATAATTACGGTACATTTAAACCTTATTGCTATTGCTGCTTTGTTTGTTATTTATTTAATTGTAATTACATATTATAAAATGTAAAAAAAATAATTTGCTGATTTTTATTTAAAAGGTGGGTATATAAAATATATCACGTGTCTTAAAAAATTATGGGGCAAATTCAAATAAAGAAGAATATCTCAAATCAAGTTTTTGTTTTCGGGCCTGACAAATTTTTTGCACTTAGGCACCTTTTTGGAGAAAGCCTGACCTTAACCCAGCCACTAGTTTTCTTTGCTTGAAGATGCTTCTTCACAGTAAATCGCCACGTTGGAAAATTGATTTTTTGATACTAAGAAATACACGTCCAGGCAGTAACTTGCTTGGAGACTAAACGTTTCTATATATATATATACACAAAAGTTATTCATTTAAAAAAATCCGCTACGCTTGCAGAATTTGTGGGCATACAAGAATGCAATAGATATAATTCAAAAAATTATATTTTTCAAATATAGAATAATTGTATAGTTATGAACTCAACATTAGAGAATATTCTGAAGATCAGAATATAACTAATTCTTCATCCTCCAGAATATAACTAATGGTTACAAACCTCTATCTGCAATATACTTTTGTAACTAAAGATATGTTATGAACAAATTTAGATAGGAACGGTCTAGGAAAGAATATTCAATTATGCCATGTTTCGATAGAGTTTCCTGACTTTTTCAAGGCTCTCAAGTTTTGTAAATGAGTTAACACAAGCAACAAAAACTTCTATTTTTATGTATTGTAATATGTTTAAAGTTTATCTGTTTCACACAATGTTTATCTATATCTTTCACAACATTAGAGCCTTGGAAAAGATAGGAAACTGTCGAAATTATTAAATTTGTTTTCTCTTGGACTGATCCTCACCCAACTAATTCATAATGTCAGCTATCAAGGATCAACAAAACAAGTTTTCAAATTAGATTTATTAATAAATAAATGTATAGTTTTTCACATGTTTCCTATACTATCTTTCAGTGGCAGATGAGAAAGAAAAATTGAGGTCCGCAACAAAATCGTCTTGGAAAAATTCTATTTTTGTTTAAAGGAAAATCTGTGTTTCTGCATCTCCTATGAGAATCTGTAGTCCTACAGCTCACTGCCCGGTGATGGACAGTGTTGTCTGCAACGGGAGAACACTGTCCGGAGGCCGGCAGTGCACTGAGAAGGCTCCGGGAGCAAATAACCACAGATGTTGAGACGCCTTAAAAAAAAAAAAAACAAAAAAAACTTTTGCTCCTCTCTACAATATTTTTGGTGACAAGAGTTTTAAGATTTCTATCAAATTTAGTGAATCTTACCCTATTCTCTTCCTCTTCTACCTTGCAGTGTTGAGGATAAAGTTAGTGAAACTATTTAGAAAATTTATAATGAAGCTACGTCTTGCTTTTCTAATTTTCGAAGTATATCCGCTGAGCATATGTAACAGTGTTACATTCACGCTTTAACAACCATAGGATTAAAAGAGAACACTAGTCACATAAAAACGAATTACACTGTTTTGGTAATTGTGAGTTGTATGGGACAAAGGGGTTGATAACTTCTCAACCCTTTTCCATAACTACTTAGGTGTATTCCACTTATATTAAATACTTACTGAACCTGAATTAACTCTGGAACATGGATGCAATCTCACATTAAAATGAAAACACGTTATTTTGGAAAGTGAACGCTCTTTTTGAGCCAAAAAATTATTAAAAAAAAAAAAAAGAATAATGGTAATAAACTTTAAAAAAAAAAGTAGCTTGAAAATGTTGAAATGAATATTTATAAATATCTATTGGTAGGGTTGTAGGCAGGGTGTAAGCCATACTTCTATAAACTCACAATTACCTTTGTTTTGCATTCTTAATTTACAAAATGCCTGAAGTTTCTAAAAAAGAAATTCATTGTTTTACACAAAAAAAGAACAGAGCAATGTAATAATACTAATTACATAGAAAATAATCCACATTGTTATCTACTGTTTATACTACTACCACTATATAACACTAATTTAAGGCTCAACTAAATCAGGCTGACTCGATCGCAATCTTTTTTCATTTTTCTTGATATGAAGTTTCAACAAGGCCATGATATCATTATCAAATCTTTGTGGAACAGTTCTTGTTCCCATCACCCAATAATAAAGTTCCCATTCTGTAGGAAGGTTAATAATTTCATCATACTGCTGCAACAATTTGGGATCCAAATCATTAAGGTGATCGGCAGCGAATGTCCCAAGTAGTAAACAATTTTCTAAAATTCCCCGTTTCCTAGATTGATACAAAAGCCTTGCACGCTTGATATCTATTGATTCCTCTTCTCGATATTTTGGAAGCAAGTCATATTCAGTTGGAGGTACAAAGTCATTAAATAATTTTATACTTAAACATAGATTCCTTGGCCATATCTTCAATAAATTCATATTTGCTTGATGACACGTGATTCCCTGAACAACTCTGCTTTTATATTAACTGTATCTAATCTTAAAATTTAAAAAAGAAATGATCTGAAATACATTAACTAAACCGATGAAGAAACTTCGGACGATTTTAGCTTTGGTAATTGGTAGAACAAACCGCTATAACCATCTTATAACCTCCAGACTATTTTACGATAAAGGTGTTCAAAAATAAATTAATAGGCAGTAGGTTGCATCATTGCTATCTAAAATTTCGTATTTGAAATTATACCTTGGATAGTATATTATGTATTTTTTTTTTAAAGAATTAAATTTTGTCACGTTGACAATCTTAAGTAATTATTGATAAAAATTTCGATTTAGATCTTTCACGTCAGGAATTTTCAATTTACTCGTAGGGCAGAACTTTCTTTTTTATATTTAATGTTGAGATACTCAAATCTTTTATAAGTGAAATAAAATCACATATCTTGGTTTACAACTCGGCACAAGACTACGACTGCACACATTACACAAAAATTAAGGCAGGCCTAACAAACTCCTAGACACCTCTATCCCTTAATTAACGAAACGGACGCCACTGAAAACTCAATGCTCCAGATTTCTTTATTTATATTATTCAAATCTTTACCGACATACATCTTCTCCGTTGGTGGCTATTAAGACTGCAATGAATCCGAAATTAAATACTGCGTACCACCTTGTGATTCCGGTGGTTTACACGAAACGAACAAATCCACAGAGAGCTAGAAATTAAAAATTCATAGACAAGGCAGCAGTCAGATTTCTAAGCGTCTTATGAACGACAGAAAATGGAAAAGACTACCGACTCGGACAGAAAATAGCCCGACGCTAAACCCGAAACAACTCCAGGTCGAATTCTAAGACTTAATAACTAACGTTTACTTCAAATGTATATATTTTGTAATACAACCACCGTTTATCAGAGAGGAAGATTTCGGTCAAAATCCAAGTTATGTTTCAAGAACCCGGAGTTGACTTTTTAAAAAGATATTTATTTAATAATACAATACACTAATGATTACAACAATTTAATATACTGGTTAACACTGAGTAAACTATAGACAATTTAGAACTGTACTGTATGGTGGTGAGCTTGGAACTGTCTGCCTGCTGGCCGGTGGGAGTATTTATATGCTGTCAGCTCCTGCTGACGTAGCAATGGTAGTTCTCCTGGAGATAGTGTCATAACTCCTCCCTCCTCAAGTTTGGAGCTCCTGCGACAATTGGCACGGAAGTCCAGGGTAGACATGTCGAGGTGTAGGTGATGTTTGGTCTCCTTCCATTGCGCCCGGATTTGCCTTCTTTCTAAGGACATAGCAAACATACAAGAGGAGCAACAGTACTATTGTAATTATAACATAATAGTAGATATGGGACGAGTCACTGGGTATGTCCTCTAGTAGTTCCAGCGGGTCCATTTTTAGATTGATTCTGTGGAGATCCTCAAAAGATATATTCATGTTGGTATGTGAGAACACTTGCGTAGTTGTTGCTATGCTTTTGGAATCTTTGTATATAGGTATGGCTTTGCTATCTAGTAGAGTTTCGTCTTTGTTTAATTTTATAAGGCTAGTGTGGGTCAAGAATATAGTGTCATTATGGTTGTCCTTGTTTATTACGATCCTATTGGTCCTGAAAGTTAAAAAGTGTTCCACAAAAGGGATGTATTTGATAAACGTTGCGCTGGATGTGTACACAGTCTTGCATGCTAAAAGGTTAATGTTTGTGATGATTTGGCGAATACAGTCGTTTTGGATGCTGGTTCTGTTGTGGCAGTACGTAGCACTGTTGATTTCTTCACAGGTGGCTGTAAATAACTCATCTTGGATTTTTAGGATCAAAGGTGGATGGACATGAATTGTCAGGAGGTGGTTGTCTTTCTCTATAGGATAGGGCAGAAGGAAATATGTCTCAAGAGGAGAGGTTTTTAGGGGAACGCTAATAAAGTAGTAGATGTTCCAATTTTTTATTGAGCAGTGTACCTTGCTTAATTGCCAAAGTGCTTCTATGTCAGGGGTTATGAATGTTACATTATGAGATCTTTGTAGCGACTCAAGATCTTTGAGAAGAAAGATGCTAGAATGGATAGTGTTTAATCTACAGAATTCTAGAGAGTTTTCCATGTCGTCAATTTTGCTCGCCATAAGGGCCAGATTAAAGAAAATGGAGTTGAACTGTTGGTTTAATTCAATTTGGGTCACTATCGGAGTGGAGAAAAAGTTTTGCATTTTTTCATTGTTGTTGCGTATAATCTGAATGTCATGATTGAACTCTTCGATTACCTTTTTGTTTACCGCCATCTGATTTTTTAGGTTATTCTCGAGGTGGTAACTGTTACGCTCGATTGTGTTTATAACTTTGTCGTACCGTTCCTTGTCGTCGCTGTCCATATTTCCTGTTAGCCAAGATATGGCTTTACCTAGGCCGTTAATGAGTCCACGTTTAGTTCTGGATTTGTTAAGGGTTAAGTGATCTAGTTTATTACGAAGGTAGTAATAGTATTTAAGAGTGATTTTATTTGATTCGTCTTGTTGAGTTGGTACGTAGTGCTGATAACGTTAAAGGTGAACTCTATGTCATCGATATGCACGTCAGCGATATGAATAAAAGTATAGTATCTGTCTATGACGTAAGCTTTGTTAAGTGCAATGGGCAAAATTCCAGGTCCGTGAGTCAGGTCAGTTATCTCTGTGCTGGTTACTACATTCCCCATTGTCAGCAGTTGCAGTATGTGTATAATTGCTATATTCCCCGTTGTCAGCCCGTGTGAGTCATTGTTCTCATCTGTAACAGGAAGAGTTATGTTTGTGTATTTTCTAGGTCGTTTTAGTAGGTTAGGATGTATTTTAAATGATTTTCTTTGTACTGTGGCTAATTTTGTTTCCCTGGAATAATTTCCTCTTTTAAATTTGGGTTTGGCTTTTCCATACTGTTTATCTCGAATAAATATTTTTCCCTCCGGTATTTCGACTTTTTCCCTAGTTTTGTTTAGTTTGTTTGTGCGGATCTCTTTTTCTTTGTCAATTTTTTCTTTTATTACGCAAGATATTAACTCCCTATTATCATGATATTCTTTGACTCTTTGTTCTAAAATTAGGTCTTCTGCGTAGGTATTGGGCTGTATCCCGAAAGTAATTTCATTAGGTGTCATAGTCAGGTTAGAGCTTATAGAGTTGTTGTATGCTATTACAGCTAACTTTAAAGTTTTGTATATGGGGCAATTTTTTTGTCGGTTTACAATGTTCATGATTTCGATGAGGGTTGAGTGTGCTCGGTTTATCAGTCCGTTAGAGTCTGAGTGGTTTGGGGTAGTGAAGTGTGTTTCTATGTTATTATATTTTAGGAAATTTTCTACTAGTCCATTTTTAAATTCCGTACCATTGTCAAATTGAATTGTTTTGGGGCAAGGGAATATGCTGAGATAGTTTTCTAGTGAATTAACAATTTCATTTGCGGATGCCATTTTGATTAGATACCCATATAGTTTTCTTGAAAAGCAGTCTATTATAGTGAAAATTTGCTTTCCGTCGTAATACAATATGTCTCCTTGGAGTTTTTCGAATGGTTTAGAAGGTGTAGGGGTAATTTCGTAAACTTGTCGAATTGGTTTGCGTTCGTATTTAACTTCCTTACAAAGGGAACAGTTGTTAATTACTTTTGTTATATGTTCTAGCATTTTTGGCCAGTAGTAACGTTTAGTTAGAGTTCTGTACACTTCATGTATACCACGGTGTGCAGTTTTGCCAACGTGATAGTTTTGAATAGTTTCTTCTTGTTCGGAGGAGTCTGTTATGTCTAGTCTTTTGGTGTAGTAGCGTTTAAGTTTAACTGTTGGAAATTTGTCTTTTATTATGTCGGACAGGTGGACAAAGATTTGGTCATATATCTGTTCGTCAATGGAGTTTTAGATAGGGGGTGAACACAGGAGGCCGTACGTATGGTTCGGTTGTAAGTACTCTAGGCAGTATTCGTCTATGTCGTTAGAGTATGGGTACCTAGTGTACCAGTTGTACCGAGTTTTGTTAAAAGGTCTGTCGATTGGAATTTTCGTCTCTGGGTTGCCTCGGGTCAGAACAATTTGAAATTTTTCCACGTTAATACAGCGGGTTTTGTCGTCTATTATTTTAACTTGGCTGTTAGAGGATTCTTGAGAGTGTTGAGTTTGTAGGCTTTCATTGTCGTCTTCGGCGGTGATGTTTTCATTGTCGTCTTCGGCGGTAATGTTTTCATTGCCGTCTTCGGCGGTAATGTTTAGGGCTCTGGCTAAGTCTTCTAGGATGTCGTCGCTATTCTCAGGTGAAGGGGCCGAGAGGATTCGTCTAGGACTTAGGGGAGAGGTTTCTACTGCATTTACGTTCTGTTCTTCTGGTGGATTTCGTGATAGGGCGTCTGCTACAAAGTTGGTTTTTCCTTGTACGTACTTAACGTCGAAGTCAAAGTCAGCTAACTGTAATTTCCATCTAATTAGTTTGGCATTGGGCTCTTTTAAATTGCGTAACCATTGTAATGGTCTATGGTCTGTCTGTATTGTAAATTTGCGTCCGTAAATGTATGGTCTAAAGTGTTTACAGGCCCAAACTATAGCCAGTAATTCTTTTTCTATAGTGGAATAGTTTTCTTCCAGTTTATTTAGCGCACGTGAGGCAAAGGAAATAGGGAGGTCTTTTCCGTCGATGTTCTGGGATAGGACTGCTCCGAGAGCATAATTGGAAGCGTCTGTTGTGAGGATAAAGGGTTTTTCAAAGTCAGGTAATTGTAAGATAGGACTGTTCTGTAGAAGGGATTTAAGAGTTTCAAAAGCTTTTTTATAATCGTCGTCAATCACTATAGTTCTGTTTTTTCTGAGTGCGAGAGTCAGTGGTCTAGCTATTTAGCGTAATTTTTAATCATCTTCCGATAGTAGCCAGTAAGTCCAAGGAATTGTTTGATTTGTTTTTCCGTTTTAGGGATAGGGAATTTCGCAATTGCTTCTAGTTTTGCCGGGCTTGGCTGGATTCCTTTGTCCGAGATAATATGTCCTAAATATTCTGTAATAATTCTCTATTACAGAATTCAGTTTTGTCCAATTGTATTTTTAGGTTGTGTTGTTTTAGTTTTTCGAAAACAGTCTTGATGTGTTTTATGTGTTCGTCTAGATTGTCTGAGAAAATTATAATATCGTCCATGTATATTAGTACGTTAGAGATCCTAGAAAAGATGGAATTCATTGCCCTTTGGAAAGTGGAGGGGGGGGCATTCTTAAGACCGAAGGGCATGCGTAAGAATTCGTAGTGTCCGTTTTCAGTGGAGAATGCTGTCTTGGGAACTGATTCGGGGTCCATCTCGATTTGATGGAACCCTGAAGCTAAGTCGATCGCGGAGAAGTAAGTCGCGCGTCCTATTTTACCGAATAAGTCTTCAATGTTAGGAAGGGGGAATTTGTCTTCGACTGTCTTGAGTGTTGAGTTTGCGGTAGTCTATGACCATTCTTATTTTCTTTTTACCTGAGGCGTCTGGTTTCTTTGGTACTACCCAAATTGGGCTGTTATAGGGGGAGTTAGAATGTTGTATTACTTTGTTTTCGAGTAGTTTGTCTATTTCCGTTTGTACGTCTTTCCGGTAAATTTCTGGGTATCTATAATTTCGGGTGTTTCTTATTTTATGTTTTAAGAGATTAGTAGAGCTTAGGCGATCGTTTTCTCTTTTTTTTATGTGGGGATATTCTTGAAGTAATTTAGTTATTTTTTCTTTTTCTTCTTCATTCATATGGTTAGTTCTAATTAAAGTAGGGATTTCCTTTTTTATTTCATTTAAGACAGGATCACCGGACATTTCGGGACAATTGGTCATTACTATGTCGGGGATGTCTGTACAAATTTCTTGCGGTTCGTCAATATCCATAGGTCATTACAAATAACCATAGGGCAATAGCCATAGGGCAAATGGCCATTACTTCTTTGGATTCAACTTCGCATAGAATTTTATTATTAACAATATCATATAATCCTTCTTTTACAGTACATTTATCGTTAATTCTTATATCTTCACTAATTAGACCGTATTTTAATTCTTTATTTTTTACCGGGAATTCAATAAAATTGACACCTTGCTCTAAGGTGATTATATTTGGATCGTTGTCCGTGGGGTTAAGGGTTAATTTTAGGGGAATTGTGCCTTGAGGATAGGAAAGGATGTTATTATTTAAATCTATACTCATACCGAGCTCTTGCATTGTTTTATGGCTTAATAAAATATCATATTTATCTGAGAATGGGAATAGGTGAAATTTAGTTTGGAGGTTTACATTAAAGGTTTCTAGGATATTAAATTTACATGATGTTTCTCCGTGTTTTTTACCTGCGCGGGTTGAGATTATGAAGGGATCTTTTAATAATAGGACGTTAGCAGGTACCACATTTGGGTTAATATAATTTTCTGATGAACCGGTGTCTATTAACCATTTTAAGCCAGATTTATCTACAAAGTGAGGTAATGATTTGTTTACAAGGTTTAGGTTGAATTCGGGGGGCCTTCTTGGCTCCCGTGGCCAACGTCTAAAAAATGATCGAACTTTTCGGTTATTTTGTCGAGAGAGTTTTCTAGGCAGGAAAGTCTGTCGTCATATGTTTTATCTGGTTCAGAATAATTTCCAGATGGCTCGTCATTTTGGCAGTGAGTCAGTTCGTGTGGAGAAATGTAGTCTTTGAAACGGGGTCTGCCTGCTGTTCGCATAGACCCGTATTTTGAGAAAAGTAACCAGGAGATAGTCTGGGTCGATTAAAGGGGTGATCCGGATTGTTTGGATTGTTAGGATGGTTGGGATTCATGGATTGGAAGTTTGGGCGTTGTTGCGGTTGTTGTCTGTAAAGGGAAGTTTGCGGTCTTCGTTCTATAGGCCTGGGATTATATTCAATTGGTTGGTAATGGTAGTTAGGGGTCTGATTCATGGGGACGTGTGGAACAGTGTATTGTGGATTCGGTCTGTATTGGGTATTCGGTCTATAAGGCTGTTGGTATTGGTTGTACGGGTTCGGTTTCCGAAAGGGTTGGTTGGGTCTTTTAGGACCGTGAGAGGAGTTTAGGTTGGCTATAATATACGAGCATTTGTTGTAGATTACGTTTCTTACTTCGTCTAGAGTGCTGAGATCAAAGATTATGATGTGGTTGCTTAATGTAGGGGGCAGGCATTTATATATGTGGAATATTATTTCCTTGTCGACCTGCGTTATAAGTTGTTTCAGGGCGTCCGCTGTAAGTCCGTCTAACTTAAGTCTAATATAAACTAGATTACGTAGTTCTTGTATCCTATTGACGAAGTAAATGGGAGACTCTCTAGCATGCATTTTAGTCTGTAGAATTTCATCCTTGAGTATCTCATAAGATCTCGAGTCAGCGAAACTCTCTTTTAAGTAGTTTAATAAATTTAACAGATGGTCTACATTAAGTGAGAGGAGTGTTTCTAGCGGGCCCTAGTAATCTACTTTTAACTTTTATAAAAAGAATATTATGGTTATAGTCTCGTTCAATTATGTTTTCTGCACAGACTGTGGCGAATGCACTCTCGACAATTTCGCAGAAGAACGCTAGCTCAGAAGGGTTTCCGTCAAAGTAGGGAATGTGGTCGTAGTCTTCTTTGGAGATTTTGTAGTTTATTTGGGCCATTTCAGGGATGGTTTCTTTGGGGAGAACTAATTTGGAGGGTTTGAGGATAGATGAGCTACTTACAACTTTAGTTCGCTGTTGTTGATTGCCAGCTTGCCTTTCTTCTTGGGTCTTGCGTCTGAGGATGGTTCCTGCTCGTCTTGTAGAGAGGCCGCGAATAAGTCTTCCCGTAGGTGAGCTTCAAGTCTTCCCGTATACTATGAGACAATTGGTCGCAGTATACCGTGAATGACTAATTTAGAGGGTTTAAGGACAGATGAGCTACTTACAGGTTTTAAGCGTTGTTGTTGATTCGCCAGCTTGCCTTTCTTCTATCGTCTGAGGATAGTCCGGGTCCTTGTGGGTAGAGTACCGCGAATAAGCCACTGATATGGGAGCTTCAAGTCTTCTTTGGATGTGGTGAGACAATTGGTCGCACGTGAGACAAGTGGTCGCACTATTTAACTTATAAGCCTTCGCGGTCCCTGTTCGGGCGCCAGTTATGTTTCAAGAACCCGGGGTTGACTTTTTAAAAAGATATTTATTTAATAATACAATACACTAATGATTACAACAATTTAATATACTGGTTAACACTGAGTAAACTATAGACAACTTAGAACTATACTGTACGGTGGTGAGCTTGGAACTGTCTGCCTGCTGGCCGGTGGGAGTATTTATATGCTGTCAGCTCCTGCTGACGTAGCAATGGTAGTTCTCCTGAAGATAGTGTCATAACTTCCATTAACCGGAAGTGCAACTTTTATGAATGTTTATTTTTTCGCGATTTTCTCGAAAACGGCTCCGATTTTTTTAAAATTCATTTGCTATCTACAAACATATAGGCTATCACTTTTTTTTGAAACATTTTTCCAGGAAAATTTATTTTTGTGTGGTTTTCGTGTAAGAGCAACTTAACAGCTTTTCTCTTAATTATCACTTAATACAACGTATGGTTCTCCTATATATCATCGTAGAAAAATGGCCAGAATTCTAAATTTGAAGAAAATCTGTTGTTAATCGGAAGTGCATCTTTACAGAATAGGTTTTTTGGAATTTGCTCGAAAACGGCTACAATGATTTTCTTTAAATTAGAATGCTAACTGCACAGGTATAAACCTATCACTTTTATTTCAAACATTTTTTCTGGAAAAATTGATTTTGAAGGGTGTTCTGAGGAATCTGTGATGTTACATTTCAAATATTAAAATTTGAGTTCGAGCAATGTCTTGATGCTACCTTTTAGATTACAGTGTAAACACATTCATTTTCTACCTGCCATCTGTGCCAACCCATAAGTACCCAACCACTTTTATATTAATATTAGGGCAGGTGAGTACAGATTTTAAAGTTTAAAGAAAATTTGTAAATTTTATAATTGTATTGTCTGCAGTTTAAAGTCGCGTGTGTATTTCCCTGCTTTCTTTCAACCGGCTTCCTGGGTCGCGCGACCTAATCATCAACACACTTTACAATTGGGCGTTCACACTGGGTGGCGCCATGGTCGTACAGGTGGCAAGACCAGGTGGACCATCGGCGACTCCACCCAGTTCACTGTGGATTTAACAGTCTGTCACACATAAATAGAAAATTACTTACATTTACTTACCGCAGAGAGATTACTAATTTTTCCTCTGGTGTAATTGCTGCTCGCATGGTGTGTCACTATGAGTCAGAGTTTCTTTCAGAATAGCGAGTAGTTCATCGAATGATGGGAGGGACATCCGGAGAAAATGTATGAGGATGTTGTCTAAGTGAGGATACAATGAACAGAAGAAACTAGTTTCCTTTATCTCTCTTAATAAGGAATGAACCCAAAACCGTCTATTTTTAATTTTTTTTCCGGTTATGTAGGTGAAGGTAGGCTACAGCTGCTAACTCTTCGACTTTCATTATTCAACTTGCCTTAGAGCCGCTTCCCTGGTCGCGAATCAAGTGGCGTCAAAATAAGTTGGCCCGACCCTTGAAACCCTCGTCTGTCATAACCTTTAGATCAGAATCGTTCATTCTGTTAAATGAGCAGTTTCTGTTATGAGGTAATAGTTAAAAGTGCAGGATTGGATATGCATTGGCTAATGAAAGGTAGTTCATAAAATATAGACAAACTTATTTTACAATAAAAAAAAAATCTGAAACATTTATGAAATCACATATTTTTTGTCATTCTTCTTTAAAATTCAATTATCTTTAATTGTTGGGTTGGTTCCGCAGAGCTGGAAACCATCAGAGATATTTTCCATGATAGGCCGCTTCTTTTTGAGGCCATCTACCGGTTTCGGGCGTTCGCCCATCATCAGGATGTTTTTGTCAAGACAATGTGATAACATAGACTTGCCCAGAGCAAATTTAGTAGAGTGTAAAAACTAAATTTGCTTCTGTGTTGATGGGCAAACGCCCGAAACCGGTCGATGACCACAAAAAAACATGCTATCACGAAAAATATCTCTGACAAATTATCTTTAACTTCCCTTCCCGCTTCTTATTGTCACGAAACTATTTTTGTGTTGCAACTTAGCGATGTCTCGAGGATGTCTAATGCGATGGTAGTACCTAAACAGAATACCATGTTTTGAGCTTCCTGCAACTTTTCGTTTTTGAAATATTGTGTTAACACATACTGAGACACACACATACATTCAGACCATTCGCTGAAAACATTTTTTTCATATTCTAGGACCTCTAAAACAAGGATTTCCGGTTAAAACTCAATTTCGAAAATCTGCCGCGATGGCAATACTCTCTCTCTAGGAGTAATAATAGATGCTTTATTTACTAGGAATAAGAGAAAGTAAAAAAATCCAAATTCTCACAGTTTATACAGGGATGGAAGATATGAGATAAGATGAAATGAACCAATAAAAAATAAAAAGACACTCTTAATTTATTATATTATTAATCTTACAATCATGATCACATTTTTAACTTAAACACTAAAAGTGTATACATATATATAATTTCAAATACTCATTCTTTTTATATATATATATTTTTTACTTTTTTAATTTTAATGTATACACACATATATATATATCCAACAAAAAAAAAAAAAAAAAATGAACTAGATATAAACACATTATCAAATAGTAAAAGTTTAATTAATTCAATACAATCAAAAACTATAAACAATTATATTTTCTTAAAAAATGAAAGTGCTCACTAATAGGAAAGATATATATAATGTGCTTATTTTATTCATTTATTTTTAATTTTTCAAATATCAATACAATGAAAATATTAATAATAAAAAAATAAATGGAACTGAAAACTTTATTTACCTATTAAGAGCACTTTTAACTTGAAATAGTTTCAAATGCCCATTTATGAATGGAATTTAGTAAAGCATACTTGGCATTTAAAATTCCTAAAAATTACTTGAGGGCATTGATGGCAATCATTTTATATATATTTATATCTTATTACTCAACCAAATTAGGAGGAATTAAATTATTTCTTCTTCTCTTTTCTTTTTTTAGGCAAATGATTAACAATGCAGTCTTAGCCAATTTACATTGATAGATAACCTCTTGCTTGTGTTCTTCTACGACCATACAGGTAAGCAATTAATACGACAATCACCAATACTGTGAGAGCACATCCAACTACGATGGGAACAATATCAGGCGTGTCTGGAGGGCAAGCAGATACTGAAAACATCATATAACAGACACTTGTAATTCTTGCATTTATAAATATTTTTAGTTTAATCACATTAATACACTACTGACACCATTAATTAAAAAAAAACATTAAATTATGAAAGACAAAATCACTTTCAATTATTATTGAGAAAGTGACACAAAATGCCCCACAGAGTAAACATTAAAAGAATTAGATTTTTTTCTTATTTCCTTAATAATTTGTTCTTCCAGAATGTATTGTGCATTCTGCTTGAACAAAATATATATATATATATTTTTCAAGATAATAATAAAGTTTCAATGGGCTCATCCTGCTCTAGGTGTCGTGCATAATGGTCCCGTTATTTCAGACTCTCTAAACACATCCAAGATGAAACAAAATTACTTGGTAGTAGTAAGTCAATCAACCATTCATACTTTTTATCTTGCCATATATTTTCCTTACTTGTCTTATCAGACTGTCTTTAATCGACGTTTATTGCATTGAAATCCTGATTAAAATTAAAAATATAACCTAATTTTTAATCCGCTGGTGGATTAAACCTAATTATTGTAAATCAAATTTACCAGAAATTATTAGCATTTATTTCGGAATATGTTTCAATTATTTTTCAGTTCCTAGACGACTTGGCCACATATAATTTCAAAGTTATTGCCAAAAAAAAAAAAAAAGTTACAAAACTTGAACGACTTTTTTTTTAATGGTATAAACCTAAAAAATATTACTTAATACGTTAATTTAAATCATATATAGCAGAGGCAATAGGGTAGATATAAAGTGTAATCATTTTGTGTCGTTTTTACTCACTCAAATTGAATTTTTCAAGAATAAGATTGTGCAATCCAATAAGTTAATTGAAAAATTAACTTATATATATATATATTTCCCCCCAAATACTAGCTTACTTACCATTTGAAAAGGAGGTAGAATTATCTTTCTTGAAAGCTACTAATTCAATGTTTGAAAAAGAGAATTCAATAGTCTCATTGTTTTTGGTGAACTTCAAAGGATCGGAATATGAGCAAGAATATGAATGATTTAACGCAGTTACAAACATGGTTATATTTCCATCAGAGAGTGGTATTGTTTTGTTATCTGAAAATATTAATCCATTATTAATATCCATCTTGCATATTTATTTATTTTGATTATAGTGAAATCAATAACAGAAATCAGAACACTTTCAAGCAATATACAATACTAATTCACGATATAATTCCAACAAACCTGCATTTATATCAATTGCCACAGTATCTAGGTGATACTTTTTCAACGTTTCATTTGCCTTGAAAAGGAATGTTAAGCGATTTTTTCCCCAAGTAAGGATCATAGTTTGTTCACCTACTCCACAACTGCCATTTACCTGAGCATCTTTTGGAACTTTCATAGAAATATCCTTAGAATGCTAAAACGAATAATAAAAATATTATTATTAATGAACAAATGCTTCCTTTATTTTTTTCCAAGGTTGTTATAAAAAGCTTCGAAAATTATATGTGACTTTTTTTTGTTTAATACATATTAAGAAATAACCACTAACTTGAATCAAATAATCATTAATTTTGGACAACTAATTCAGTCAGTATATTCTTTGATGGAAACTATGAAAATAAAAATTTCTACTCACTGGCCAAATCAAACTGTGACAAGGATGGTACAAGAAAAATAGGCAGATTTTCCTAAGCGACTTTATCAATAAGTTAAATTTTCTTAATTTATTAATATAACACACCGAACTGAATAATATTTAAATGGCATTTTGAGGAACTCCTAACGTCAAGCTTCTCCCAATTCCCTTCCATAAATTTTCTCAGAAAAACGAGATAAACCTATATATTGTATAGCTATAAAAATAAGTAAACAAAGATTAAAGTATTAAGTTATTAGCAAAAATTATTTTGAATGAAAAACACTTGATTTTCCGGGATGAGACCGCGTCACTGATTTGTTAGAAACCGACGTTTCGCCCATGCTGAAATGAGGGAGAAACGTTAGTTTCTAGCGAACCACTGAAGCTGTCTCAACCCGAAAACTCGTGTTTTTCATGAAAATGGCCGCGGAAACTTAAAAAATCATATTATTGAACACTAATGTTTAAAACTTAGAACTTTCTGCAGGTTTCGGTTTACAGTTTTGTTGTTTACTTAAACACATACAAACTGAAGCTTGATTATGTAACAGAGACCAACAAGCTTAAATGTCAATTCAGCTACAGCTTCTTCTTTTCTAAATACAGTTCGTATTCTGAAATACCTTGACGTGATTTTCGGAACAAAATAGGTAGGATGTGCAACATGCTCGTATTGACATTTGCGAGAAGAGTGGCAATTTGTTCATGTTCCTTCAAAAGCGAACAAGGAGAACTGGGGAATTGGCTTATTAACTGCCTTTTTGCCAATTATGTTCTATGCAGTACCAATCGGGACTCAGCATTAAAAATACAAAGTAAAAAGTAGGAGAAAAATTGAACGGATGCTGAGATTTTTTTATTATGATTAATAAAGAGATATCCGCACATCTCTTAAAGTAATGCTATGTATGACAGCCGGCTTAAAGCCAATTTGTCTTAAAACAGAGAATCTTCTACATCCAATAAAATTTGAACAAAAGGGAAAATGTGGACAGCTCTTTGCTTGGAAAACCTATTTACTTCATGAATGGGGACATCCAGCGAATCTCCCATTTCCTAGTATGAACTTAGAATATAGGCCGCTGGGTAATCTTTACAGACAAAAATAAGGATGATGACTGGTCAGTTATGCTTTCGCTGAATTTAGAAAAGAAGAAGCTGTAGCTGAATTGAAGTTCAAGCTTGATGGCCTCTGTTCAAATAATCAGGCTGAGCGGTTAGCTATAGTTAAGGCTTTAGACTGGATGGATCAAAATATAGACCCTGGTCAAAATGTTAGAATGATAAGGATTACACGAGTTACTATATATTATCTGAGCAATGTCATTAACTACCTTCCTCTGACAGAAAAAATTAAGGCGCAGTTTGTCTAGACTCAAGAATCGTTGGCTTATCGAATTTTCGTAGGTGAAGGCTCATGCAGGAACAATGGAAATAAACTGACGGATCAGCTGTTAAAGTGGCCTCCAAGTATTATGATCTCCTAAGCAGTTACTGCAAGTTTCCATTTTCAGCCCTAACAGAATAGGGAGTCAGCGTAGTGCAAAGGAATGGGAATAACTCTGACATAACACATTAACTGTCCAACTAACTAGAGAGTTTTTTCTCTCGTGTTTTAAGCTGCCTTTGTTAGGAGCACATAAGAAATGATTACATCTGACCCAACTTCTTTCCGGGACAAGGAAAAACGGCTGCCTTTCTAAAAACGATTAAACAATGTTTTAAACCCTGACTGTTCCTATTATCTCCGCAGGCAATAGACCATGTTCGAATGCACAAGATCCTTCGAGTGAGGCAGATACTCTAAATTATCCAGTCAATCTAGGGGGTCCAATACCTGCCTAGATATGTAGTTTCCTACCTCCACTCGTATGTTAGTACACATGAGAAAAATGTGAAGTTTAAGGAAAATTTATCATTTTATATATAATTATGTAATTGTAGTAAGAGACAAGTGTATTGATTCACACCAGATTTCTTTTATCTTATTTTCATTTTATCTTTTATTTTTTACATACACACATACAGAGAAACTTTTGTATAACTACATATACATGTTTTTTTTAGCACTGCGACCTGAAAAATCTGTTGTTCCCCGAAGCCTTCTCAGTGCACTGCCGGACTCCAAGCAGTGTTCTCTAGCTAAAGACAACACTGCCCATCACCGGGCAGTGAGCTGTAGAAACTTGTAGGAAGAGAAAATTCTATGGGTAGCACTGCGGATTCGAACCCGGGATCTCCGCGTGGGAGACCAGCGGGCTATCACTGGGTCCTTAAACATAAATACAAACATATACAATGCAAATGCATATGATTTATCTATTTTAAACAACCGAATTCAAAGCACTGATTTAATCTAATGATGGTTTTATCTAATTTAAAAGATACGACGTTTGTTTTACAAATTCGGGAAACAATTAAGGCTATAAAAGAATGGACTTGTAGGAGACCAGCGCCCACCCTTGAGGACATAACTTAAGCCAACTGAGAAACAATAACTGATAACTACTAAGTAATAACTTTTTTGCTATTTCAATAAATTTATTTATGAATGTTTTTCAAGTTTTAGACGAAATCAATTTTAAAATCACTCATTAAACAAATCTTGTTTATCTTTTATGTACAGTTATCTTAATTTATTTTTATTTTAAATTATCTCGAAATAATATTTTGTAAATAGAAATTAATAAAACAATAAGATAAAGTATTTTAACTTATTTTGTATATATTCTTTAAAATCATAAATAAGTAACACTGTAACTGTAAATATTGTAATAGAAGCAGACATGCCTCTATTAAGACATGTTTAATATAAAATTTCCTCTCGAAAGGGTTACTATTGAAAGAAAAAACATACACACAAATTCAAGACCGGAAATTAGAAAAAAAAAACTTTTTCGTGCTATGAAAATGAGACGAATGGAATTTTCTCAATATTGCGATTAAGTGAATGAAAACATAATGAAAAGCTTTATAGAAAGAAAAGGGTATAGTCGATTAAACTATGTTTAAAAGTATTAGGCAACTGGGATTTCATACGTCGTACCATGCCTCTTTCTTTAAGTTCCAACTGGTTTCAGATTCTCATCCACCTTCAGAAAGAACGAATGGATAATAATCATGCTAAAATGGATAAAAGCCCATATATTATTATCCAGCAGTTCAGACCCAATTTCACAGATCCAACTAATAATGATAAGCATTTGTTATATTACTAAACAAATCGTGGTTTGTATAACTAACTCTCTCGCGCGCTGTCTCTCTCTTTCTTCCTATCTCTCTCTCACACACAACAAAATTAGTAATTTTTTTTTTTTTTAATTTGTTGAAAAACATCTATTTAAAAGCGCTTAGGAGACCTCAAAGCATTTTTTTTGTTTGAAAATTCAATTTAGAAAATTTGATATACTATATTACTTATATTAGCTATTATACTATTGTATCAGCAGTAACAAAATGCAAAAATGGCACTTTGGAAGGAAGCTTTATTTCTTTTGCTAGGTTAAACATTCCAATAAAATTGACAGTGCTATGTATGTGCAGTACGAATATAATGTTTAATGGTAATTTGGAGTCATTTTCGAGAACTGGCGAAACTAATCACGGTAACTTTACATTGCTGGTTAGTTAACAGGAACCCCTGGTTAGTACTTCCATAACCTTTCGGGAAACCCAAAGGCAATGGAAGTAACATTCAATTATTTTTGATTTAAAGAATAAAAAAAAATAAAAAAATAAAAAGGGGGGGGTCACGGAAAAAATCCTAGAGGGCTTTAAAACGTATACATCCAATTAAAAGCTGAATTTCAAAAACTGGCATGAACATAATGCTTCCCGCTACAGCAGAAGAAAAAATAGAAACATCAAAACAACAAAATGGTTTATAATAGTTTTCACATGTGGTGATACAGATATAATGAAGTATTGTTATGACGGAAATTATTTAATTTAATTGCATTGTTTCAAGGTCAACCCCAGATATCATGCTAACATTTATATCTTTCTATTACATCACCCAATACAGTCATTCAATATAACAAATTACGTAAAAACTATAAATTATTTTCTAAGAAATCTTTTCAATATATAAATGTTTTAAAAATATATTTAAGGAAAACATGACTTTCGTGGCAAAATAATAATAGTAATAATAAGGATAAACAATTTAAATTTCCATAGGGCCTTTAGACTGTTAAGAATTTAATAAGCGAGTATTGATAAGAATTTTTCCATTGAATAATAGATAGCGAAATGAAAATAAATAAATGAATAAAATCCAAAGAAAGCACTGCTCAACTCGAACCCAGGACCTGCGCGTTGCCAGTCCAGGGCGCTACGATTGAGCTAATACTATCGTATTTACTACCTACCATTATGTGGGTAGATAGCACACGAAGTTTAAAGAAAATCGTTGGCGCCATTTTCGAGGAAATCACGAAAAATGGAAAACCAGTCAGTAAAGGCGCACTTCTGGTGGATGGATTTTGCCCGAAATCTTCGTGTCTGATGCGGTGATAGGCTTAAATGGAATCCTAATTTGAAGTTTCTGCAACTTTTCGTTTTTGAGATATTCAGATAACACACGCACGTTCAATAGTTAAAAACATTGTTTTCATATTCAGGGGATCGCAAAACATTTATTTCCGATGAACTCTCAATGTCGTAAATCTGGCATGGTCGCAATAACCCTGTTACTAGGAGTAAGAGAAAATAAAAAAAATGAAAAAAAATAAGATAATTCTTCAATGAAATAATAAAATGTGTCAATGTTTACAAAAGCCTATATTATCAAACTAAAGATTGTTAAATATTTCCATTAGATTTTTAATGCAAAACCTTCATTTAACTTTAAAAGAAAATATTGCGTTTATATTATATTTTCGAAATTGAGTTTTTATAAATTAATATTATGAGACCTGGTGACCCCATACATAATAAAATAAAATAAAAATTTCAGAAACTTCAATTTTGACATTCTTAGATTGGATATTATCAACTTGAAGGTTTCAGTCCGTGAGTTAACCGGACGGATTGCAGATAGTCTTATAAGGAAATAGTAGATAAACCTATAATTATTCTTAATAAGAACAATCTTTTAATCAACGAAGCTTATCAATATTATATCTTTTGCTGAGTTCATGATTCCAGGTTAAAGTTTGTAACGACAGCCTTATCATTACATAAACTTTACAGAGTTAAAATACTGCCGGAAGCAGAGTGCCACACGACAATGCTTCAAACTGGGATGTTTTTGTTTAAATGCCCTCTACTTGAAAAAGAGCCATCTTCTTGAAGTATTTACAAAAGGATCGTCTAGGCACCAAGTGAAGTGAAATTAACTAGAATTAATGAGTGCCGACTGTACAGAAATTTGTAATAGAACAGATTTGGACTTATCACTGTAAATGATTGTGTTATCATTACATCTTTTTGTTAATTGTTTCCATCTTTATATTATTTTTTTTTATTTTATTTGAAATTACATATTTGTATTTATTTCAGGTGCACGTAACAATGTATGGAAGCATGCAGTAAAATTAACAAAAAATATCTGGTGTGAAACACTCAAAAATTGAAATTGACAAATTTTATAGTTTAATGAAATTCGTCGAAAAATGAAAAACCGTTCTGTAAAAACGCACTTCTTGAAACTCAATTTTCTTGAAACTTGGAATTTTGACAATACATTTATTTCTAATTAATTTTCTTTGGATGATAGAATTGTATAATCAACTATGATAGCACTTTAGAAATAAAAATAACCCCTCCCCTCTTCCAACAACCCCCTCAAATGACATTATCAGGGGAAATGTTTCATATAAAAGTTGTAGCTCTTTATATGTATAGTACACAACACTACTTTAAATAAAATCGTTGGAGCCGTTTTCGAGAAAATACCAGAAAATGAAAAATACATTTCAGTAAAAACGCACTTCCGTTCTTCATCCGATTTTTTCAAACTCGGAATTTCAACAACATATTTAATTCGAATTAATATTATTTAGGTGACAGAATTGTACAACAAACTCAAATAGCACTTTAGAGGAAAACCGAATCCCACCCCTCCCTCAAAACTGCCCTTAAATGAATTTTCCCAGAGAAATGTTTCAAATGACAGTTGTAGCTCTTTACATGTGTACTTGATATACCAAGTTTCAAGAAAATCATCGGAGCCATTTTTGAGAAAATTGCAAAAAAGTAAAAAAATCAACTAGTGAGTGGTACTTCTGGTTGAGGAATTTTGACAGATTACCCATTGTAGGATCCCATAGTGATACCTAAACGGAATATCTATTTTTTCGTTTTTTATGATTTTTCGTTTTTGAGCTATGTTGTACACACACACCATTTTCTAAAAACCACTTTTTTGGACTCAGGGAACCTCAAAACGGATATTTCCGGTGAAAACTCGATATCGAAAATTTGACACGATTACAATACTTCCTCTTACTAGGAGTAAGAGAAAGTACAAAAGTAAAAAACAATATGAATTACACAAACATAAATAGTCTCCGATCTGAGAACTGGACTGAAAGAAAAAACAAGCACATGCTCATACAGAACATGGGCGAAAACATTTTTTTTCTACAACTCGGGAAATTTTCAGTGACAACTCAATTTTGAATTTGATTTCAACAGTTCCCCTTAAATCACTATAGGAAGTAAATAGAATTTGGTTTATTTAACACATATTGAATAACTTACCTCCTCAAGTTTGAGATTCAGTTTTATATCCATTTTTGCAATAATACATACTGTAACATTTTGCCTGACCACCCATTGTTCAGGTTTAGGAGCAGAGGTGGTTGGCACAAGAGTAGTTGGCGAAACAGTAGGTGCAGCAGTTGGGCTTGTAGTGGTAACATTATCATGTGTAGGTACTATAGTCGTAGAGCTGGTAGTAGTTTTAGGAGTCTCTGGAGATGGTTTTACAGTAGGAGTAGGGGTAGGTTTTTCAGTTACCACTTCAGAAGTATTAGTAACGGGAAGGTTTACCACTACATCATTAATATCTACCGGCTTCTCAGCAACATCTGCAATAACATTAAAAAAATAAGTTATTCAGGCAATATAATATTTTTATCTTGTTTTAGGAATATTAATGAACATCCTTAGTCCTTGAATTTACGTTTTCATTTTTCCTCACCTAGCTTTCGACTAGCGAAATGACTATCATATCGCAACATGAAATACCATAACATAAGGTATTTTATCCATCGTAGCATGCATATTCATTTTCTTCCTTCATCCATCATCAGATGAAATTCACCTAATTCGTGTAGAGAGTTTACTTCAACGTAATGTTTCTTTACAACTAAAGTGAGTGTGAGTGTAACAGAGTTACAGTGTCTATAGCCAGTACCTACTCAGTAGTAACACTCCTACTTGTAACAGAGTTTCCGTTACACTCACAGTCACTTTAGTGTGTAAAGAAACATTACGTTGAAGTAAACTCTCTACACAACTTGCTCTGACGTTGGATGAAAATACAAAACCGGTCAGGAAGAAAATGAGTATGCATGCTACGACTGATAAAATACCAGATGTTATCCAGCCCTGCGGACCCATCCACATATTCAATCATAGCGTAACTTTAATATCTGACATCGCTGCATAGTTTCTTTGTGTTACTATTATGTACTGTTTGGGGATCTGAATTCTTTCTTAAAGACAAAGATATGCTATATTAACTCAGTGGTAGCGCGCTGGACTCGCACTCTACAGCTCGCGGGCACGGGATGGACAATGTCGTTTATAACGAAGTACATGGTATGGAGCAGCAAGTGCCCTAGAAGAAGACTATGGGCGCCGTAGATGATGCGCCTTAAATTAATCAAAAAAAATCACGCGATAATTCTGATGGTATAATGAAAATGTTTGTTTTATACCATAAATCAGCTCCGTATATAAAGTGCATAGTTTATAAGATTGTGAAAAAACTGCCATGAACGAAAAATTGTAACTTTTCTTTTCAAGATTTCTCAAAACACAAAAGAATAATTTGTGGTATTTGTTTTATTTATTGAGATATTTAATTAGTAGTCTACTTCAACCAACAAACTCTCTGATAAAATATCTTAAAAACATTATCTTTTCGTTTAAATTTTACTTAAAGAGTAATACAAATTATAATATTAACACTATAACGTTACATATTATAATAAAAACAAATTTAACTGCATTATTTAACCCTATCTTCTAAAGTTTTATAACAGTACAGGCACTAAAAAATTAAAATTAAAAATAAAAATGATTTTAATATCTGCAATAGCAATGAAGCTGTAACTTATCAGTACTCCTGATTAAGTAGTTGAACATTATCTTTTATCTCGTCTACTTAAGCAGCATTATATCCATATAAAATATGTTATTGATTTTCAGAGCAATCCAAATTAATTTCTTTCAATATTGTTATAATTAAAAAACTACATAAATATTAAAGCTTACCCTACTTATAGCTCACATAAGTTTGGAAGAAAGAACTTCATAACTTGGCAAAAAATTAGATATTTTAGTAAAGATTCTTACTCAACTACTGATGGACATAATTCCTTCTTTGCATGAGTGCAGTTATACAACTGACATATTATACAACAATTTCTTTTCTTTTTTTTTTTAAAAAAAGGAAACATGAAACAAAATTATTGAAAAGATAAGTTGCACCTTTACTGAAAAATGTAGCTTACATTATTTATAAAATGTATTTCTAAATTACAATTCTGTTCTGAAGAAAACTATTTAAAAGCAATTTAATGCACATTACTTTAATAAAATATATACTTTTAATAGCAGCTAGAACAAAGAAAACTATTATCAGCTGACCAATGCAATAGTGGGAATGCGACAAATATTACTTAAAGAATGTAATAACACCAAATACTTACCTCGTCCCAAAACAATAACTGCATGGAACAAGAGTAGGATATACTTCGGCATTAACATTTTTTCAAGTACTTTATTAACCCAGAAGAAAAGAAAAGCAATAGACGATTACCCTAACCACGAGTGCTCTTCACCAACCACCGAAAAACAAATCAAGGACGGATTATCGTAAAACCACAGCCTTACTGATTTTCGGAAAAGACCTTAGTCATTTCAGTAATGATTTAAAGGTAATTAAAACCTTAAAATTATGATTTATTTAAAAATATATATATTTAAAGAAAACTGTTTAAAGGATTTTTTTTACGCCATTAAAGGATTTTTAATACGCCAGAAATAATAGCAAGAATTAATATAGTAATTTCTTTACAGTTATTTGTGTGTTTAGTGAGTGCTTACATCTCATAATGCAAATTATGCTTTGAATTGGTTTATTTAAAAACTAAAAAATTATTGTAATTAAATTTAAGTTCATTTTTTAACATGAGAAGTTAAGTTTTCAACCTGCATTTCAGGACCTAGCCAGCCAATAGGTTAATTTGCGCCAACTCGTCAGGTGAATGCTCTTTAACGTAATTTTATTATTTCTTTGATTGGGGATGTTAAATCTTTTTAGGTCATATATCCCCGACACTCATCAGAATATAATTATTGGGTCTGAAAGCGTTACTGGTATTTTACGATGCAGGGGTGCTGGCGTTACAAACAACCTCTAAAACTGGAAGACAGTGGTTTTTAGTCAGGGTGCCCTTACCTTAGGAAGACTGCCTTCATTAACATTACACTTTACCTTCTTCGTTCCCTCACTTCTTGTTTGTTTTCCTCTTATTTCAGGACACTTGCAGCCTCCTCCAATATTCCATTTCAGTGAACAGCACTTTCCTCTTCAGGTCTTCATTTAAGTCCTTGTCTCCATTCCATACAGCTTTACCTCTCAATAAAAGACTTGATAAATGTCGCTTCGTTTTTTTCATTATGTTGCTAATCGACTGGACCGATTAAGACTACCAATCACTTTCCGAGTCATAGTGATTCTTCACTCCACTTATTTTCGGATATGTTAGTTCTTTCTAAGCACATCCCAGTTATCCACTCCTTATTTTATTTCTTTCAACTAAAGGTCGTCTTGCACATATATTATGGCCATACAATTAGGTATTTTTGGAAATTAACTTGCTGAAGCCTCTAGAATATTCTAGCATTTTTCTGGTCATGAACCCAGCATCGTTATAGTCTTGCACAATTTTCATTTGATCATGGTAAATAATAAATAGTAAAGAAATTATTACCCTTCTATTCTACTGATTTCCTACACCAGTCCTTCAAATCCATTCAATATAAATTTTAAATAGGTACAGGGACATACAGCAGCTTTGCTATTTCAAATTCTGGCGACAGATCTGCTTCTACTTTAAAGTGACATCTTTTGGACATTTAATTCTCTTTATTAGTTTTATCAGTAATTTATGAATAAACGCCTTCTTGCTTCAAGTAGCCTGCAATGCTTCCCATTGCAGCCTCCGAACAACACTGCCAGGCATTTTCTTTCTAAGTCTACCAATATCACCCCTATTTATTTAATTCGGCTTCACATTTTTTCAACAACACCAAACGCATTTTCATTATAAATTTTAAATACTGAACCTCAATTTAAACAACGGCATTATTAATCCAGAGTTAGCTGATTCGTTATTAATAAATCAACTATCGAACTTCCCAGTTTTAAATTTATATCTGGCTGCTTAGAAAATAGACATTTTCACGTCAGGAGAAACTGACAAGATAATCAATTTTCATTAAGTAGCACTTATAAATAATAAATAAGTTTTGAAGGTCAAAATGTAGTTCATCCATTGCATGAGTTATGATTTAATTAGTGACACAAATCTTTTTTTTCATTCGTTGATATTTTAAACTTAAATATTTTGCCAAAGCTTTTAATGATAAAAATTTGAATTCTTTGGTTCAGTTTTATCATATTACCGACCTCATGATGTTACCGCCTGAATTAATGAATTTGTTTCCAGTTTTTTAGGAACCATCGAGGATAGTGTAATAGAAATGGTAAATTCTCGAGATTTGAATATCAAGGAGGCTTGGAACTCAGTTATTCTTAATAAACCAATTATCAGCTTCCTGAACACAAAAGTACCAATACCTTTAACAAAAAATGATTTTTTACAATACATTTTGCCGTCCTTAATACTATATGGTTAAGGATCTGATCAATAAACTCGAATGATAATTTAGACGAAAGCCTAACGTCTCGGCGGTTCCAAAATCCCCAATTTCATTTTACTAGAAAGATGTTTCAAATAAAAATGATTGATCTACATGGTTAGTTAGATTCATAGTGTAATTCGAGAAAATGGCGAAAACAAAATAATATTTCTCCTAAGTTACCCTTACGGTTAAACGACTTACTTTAAATGTTTAACTTTAGAAACATATTTAATTCTGCTTGATAGTTTCGGATCAGGCACTTTATAGCGACTTCTGAAATCACTACTTCCTCAAAACTAGCCTTGATGAACTTTCCGGATAAATATTTCAAATAAAAGTGACAAACAAAATAACACATCAACTCTCTACAAGAATTTAAATTTGCTCTGACGATGGATGAAAGTCTGAAACTGGCCAGGAATATAAGAAATATCCATGCTTTAACGGATAAATTACCAGATGTTATCCAGCATTGCAGATCCATCCATATATTCAACAAAGTGTTAGAGATATTTGTTGTGGTTGGTTCCGCAGAGCTGGAAAGCATCAGAGGTATGTATAGTAAATGTTTTAAATAATCAAAACCTTTGGGAAGAATTATGAAAAAAAATTACAAAAATCTAAAAACCAAATACCTCCGTTTAATTGAAACCTTCATGTTGATTGTTATTTTAGCCAGGCTTAAGTAACCAATAATCAAACAGCTTCCTGAACACAAAAGTATCAATACCTCTAGTATGTAACATTCACAAGACTATCTTAAAGGCATTCTCTGTTAACAAATTTTGAATTATCTTCGTCCTCCCTTCGTTATCCAATTTTTGGACTAAGTAGCAACCACAAAGGGAAGTAATTCGGTTTTGACTAGATCCGTAAACCTTTTGCTCGAAACATAATGTAATGATCTTACCATTTTTAGTAAGAAGACTCATTAAGTACTTTTTAATTGTAAATTACATGTTATTGTTAACTACGTTGAGCGAATATTAAAAAAAAGATTGAACTCCTTTATTACTTAATTTACTAGCAACGCATAGGCCCCGGTTGCGAATATAGCATGCTCCCCTTAGATTTTCTCTTTCTAGGAGCGACTACAGTTCACTATCCGGTGACGAACAGTGTTGTCTGCAACGTGAGAACACCACTCAGAGTACTGAGAAGGCCCCGGGGGTCACAATAGATATTTCAGGTCGTAGACATGTCCCCTTAAAAAAAATAACTAAAATGAAAAATAAATTAATTCACTAACAAGAATAATAAAATTTCAAAAATAATTTCACATGCAACTCGAGGAAAAAGGATAAATACATTAAACCCTGAGCTTTTTTTTAACTAACTTATATATAAATTAAAAACTAAAAAATAATGCTGATTTCAGTAAAGGGATATTTCCAAATTCATCAAAGACGATTAAATTCTACAAACACTGACCCAGGATAGATTTTCTAGATTTAAGCCACTTCCTTTAGAAATCTACAGTTGGTCACTTGGAGATTTCGTTTTTCCTTTAAAAAAAAAAAAAAAAAAAGGTAGAAATAATTTATTTCTAAAAATAACTTATTTAATAATTTTAGGAATTTTATCATTCATGTCCTGTTGAGCGGTTAAAAAGTGAAGAAATAGCAAATCAGTCACTTTCTTGTTCTTGTAAGCAAGAATTGGAAGTTTCCTGACATTTTACCTAGGGGAATCTGAAAGTTCAGATTAACTTCCATATGAATATGCTCTTCTGTATCAATGATCAGTCGGTGGTTTGATAAATGGCTGATAAGTACTACCTAATGACTTTTGTAAATTATTCAATAAACTTTAATTTGGTACTTTTTTTTTTTAACAAGCATTGAAAGAATTTCTTCCGAATTATTGTGACAAATTAATGAACAAATAAGGGACAAACTGCCTACTCTTGTTCAAAATGCCCAAATTCCTAATCGTCAAATAAAAAACTTTCAAAAAGGAGTATTTTTTTTATTTATTTCCTTTATATGATTTACTATTGAGTCTTCGAGCTTCGACCGCTCTTCATAGGCCTCTGCTTATTTACAAATGTAAATATCATTTTTCTAATTTATTTTTTACAAAAAAAATCTGATGTGAAACACACACGACTTTCTGCTGCTATTACAATAATATACAAAATCACAAATTTTCTTTAAGCTTCCAAGTTTGCTCATTTTACTTAATATAAAAGTTGGGGCAACAAGACTTACAGTAATGAATGATTACCATGTAGTCCAGAAGAGAGCGCCAATAACATTCAACCAAACAATACCTATTATAATATTTGAAATTTAATTCTGTAGAACTAACTAAAATCCATTTTTTCAGACAAAATGTACTAAATAAAAGTGATAGGGTTATATCTGGGCAATTAGGAACCAAGTTTAAAGGAAATTTGTAGATTTCAAGAAAATTTCAAAAAACATAAAAATCTATTCTGTAAAGGCGCATTTCCAGTTAACCGATTTTCTTTAAATTTGAAATTCTACTCATAAAAATAAATACATTCTACTATTAATATATTAATATTGTATAACGGCAGAACCATACATTATGTTAAAGAGGTACTTTAGAGGCACGCTACTACCGTTCTCCCAGAACTCTCAAAAAATTAATTTTTTCGGGAAAATGTTCCGAATAAAAGTGATAGCAATTTAGTTTATCTTGATATAGTATATGAAGATAAGAGTAATTAGCTCGAGCTCTTTCGAGAAAATCGCGAACTGGAAACCTATTCAGTAAAGTCCATTTTCGGTTAATTGCTTTTGCCCGAACCTTCGTGTGTCAGATGCGATGGTGTTACCTTAATGGAATACCAAGTTTGAGCTTCCTACAATTTTTCGTTTTTGAGAGGTTTTGTCCACACACCCAGAAAACCATATGCTAAAAACAATTTTTTCATACTCATGCACCTCAAAACCTGACACGATTACCATTGATCCCTCTTACCAGGAGTGAGTGAAAGTAATTAAAGTTGATTATGTAGAGCAATTAAACTATCAGCGGACAGCCACACCAGCATCATCACAATGCGTTGGTTAGTTACAAAAAAAAAAAAAAAAAAAAAAAAATATTAGATAACCATGTTCTTTATCCTTTATTTGAAGCTAAGTGAAGAGCGAAATAAAAATTAATCTATTAATGATTTTGATTAAGAATAAATCTGAATTTTTCTATATTTAATTATTTATATTTCATATGAATTTTTTCCTGTACAGCTTTTAATTATTGTTAAATATATTTTCGTAAATTACAGAAAAGGTAGAACTCTGAATTATTATAATACAATAGAAAGTAGATCACTATAGATCCCGATTATATATAAATAATAACATAACAATAATTGTAATATAATCACATACATAACATAAATACATAAATTTTTAAAAAATAAAAAATTAATATTTTATCTTTTTGCTTATTAAAAATATGTTAAACTGGCATTTTTTAAATTATATTTATCTTTTTCTTCCTTATATATATATATAGCTGGTCGTGACTGAGGAGCGATTCATTTAAAACTGTTATTACAATTTTTATTTATATTATATAAATATATATATTTTGAGGAAGAAATATATATATTTACAATATTGTGATATTATTACTGCCCGGAGTATACATCATTTAGATAATCTAATAAATAATACATTTGTGTCCTTTTATTCACCCAAATAAAAAGCCTACTAAAGAATGAAATATTTTGAACATAAGCTTAATAAGTGTGTTGTATTTATATATTTTTTTAATATAATTATATATATTATGTATATATATATATTTACTTCTTTGATATATTTATACACAAACTATATATTTTATCAATCAAGTAGTCTAAAAATGTTCATACAATGGAATCAAAACTAAATCCAATTATTTTTATTATTATTACTTATTTTTTGGTTATTTTTAAAAAATGTGAGAAATATGTGTTTCCCAACAAGAACAAATATAAAATTTAACAAAGCATATTACAGATTATAATATACACATAAAAATGAATTTAATGGAAACAGGTGGATAAATACAAGGTCACTGAAAAAACACCAAATTTTCTTTTCCTTTTGATAACGAAAGGGGGGGAGAGGCTTACCACCTCATTCTTTACTTTGTACACAGTATAAAATTGGAATGAATTCGTTTAAATTTTGATTTTCTCTTATTCTTCTTTTTTTTCTTTCGCATCTATTTAAAAAAATATATGCAAAAGGGCACAAATTTAAAAACAAATAAGGTGTTTTTTCTATAGTTTATTTTCTGTTCGGCTTAAATATAGGTGAGACCTGTTTAAATATGGAATAGTACAGAAAAGTTGAGAGTAGTGCCCAAAAAATCACCAACTGTCCATTGGCACTTCCCTCATTTATTAGATGCAGGTCCAACTACCATGCATATTGTCCACCTTAAAAAAAAAAAATCAAAACGCAATTTATTAAAGCTTCATATTTTACTTCGCTGAATATGAGATAAGTAAGAAACTAACAGTGTTATATACAATTATCTATGGATGTATTGTTTATCAATTTCATTTAATAAAGAAGCCAAAATTGCCTTAAATAACAAAGCATTGGTTTCCATTTTGGCCCCTTGATTGTATCATCATCATTAACTGAAGAAAATAAAACATAATGAATTTAAAACAATAAATGTTGATGAATAAAACTATCAAAAATTAGTATTCTCATTTCAAAGCCTACCACTCGGATAACAAAGCTTATATATTTATGTAGTTGATCATAGACTGTTCTCGTGAGTCTATATTACTCACTTAACATTTTAAAGCCCCTCCCATCATTTTTTATAACCACTTCTTCTTATGAATCACCTAACAGTGCTGATCCAGATATAATAGATGTTACTTGTAGAAATCATAAATATTTTCATAGTCAGGTCTTACAATTGTGGGCGATGTTTATGAGGCAATGGTCATAGACCATGGAAACTCGGCATTGCCGCATAAACATATGCCCATAAACGGTTTCGTTTTATTATTAGCAAATATTACAAATAGAACAGAGAATAATATTACTCATCAATAGTGTCTCAATAAAATTGATAGGTATATTTTATTGATATGTATTGGGTTCACAATGGTGGATATTTTTTATTTGACCTATTTTATAAGACACAATATGCTTCTTTCCATTAATTCTAATCGGTTTCATTTTTTTTCTTCCACTGTTAGTATCTAGTTCATCAAGTTCGTCTAGAAAGTTGAATGCACTTAAAAATTTTGGTGTTTACGACGGAACTTTGTAAGAGGAAGTCAATGCTATACCGACTTGATATGAACCAGAACTGAAGTTGGAGCAAAATCCGAAACCGATTAGGACTTCTTAAAAGAAGCATATTATAAAGGATAAAATCCTAATTACATTTTTTTTACAAACTGAGTAATAAAGGAGTATGTAAAATAATAGTAATGCCTATTTTTTCAAGCGGTCTTTACGTCCATCCAAATTAGATGGTTTCGACTGTGACGCTGGGAAGTAGGGAATGATAAAGGAGTATAGTTTTCTTTTCAGATATTTTTGTATTTTAATTTGTATATTTTCTACTTACTTATTTCATTGATCTAATATTCTTACACGATTTATCTTGTTAGAACACTGACCACAACAGGTTTAAGAAATCTTTGGCTTTTCACTGATCCTCATTCAGACGAGGAATCTGTTGATAATATAGAAGAAAGTAACGGGCATGATCGAAAAGCTGACCTGTTTAAATTTCTGATAAAGGGCAAAGTTTTATAGTTCAATAGATATCCAAGTTGAACCCGCAGAAGTTCCCAAACATGGCTCTAAAAAGCGAATAAGCGATGCACAACTACCAGGTAATGATAAAAATAAAATTGTGACTATTTGTAGAAATCATATAGAATAGAAGAACGTATAGAAAACTAGCAACTAGAAGAATAAGTAAATCCAATATTGTGCATATATCTAGTACCTAGGGGTAGAAATGTCATTCTTATGAACCGATAGATTGTTTTTAATTTTTCATTTGAAACAACATCAAAAATGCAAGAAATTTTTAGAATAGTAGAAAACAACAAATATCCAACACTGGCAACAAATATGTACATCTAAATGTAGCGGGCATTGCAACAATACTCAATGTTTAGAATATTTTATTTAAATTTTAAAATTTTTCAATATATCTCCCTGTAATAATCTTTCAATATATATATACACCCTATATAGATAGAATACATGTTAAACGTCAATGCAAGCCTGAAAATGCGTATTGGGTTTTTCATAACATATCCTTCGCTCAGTTCTTATCTACATCTGCCCACTCTCGAGGTTTATTTTATTTTTTTAATTTAAGGCTATGGTCATTGGCGCCCGGAGCCTTCTCAGTGCATTGCCGGCCTCCGGACAGTGTTCTCTCTTACAGACAACACCGTCCATCACCGGACAGTGAGCTGTAGAGGCTCCTAGGAAGAAAAAATCTAAGGGTAGTACAACTGGACTCGAACCCGGGTCCTCCGCGTGGGAGTCCAGTACGCTAACCACTTAGCTAATCCCTTCTCGAGGTTTATTGTTATTTTTTTTGTAACTGATTTGTGGATTCACCAGTCTTTAATATTATAATTGTTTTCCCAACTGCTAAGGACGGACCCTAATTACCGTTGCTAGGACTAGAGCTTTCCATTAGCCATATTTTTAATTTTTTAACTTTTTTTTTTATCTGTAAATTCAACTTTAAGCGTGAGTGAATGAGTATCAATGATCAAAACACTAGTTTTCAGTTTTTACCCATTTTTTTTTCCCACGACCTTTATGTATCTAGAGAAATCTACATAAAACTGAGGTTCGCAGGAGTAAATAGTGATAATTCTCAAAATGAGGTTATGAATTTTATTTTTTTAATCTACTTTAGAAGTAGTAACTATTTAAATTTTTTATATACATTTATTTACAAATCAAATTATGGGTCAGCTGAATTAGAACTTTGTACACAGTGATTATTGACTAATGAGATTATAAATCTTGAAGATCTTGTTACAGTCGAGGTTCAGTCTTATAGAACGTGTGGGCTCGCCTTTATTGATGAGTGTACCCCGCAAGAAATTGCCCCTTAGTTAAATCTGTGAGTAAGAATGTCTGATATGTCAAGTTCTTTGTGTATTTATGTGTTCCTTGTAAACCAAGGTCCGTTTAATGCGATTCGAAGTATTTGTTTTGAAAAGTACATAATAATTTTGTCAGTGCGCTGCTAGCTATCTAAATTGGACATGCGTAGTCAGAAGATGACTGTGTAGTGTCTTGTAGAGAAGTAAGTTGCAGGAGTGTTTGAAAGGCGTGTTTCTGTTAATAGGTGGTTTCAGTCGGGTGTATGCTCGTTGTAGTTTAGTATGTGTATGGGGTATGTTTAATATGTAGTCCCCAGGGGATTAACTGGTTGTTAGTTGTTACTACTCGTAGGTCTTCATTTTCTCTTTTGTTTTAGAAGGGTTTAACAGCAGTTTCCTTATTATTTCTTTGCTGCTTACTTTTGTTGGATTTTTTTTTTATCCCTAAGGAAAAACTAAAAAAGCATTTTTTTCTTTTACAATCCTGACCCAAAAAATCCAACAAATAAACACCAAAGTAAAAAAAAAAAAAAAAAAACTAAAAATGAAGTTCACTATTTGCAAATTTTAATATTTTACATTTTTTTAATGCCTATTTTTATTTAACGATGCGAAACGTTTTCTTGACATGATAGTGTTCTACTCTTGTTTGAAACCGACTTACCTTTTTTTATGAAAGTGACTATGTAAATGGGAGGTGATCACTTGCAGCAAGAAGCGGGAGCTTTGGTCGTAGCTTCAGATTCTACTAGTCTGCGTCCCTGCCCACTTGTGTTACCAGTATTCTGATCACTTTTGGGCAATTTTTTGGCTAAAAAAAATTTGTTAATTACAATAAGAAGGATAAATTAAATGAAAGTGAAATGATCCTAGATACATTAAAAGAAAAAGTTACCTACCGATAGCAAGAAATATGTCATTTACATTCATAGCAGTTTTCGCTGAAGTTTCCATAAAAAGCAGACCATTTTCTTCAGCATAAGCCTGTGCCTCTTCTAATTCTACACTTCTTTTATTGGCAAGGTCAGCTTTATTACCCGCCAATGCTATTACAATATTTGGAGACGCTTGCCTTTGCAATTCTTTTACCCACGTCTTTGCACGACCGAAAGTATCCTAAAAATAAAACAAAACAAGTTTAAAATCTTAATTTTCTAACCGCCTGAAGTTTAAAGTTTAATAAGCTATGACGAAACAAGGTAAAAATAAATTTCAAATTTCCCTCTTATGAACTCTTATTTACTTATCCTATTATTACTTTCCCTTACTCCTAGTAAAGAAAGTACGGCGATCGTTGAAATTTTCGTTATCGAATTTTCACCGGAAATTCATATTTTAAGAACTCGTGAGCACGAAAAATTGTTTTTAGCGAATGGTCTATAAGTGTGCGTGTGAACAAAATATCTCGAAAATAAAAAATCGTAGAAAGCTCAAACTTGGTGTTTCGATTAGTTACTACCACCGCATCTGACCCGAAGGTTTCGAGCCAAATCCATCAAATGGTATTATAGTTTTTCGCGATTTTCTCGAAAACGGCTCCAACGACTGTCATTAAAATTCTCTTGAAAATAGATTTTTGGAGGTTCTGGGAAAACAGTAACTATTGCATTACAAGCAATGCTAGATTTCCAAATTTAAAAAAAAATAGGTTAACCGGAAGTGCAGTTTTACAAGTTTGTTGGAATTTTCTTGAAAACGACCATAACGATTTCCTTTAAACTTGGAATACTTACTACACAGATATAACTTTTATTTGCAATATTTTTCTGAAAGCATTGTTTTGAGATGGTTCGAGCAATCGGAGAAGTTAAAGTTCGAATGTGTTTGTTCATTACTGGCGCTCTCTACATTGTATTCATTCTCTACCTGTCTTGGTAGGCTGGCACTAGTTCCCCCACACTGTATATTTGGGTTAAGACAAATGAGTAAAATTTGAAAGTTTTTAAAAAAATGTTATTTTATATATAAATGCATTAAGAGGGGTAAGAGAAACCCGTGTGAGTATTTCACACCCGATTTTTGTGACTAGTAACAAGTTACATTGTATTGTAAGTGTACGATTTAGCTTAACCAGACCAGAATTTGGTTACTTTAATTTTCGGTTAGGTTTGATTACCTCGGAAGGCGTTGAGAGACTAGGATTTCTGGCTGGCGACCCAGAGGAAGAAGAAAGATAAGTTGGTTGGATAATGTAAAAAGAGGAACCAACGGACGAGGAGTAGGAAGAGCAGAGTCAAAAACTGTCGCTAGATTGAGACACGATGGCGATCTATTTGTAAAACCTCTACACCGAAAGGTAGATGAGCTCAAGATTAAATAGTACTTTACTTTTAGAGCACAGATCGCAAAATACTTTTCAAGTTTCTATCAAAATTATCAAGGAGGGGCTGACTTCAATGTGCTTTTTCATATTTTTCTTATGTAGCCGAACTTTATAAAAATTATCCTGAAGAAAATTTTGTATTGGGGCTTTAGAGGAAAACTTTATGACAGAGTACCCACAAACATCCTTAAAAACAATTTTTCCAAAGAAAAGTTAAAAACATAAATTGCTTTTAAGTTAAAAAAAATCTTTGTAACTTTTTTCGAAAAATCTCGTAAAACTAGAAACTACGAAGCGTAACTAAGAAGCGGTAAATTCCATGGAATGAGACCTTCGCTCCTTTCTCTTTCTTTTTTTAAAGAAATATTAAATCGAAAGGATTCCTAAAAATTCAAATTCATGATGACTGTTTGTGGTAACTGACCGTGAGGTGGCACTAAAGAATGAGATTAATTCCTAATGATATAAATGGGTACTTCAAAGTAATATGTATACGAATACTGTATCAACTTCACAATATCAATTTCCCTATATGCTACAAAAAAAGAAAATGATCTACTACCAACAACAAAGTATTTTGTTCATGCTTACCAGGTACATTTTCTTAAAACACCAGTAAAAATAAACACGAAATTTTGTATCACTTGAATAAATGTGGAAATGTTTACAATCAAATATGTCACGTGATTTTAATATGAATGTATTTAAAAAAAAAGATGATATAAGCTTATCAATAAATCTAATAAACAAATAAGAAAATGATCCTAATTCAAGATGAAAGTTTTTTTTACAAATAATTAAAATATATTTGAAAAATGCAATTACAAAAAAATAAATTGCTGATTAATATAATTCCCTTCTAGTTCTAACTGCCACATTCAGGACTTAACTACAAATTAAATTAGTTACCATTAATCACACTGAGATAATGGTTAAGATACTGGTTGTAGTGTATTATTGAGGCACAATGAAACGTTCCGTTAATGAGTAGTTACTGCATAATGAATTTGTAGTTGATTATACAAAACTATGTTATTTGTAATAATTATATCTTCCATTAATTATCAATTATTGCCATAAATTAACCTTATCTGGAATATAATGTCTTATCTAATGCAATAAAGCAGAACCTTGTCAATGATCCAAATTATTATAAAAACCAATCAACCCACCTGGTTTGTAATATCATAAACAACGATAGCTGCCTGAGCACCTCTATAATACATCGGCGCTAAGCTGTGGTATCTTTCCTGTCCAGCAGTATCCCATATCTCAAATTTCACCGTTGTATCATCCAAGCAAACAGTTTGTGTCAAAAATGCAGCTAAAAATGAAAAGTAATAATAATATCATCTCGGAATATGACATTTTGAACAAAAAATTTGAGGAATACAAGAAAATATGTATCTTTGCACCAGAAGTCAAGCAAATTTATTAATACATTAATGCTTATAATATGTTATTTACATATTATTAAATTACAAAAAATTATTTTTTGTGAATAATTTATTTATTATCACTACAGATTATTTCCTCCTCAGAAAAAGAAATGAAATAGAAAAAATATACATAATTAGATTCGAACGGGGAAGACGAGCCTTATTCCACTGCAGCCTACAATAAGAGGTCTATTGCGGATATATATATGTATGTATGTAAATATATATATATATACATATGAACAATTTATCATTTTGGCGTGAGTGAGAAAAAAGTTTCTCTAGAAGCAAGGTTTAAAAAAAGTTCAGCAAGAAAACAAACTAAAGGAAATTTAATTACATTAAATAATAAACTAACTGATAAACCGAAAAATCCATGTTACATCATTCACAAATTTTCACACACGATTAGTATATTAAAGCGGACTAGTCTGTTGTAACACAATCGATGAAAAGCAAGTTAACAACCGATACTTTCAGTAAGAGTTCTTTCGTTGCTGTAAAATGTAATAAATTTAGTTTTGAAAAGAGTAATATTTTCAATCAAGTGAATTTTATAACCTTTTTCTGTTCTAAGGCCTAAATGTATTTACATTTAAAAAGGATGAATTAAGAAATATTTCATTTTACATACCCCCTATGGTGCTTTCTTGGTATTCATGAAATTGTCCTTTCACAAACCTCAATACTAAACTAGATTTTCCAACAGCCGATTCACCTAATAAAACTAATTTGAACTGACATATTTTTGCCTGGGCCGTTCCATTTGGGCGCTGAGGCCCACTTCTATTAGCCATATCGGAACCCTATAAAATAAGATACAATTAACAAAACAAAACAAAAATAATAGCTAGATACAAGTGTTAAATATATAAATAATTATATACAAAATTAAAAAAAAAAAATGACAAGAATTATGTTAACCTTGAATTTTGCAAGTTAGTCATAGTTAAATAACCCATAACTTGGATCTTACTTGCACAAAGTATTTCAAGAAACGGTCTAAAATGATACATTTTTTTTCCATGAAAACATAAGTTTAAACAACAGCTGACTTTCCCAACATAATGGCCAGCCTAACATTCTGACAGTTAAAGAATATAATAAACTTCTTAAATTTACGAACTACTTTAGGTAAATGTAATTTTTTGTTTAAGTTTTCAATGGTCAAATCTGATTATTTTAACAATAGCTTTCTTAGAAGTCCTAGCAAATAATTAAAAAAAAAAAACATTTTGTGTTACACCTAATCGTCTAAAGTTTATCACAGTACCTGGAATAACAAGGTAAGGAAACCCATTATACTTTTGCAATATTTTTATATTAAGAAAACTTACGTGATTCGCCAAAGTGAGTTATAATAGTAATAACAAGTGATATTAACGTTTGTTAAGCAAGTACAAGTACATAGACAAGTAGAACTGTAGGGCTCAACAATGCGATAGCAGCGCTCCACCCTCAGATTTCAATTATTTAATATTAAATTATATCAAATTCATTTAAGCCTCATTTCCTTTTTATGCCTTATTTTGCACCTAAAAAAAAAGTTGAAATATATTATATTAATATTTTAAAAAGTGTACAACAGTTATAATTATTACAACTCATTGCTGAATTCAATCTAATAAGCTATGGTAAATTGCGGGTTTTTTGAATTAGAATTTGCGAATTAGCTGGTTTCTATAGTAGTTATTCCCACAAATACTTCCCAATTGTAATGTTTCACATTACATCTTTTCAGTATTGAATTTTTATTTTTTATAATACAGTAATAGATCTCAGAAAAATATTGTAATAATGTTTCTTTATGCGTTATCTATCGTGGACTGACTTATAATAGCCTGCCTTTATAATGTACTGACTTATAAGTTGTAAATGACCAAAAATTGCGTTATCGTTTAAATACCTCAATCTTTTTTATTTATATATGTTATAAATATATTTATATAAATGGCATATGATGGAAAATTTAGAGATAGAAACCCTACACTAAGAGCGGTATGTAATTTAGAATTAATAATTTCATTCAGATTTTTTAGCAACCGATTTTTTGTTAGCAAATACGAGGAGGTCTATTATAATTTTATTTACGCATTTTCATTAATTAAATTATCATTAGGCGGGGGCTACAAATTACAAACCGAACGAGAATGTAGCTAGTTGTTTAAAATTTGTGAGTTTGGCAGAAGAAGTGGATGCAGTAGTTGCCACCTTACCTAAATTACCGGCAAAGGAATATCCTCCTGAAGTACCCAAAGCAGATTTATATTGCGGATATTACAGTAAGGTAAATTCCTTTAAATATTTTAATAAATTTATAAATCACTTTTGTTGAAATTCTTAACAAAATTCGAAGATTTTAATCAATTTATAAATTTTATCCTTTACATAATTTATCCTTAACACAATTTAGTAGCATGTTCGTAAGATTTGATTGCTAAACTTTATATATTATCTGAGAAAAGATTTTCTTGTTAGTCTGTTGTTGAAGCTTGATTAAACAGTGAGAAGTCAAGTAATAAATTGAAATAAAGGTCTTTAACCGTCTCTTCAAGAAGATTATGTATATTCCTGATAGAATAGAATAGAATAGAATAATTAAAAGGAGAAGTAGTACTAACGCAATCATCCGACCAAAAGGAGTAGTGTGTAATTGGCCACATCAAATAGGCTCATATTATGCTTTCTGAACTTGCAGTGCCTGGTCAACGAACCCACCAAAATCATTGTGGCATTGTTGAGCAGGTCTACGGTTAAGTTCCTGCGACAGTCCGCTGATGAACTCTTTCGTTTGTCTTTGGCTACTGGTGTTTCCTCCATCAGACATCTGATTTGCTGCGAATCCAGGACTTAAAAACTGATTCGTCATTGACCTGATTGCACCGCATAAAGGTTCCAGACTCATAAGAGTGTGTCAAGTCCCAGTACCCTGCATGCCCTAGCATCCTCAGTAGCGTGAGCTTATAGAATTGCTCACCTTAGTGAGAAATTGGATACAATTCTACACCAGCTAATTTTTAATTGCAGCCTGTGTTTCGAAGTATACTTCTGTAACAGATATAAGTTCTAAAACTTTTATCCTTGGCACAATATTTTATACCCATGATCTCTGCTTGGAAGACATGTCATCTCTCCAAAATGTGAGATTTAGATTTGTGGCATAAACTCCGGCTCATACTCCTTCCGCAGTAGGTAGACCGTCCTAAGATCTGTTGGATTACCAGATAAAATCACCGATACAGGTTGTCCTCGGTTCCATTCTGGTTAACAAGGCATTACGGTACTGAAATTTTTCCTGAGTTATGATCGGGACATAAGAATCTTGGACATACCCAAGATAAAGTCTATTCCATTCATCAAACATCTTTTGAGAAACAGACGAATGAAGTCCTAATAGTTGACACACGCGTCTGTTTAAGTGGGCAACCTTCTTGGCCTCATCTTGATATAGATGTGGCAGGCCGAGTAAGAATTCTAAAGCAGCAGAGGTGCTCATATATATATATGATAGTGATGATAAACGGATGAAAACTCTCTATGTACTCTGATTCACAAATTATTTTTACCTTTATACTTTGGGAGCAGATAGTGTAAGAGTAGAGATTGAGATTAACCTAGCGACGAGGGGTAGCGTTGGAGAGCGGTGAACCCTGATGGTTTAGCTAGCTAAAAGTATTGCTTGTTATAACGATTGTGGTTTTCTGGCTAGTTAGTTGGCAACTTACTTTGCTTGTTTAGTGCTTCTTAAAAGTTGATTATAGACTATTGATGCCTTTTTTGAATGCTTCTAAAAATCTGTTGTTACTTGTTTGAAAGTTGTTATAGATCGACTTAAGTTCCAAATTTGGCGTTTTTTTTTTTCAATAAATCCTAGTCTAGTTTGGAGCAGCTTGATATTTTCTAATCTCGCAGAACATTCGACCTCTTCGTATAGGTGGGCATTATAGATATGGTCAGAACAAGGCATCCCTGGGATTGTAGAGCGACAGACGTCAATAAGTGGTTAGCGCTGTAGTGGAGAAAATCCACGACACATATTAATTTCCATTACACTCTCTTTTTCGAAAATGAACCTACCTACAGAAATTGCCCACTTTCTGGGTCATCTTGTGTTTTGCGTCCTTATCATTATCATTTGTCGTGGTCATGTATCTAGTTTTTTCTTCTTTTTTTGAAATTCTATTTCCTGTGTTTTTTATTTATCTTATGTCGTTTTCTTAAAAAAAATAAAAAAATTTTAATTTTAAACTATGCCGTTATAAAAACTTTCAATTCTTATTCATCTTCTGTAGAAACTTTCCTGCTTAGATAACAATAGAACATGATCTCATTCAGTGAAACACAGTATATCAAGACTTAGAGTATACTTCTGTTATTAAAAGTTAAACTAATATTTATTTTAGATAAGATCATTGATATCTCCTCCAAAAAAGTCATTTGTCCAAGATTTAGAGGGTGAATTATTAGAGACAGCTTATGGTTCATATTGGACCAGAGAACTTGGAAGCTTACCGGATCAAGTTCCGGGTCTTCCGTTTGGTATGAGCCCTACAGATACTATATTTGGTAGGAAGACCCCCAAATGTAAGTGATATTTTATTCCAAATTGTTAATAATTAGTAGTTCAAATGAAAATATATGTGACATATTCATACGACATTATCTAACTGCTATTCGCAATTTCTATTCACAACTTACCATAAACTTTGAAAAATTACAGGGAAGTTTAATTTCCTATTTTCATCTTATTTCCCTAAGATCAAGTTTCAGAAAAATGTTACAAATGAACTTTGATCCCAAATTTATGTATGTGAAGTAAACATGTTAAATTTATAGAAAATCGCTGGAGTCTTTTTGAGTAAATTGCAATAACTAAAACAACATCTTTCATTAAGTATGGTCAATTTATTTTCATCTAAACTTAAAAAGTATCAGCATTTCGATTTGGTATTTCTGTGATTTTTGTTTGTTTGAGTGTTAAGGTGTTTATACATTTTCTACAATGTTATCTCTTTTGCAACTAAAATATTTATATAAACATATATTTCTTCATTGATCATTGAGTTTAATATTTAAAATTTTTTGTTGGCTAATCGGTCGGCCTAGAAATAATAGGGTAAAAAGAAAAATACGCAGAAAAATGTTTCCTTTTTAAAAAAAAAATATTTTTCACCGACGTTTCGGCGAACTTTTTTGCCTTCTTCAGGGGAATCTAAAAATATAAGGGAAATATAAGGGAAGAAAAATAGTGATGAAAAATGATCCAAAATTGTAAACATTAATTCAGACCTTAAAAAAAAGAAGAAAAAATAATAAAAATATAAGAAAATTTGTTTATTTTATTTTATGCAATTGATACCATGTACCGGTGGGTTTGTTCAGTTTGAGGATTGGATCTTTTAGTTCCGGGTACAGTTTGTTGATAGTGGTGAAACCAGTGTCAAGATTACAAATGTATTTTTTTTTTAAGATTTGTTGAATTTCTGTGAGAGGTATGCCAGCCCTCCTCTAGATTTCGCATACGCAGATAATTTGAGGGATCTATTACGCCTCATACTTTTCCTAGCAATCTGTTGGATTAATGCAGTGTAAATGGTCAAGCAACTTAACCTGTATGCTACCATGATAATCCCCAGAGATATGACGTCGAGGCTGGTTCTATGATTGATGTTTCTTGTATGTACCTTTTGGTTTTACTGTTGAGGTCTTGAAAATATAGGTGAAGATGGAAAAAAAAATGTCAATCATTATTACGCCATCTTAAACTTTTTTGACGCTTTTCTTTTACTAAAGAAAGTTCTTCGATATGAAAAGAGTATTCATTCCGCGGCTGCGACTCTGCGATAAATACCTTCTATCTTTCACTTTCTCTACCTATCAAAGCGGCCGATTTAATGTTTTCGCTGTAATGAATACCGATATTTGCAGTTCTGAAAACAGATTTATCAAAAAAAAAAATCTAGAATTAGTGGACTTCATTTTGTTCAGGAAATGGATGGTTGTTTAGGAGATTACTTTAACATTTTTATGTTCATTAAAAATGAGCTGGAGGTTACCTTAAATTCGCCTAAACAACTTTCTTTTAAGAATGTCTTAATGAAATTAACATGACTATAAATATTAAAAATGATTTAGCAATATATATTTTAAATAATTTATCTATTATTTATTTAGTATTATGGATGAATTCAACTTTTTCTTAGGCGGAACGGTTGAAGAATTATTAAATCCTAAAAAACCTGCAGGAGAAGTAAAGTTAATTGCTGAATTGGGTCATGACCTATATCGAAAAACTCATCACAGTTTTTTTCCTGGTGAACAAAAAGTCCACAAGTAAATAGATATTAAGTAAACACAATTTTAAATCCATTTGTTTATTTTTTCTTATTGCCCATTACTTACAAAAATTTGAATTAAAGGAAATAACACTAATTTTTTTATTATAATTATAATTAAAACTTAATATTATTAAGATAGAATTAGAATAACACAGTGGGGGACTCAAACCCAAGCACTGCAGCCTGCCCATTGAGGCTTATTGTGCCAACCCCTTCATGTCTAGTAGAGGAATCCTCCCCTCTTTATGGGATCAGGACCTTCCTCACCAATTCTTCTTGAAGTACGATTTCCTCCGGTCTCAACGTGCCGAAGATCTCGTGCCACAATCTGCCGATTGCGACGCAATCAAACAACAGATGAAAGGCCTGTCATCCTCCTGACACAACCTACACAAGGGCTCGAATCAACCAAATCCCACCTTTATGCACATGTTCTTGAACCTACCGTGCCCTGTAAACAGACACGTTATCAGACAAATCTGATACCTGCTTAAACCCAGGGTCTCTCTGGCTCTTCTTCTACACAGCTCTGGCATGACCATTTTGCCGTGTTTTGGCCCCAGTGCTTAGCCGTCAGTGACGATTATGTTCTCTCAGAGTCCATTCTCTCAGAGACCCTTCGCTATACTTTTGGCTATTCCCAGAAAAGGTTCCGGCACACAGAAAGAAGTATTCGCTCCATTCCTGGCCAGTTGGTCGGCTAGTTCATTACCTTTTGTCCCCTTATGTGTGACCCATACCAGGCGCACCTTGTTGTGCTGGGATAACACTCCCTGTCTAGAAAGAAGTAATTCTGAATGCCCCAGGTGCCTTCAATGCCGCCTGGCTGTCCGAAAATATGCATATCTCCCTATTCCTAGGGCCCATACGTAAATTCCCCTCAGCACAGACTTTTATTGCATAAACTTCAGCCTGGAATACCGTGGAGTATCCACCGAGATGCCTCTCAATGAGTACCTCCGGTTTAACTCCATATATACCGGCTCCAGTTCGGCTAGCCCTTTTATCCATCCGTAAACTAGGATCCCCCAGTCCGGCTCGTTTTCCCAACTTTTAGCCCATTCCGATTTTGACGTAAAGATCACTTGGAAGATGCAATCAAAGTGGAACGTTGGACAGCACATTTCCCCAGCCATCTTAAAGATAGGGCCAGGGTCAACCTTCTGAATTATGTCCAAATTCAAGGAGCCCTCTGTTTTCAATGACCATTGTTCATTAGTCTATACGCACTAGCCCTCGCCTCCGTTTGTATCAAAAGATGCAGCGGAGGTAACCCCAGCAGTACTTCCAATGCAGCCGTTGGGGCACTACAAAATGCGCCCGAAATCAGCAGGCACGCCAGCCTTTGCACCCCTGATAGATTCTTCCCCGTTTTTGCCCACCACACCACTGCCCCATAAGTGAGGCAGGTATGATAGTCCGCGTATAGAGCCAGAGGGCCATTTTGGGGGAGAAACCCCATGTTTTCCCGCAGGCTCTAGTGACTCCAAAGAGAGACTTCTTTGCCTTCTGTGTAACATGTTATAGATGCGCTTTCCAGCTGAGTCTGAAGTCCAGAATGATCCCGAGATATTTCATCTGACCAGACACCTCCAGAGTTCTTCCGAAGAAGTTCAATGTGCTGAAGCATGCAACATTGCTTCTTCTGGTAAATGGTACCGAGGTGATCTTCGCGGGCTCCAGCACTCGCAGGGCCTCCTATAGAAGCTCACTCACAATAGTCTCGTGTCTGCCCCTGATCACGACCACTACATCGTCCGCATAGCCAAAGACAGAACACCCCTGCGATCAAGCTCCACAAGCAGCTCGTCTAGCACCACGCACCATAGAAGAGGAGACAAGACCCCCTGAGGGCATCCCCTTGTAGCCATGGTTTCAAGCGTCTCGTATAGGGGTTAGCTATGATTCTTCTAGTTTTGAGCACGCTACCAATCCACCGGTAATGGTCCTATTTACCCCGTGCCTTTCCAAAACTAGTTTGATAGAGCAGAGGTCGTGTTATTGAAGGCACCCTCTAAGTCCAGAAACACGCCCACCGCCCAACCCTGCCAGATACCGCAGCCTCCAGTTCTCCTACAAGAGAGTAGAGGGCCGTTTCGCAGGATTTACCGTTCTGGCAGGCGTGCTGATTAGGATGCACGGGTCGCAGTAGAAGCACCACCTCCCTGACGTGAGATCTACCAGTTTCTCCAGCATTTCATCACAAACGAGGAAACGCTGATTGGTCTAAAATCTTTGGCCTGGGTATGAGTCCTCTTCCCAGGCTTCGGAATAAAGACGACTCTTACAGGCCTCCATGACAATGGGACATGGTTGAGGGCCAAACTTGCCCTCATTACTTTGTAAAGGATAGGAGTAAGATTAAGATAAGTACACCTAAATATTGTTATAGGATATAGATTCCTTTCTTCCTAGGCTAACCAATTTTTGCAAGACTTCAGAGACAATCTAGTTTTTTTTAGTAGATAATTTGTTTTTATGGAAAACACTTAACTTTCCGAGTTTTGTCAAAACGGTGAGGTCTGCCCCCGCAGAACATTCGTCTACAACTGGGCTCGCGATAAATTTTGAGAACACCAAGTCCTTGCCCAAGTAAGCAAGTGAAATGGGAGACTTAGACCTCGCCACCCGCCAGCCAACCCGGGCAAGGAAGATGGCGGAGGAAGTGGCCACGCCCATTTTCTACCAAGGTTCATTGCTCCATTAGCTTTCAAGGTGTAACGACCCAGAAGAAGCTCATTGCAGTATGGGCGAAACGTCGGTTTCTAGCAAACCACTAATGCGGTTCAGTGATTTTCATGCGTTAATACCTCTCCATTTGTTACCTAGCGCTGCCTGAACGCGAGAAGTCAGATTTATATAAAAGGAGGATCTAAGGCAATAATATGGAGCAATTCTTACTTTCTCGCAATCATTGTACTTTTGTTGAGTACTTCAAACCTTACTTTCCCTTTTCGTCCAACTAAACATATTTTTAAAATAGACTTCTTCTTAGGCCCTAGTTGTTGGTCATCACCAACAACTAGGTTTACTCTATTCCTTGCTTCTTTTCGTTCGACAGGATACTGTCAAGATCTGCCAAAGAAGCAGTGTAAGCTTGAATTGATGAATATATAACATCGGTAAGCAACCTTTTCCTTGTGTCCGGATAGTTAGTCATTACTCACAGGTTAATAAAATAATACATTAATAACTTTAATCAAACTCACAGGTGAGTTTTAAGAAGTATCTGTGAGATAATTCTCAACACACTCCGAGACACTCCCTTAACGGTTAAGCTAATGATTACTTTTTACTTCATTGTAATATATAGACATGTTTGCTTATTTATTTAACCCTTTTTACAATGTGACTACAATAACTAACAAAATATTTACTCAAGATCAACACACTATATACAGAAACTTAATTTCACTAGAATATTAGAATATGAGAAATATTTAAAAGAAATATATGAAAACATAAACTATAATATATACCTGACTAAACTTTATAAACTAATACAGAATCATAAAGCTTGACTATAAAAAATATATAAACTAGAAATAGAAATACGTGAAAGGAAAAATAGAAATAGAAAAATAAATGAAATATATACAAACTATTTACACTAAACTATATAGGAAAAAATATTTAATACAATAAAATTGACCAGAATATTAAAGTGAAACAATAATTGTTGTGGTTGGGCCCGCAGTGCTGTAAAGCATCAGAGATATTTTTCGTGATAGTAGGACGTTTGCCCACATCAGGATGATTTGATAAAACTGTATGATAACATAGACTTGCACAGACCAAAATCAGTTACTACACTCCAGTTTACATACTTCAAATTTTTTCTTTGGCCCCAGTCAACCAACATTTTGTTTGATTTATTAACAACGGCCAAACATAACTATTGTTTATAATAATAGAGCAATTTTTAAGCCCTCTTCACTACAGTCTTTAGTGTGTATATATGTATAATTTAAAGTAGGTTTAAATAAAATAGCTAATAAAATGACATATCCTTGTTTCAAGTTTATTTAAGAACAAAAATTCATTTTGTAGCTATGCCACATTACTTTCTCTTCAAAAAAAAGTACATGGAATTCGCACATATGCCGATCCCGACGGTAAGTTAGTGCCAAAAGTTTTAACTTGGCAAGATTTAGGCGATTTCATAGTTGGCCCACAAAAACTTGCACGATATAAACAGCGCAATACTATCAAGATTGGGAAAAGCTCTGATAGGTATTAAAACCTGATATATACCTATTTTAATACAATAATACAAATTATATTCATTAATGAAAGCGTTTCGCGGTAGAAATGATTATTCATCGAAGTTAACAGAAGGACATGCATTTGGTGAAAGGAAACACAAAGATGAATCTAGTGTAGAACGATCGCTTAGATTTTGTGACTTAAGTAAAGAGAAGAAAGTTATTTATGATTCGCTTACCTACATTAACGGACTAAGAAGAAATATCTATAAACAAGACCCTCCATTTTCATTTGCAGACTTTACAGCTGCTTTTAGGACTGCTGATGTTGTAAGTATTTTCAATATTCAATTATCAAGTGTCAGTTATCAAGTATTTCAATTATCAAGTATAATAGAATACAGTAGAGTATCTTTTGTACATGAAATATTGCGCCATATCAAATTTTAAATTGAAATTTCATCAGAAATTTTTAATTAAGGCCCCCAATTAGAACGAAAAAAATCCAAGTGTGTGTGAACAGTATATGTCAAAAACGAGAAATCTCGGACATTCAAACTTGATATCCCGTTTTAGTACCAACACTGGATCTGACATGAAGATTCAGCCAAAATTGATCAACCCATCTTAGTGAATAGGTTTCTTGGCTTTGCTATTTTCTCCAAACTGGTTTCAACGTTATCTTTAAATTTCATGTTACTATTTATGCTCATAAATACCTATCACTTTTATTTGTAACATTTTTCTAGGGAAATTGATTTTTGAAGAGATCAGAGGGAGTTGCCTAAAGTTTCTTCTAAAGAGCCATCTGTACAATTTAAGATACATTCAATGCATTGCTAGAATCCTAATTTTGAAGAAAACCAAAAGTGCGGCTTTACATAATAGGTTTCTAATGTTTTGGATTTTTCTCGAAAACGGCTACAACTAACTATTTTCTTTAAACTCGAAACGTGTTAGCTGAACAAATAGAAAAACTTTTAACTTTCACTTGAAACATTTTTCTGAACTTTAGACGTTATATTTCAAGTGTTACTGAACAATGTTACATTCAGTTAATAACCTGCTTCAACTGAGAACCAGCGATTAACAACTACATTATTATTACATGCATATTTTAAATTATTAACAACATAGCTCTTATTACTATGATTTTAAAAATTTATTGCGGTATAAATTTTCAGGGGTCACAAGACACATATTTCCGATGAAAAATCAATTTCAATGCTTCCTCTTACCACGAGTAAGAGAAAGTAATATTAATGATAGAATAAATTTGAATTTATCTATTTAAATATGAAAGAAAAAGTTATGGCAACTTCTGCTGTTTTTGCGTTCCTACTTGTGTGTTCACTCATTTAGGCATCGAGAGATTTAAGTTCGAAGTTACTTTGTAATTTGATCTTATTTATTCTGTAATCCCTTCTTCCTTAAGTTCCAAGTAGAAAAGGCATTCTTATATTTCCATCAGTGATGAGATATGTTTATTTGGATTTATTGCTGGACTTCTTTGGCAGTTTCAAACTGAAACACGTTTAAAAATATCCCAAACACTTGGAGAATTGATTCGCCATGAGAAGCTGAAATCTAATAAATATAGGTGTCCTTATATATATAGCATTTTCCATTTAAATTAAACCTTTTTCCATTCAAATTAAACCTTTTTTTGACCAAAGTATTTCCTATTTCCGAACTATTTTTCTCCTGCATTAATCCTTTTGTGAACAAAATGGTTACTTGTTGAATAATTTGAACACTTTCCCCATCAAAATAAAAATTTTGACCCAAAAATTTGCTAATTTTGAACACTTTGAACCATAATTGATTACAATAAAACCTATTTGAACCAGCCTTTTTCACTTCATTTTGACCATTTGAAACCACATTTTAGTCAAACTAATTTATTTTTGAACCAATCTGTAACCTCATTTTGAACCACGTTAGAAACCTATTGATCCTTCTTTGAACCGATATATTGTCTATTATTACTTCATTTTGAATACTAAGAACTACTTTTTAGACAAATTAATTCTTTTCTGAACTTCTTTATTACTTCATGTTGAACATTGAAGTACTATTGATTCATCTCTTTGAAAGTATAAATTTGTCTGAGAAATTGTTCTCTATGTTCAAAATGTGGTAATAAAAGACAATAAATCGGTTCAAAGAAGGATCAATAGGTGTTCAAAATGGAGTCATAACTACTTGACAATCAAATTTTTGTTTTCCTGAACCAGTTTATTAGTTCTTTTGAACCACAAGTAGTCCAATTCGTCAAGTTTTGAACCGATGTATTGACTGTTATTACCTCATATTGATCATTTTAACCTCAATGAAGTCCAATTAATCCACTTTTGGACCACATCAAATTTATCCATTGCTGAACCAATTTATTCATTTCATTAATTCATTTTAATATTTTGAACAATAATTAGGAAAGTTTATTAATCGTCTTTTGAACCAATTTATTGTCTTCTATTACCTCATTTTGCTCGTTTCGAATCACAGTTAAGTCCAACACATCCTCTTTTGAACTGAATTATTCTCTTCATTTTGGACCAAAATTGTTATATTAATGCTCTTATTGCCTTTTATTATTCCGTGCGAACAATTTGAATCACAATTAAGTCGAATCGATCTTCTTTTTTAACCGATTTACTGCCTTTTTGGACCTCATTTTGAACATTTTAATTCATCTTTTAATTAATTCTTTTCTGTACCAGTCTGATATCATTTTGTAGTCAATTAATCCTCATTTGAACCAATTCATTTTAAAATTTTCCTCAATTAGTAAAATTAATCCTCTTTAGAATCAAACTGTAAACAAGTATTTACTAACAAAATAGAACAAAATCATTTCAGAAAATATTTGAGTGGTAATAAAGAATAACTGGTTCCTAATTTATTTAAAAAAAGGTGTTCAAATGTAATAAATTGGTTCGAAGTAGAATTAATTTGTTTAACAGGTGGTTCAAGATGTTCAACATGAGGTAATAAAAGATAATAAATTGGATTAAAAGTGGATTCAGTGACTTCATTTTGGTAAAAAAATACAAAATGAAGTAATAAATTAGTTCAGGAAAGGATAAATTTGACTAGAATGTAGTTTAAAATGTTCAGTATTAAATAAAAATGTCAATGAATTCCAAATGAAGTACAAAAAAGCTAATAAATTTGTTCAAATCAGGAATAATTGGCTGAATTATTGATCAGAATGTGGATCTGAATTGTGAATCAGTTTAATACGACATTACAGATTGGTTTAGAAAAGGAATAATTTGGCTGAAATGTGGTGAAAAAAAGTTAACAAGTTGGTTCAAGTAGGACTAATTGTGGTTCAAATTGATCAAAATGAGGAAAAGTTTTGGTCAGAAATTTTATTTTGGTGCAATGTGTTCAATGTATTCAGAATAAGGTAATAAGTTGGTTCTCAAAAGGATTATTGTAAGTGAAAAGCGTTTAAAATTGCCCAGGAATAGATATGACATTGGTTAATAAAAAGGTTTAATTTGGTTGAAAAAGCTGTATGTACAAATTGTACAGACCATTGTAAACACAAATGTGGAATTTGTAAGTAGAAAGAATTATGTTGCAGTTAGAAGCAAAGTGTAAATCTAATTAAACAAGCAAAAAATTAGTTGTCTGGGGCAAAAGACATTAACTCTCCATTTTTCCTTAACAGTTCCAGAGGAAGGGCACCAAAGGTGTCCGCAACGTCAAATAACTTTTTTAAAAATAAAAAGTTTCTTCTTTGGCCCCAGAAAACTAATTTTTTGCTTGTTTAATTAACAACGGCCAAACAAAAATCGGCCAGGGCGCCAAATCCCCTGAAACATGTCTAGTCATAATTAAAAATGTATTTTCTTCTGACTCTTTCTTTTGTACTAATAGTTACTTTGGGTCAAATAAATAAACTAAAACATGGATGGCTTCATTACAAGAAGATAACAAACAACGTGGCCATTAAATATTAGTAATAATACTATAACACATCTAGAACAGTTTTTAGTAATTATATATTTTTTCGATTTAGTTTTTTAGAGGCTTAACCGGGTTATTATCTTAAAAGTAATGATCACGATTTTAACCAATTTTTATGGGATATTTTAGAATCATTGTGAATGTGTGCCATTGCACAAATTTTATAAAGTTAGCGAAGAAGGAGGACTACATTTGAATCAAGAATTAATTGAACCTGTTCTCAGAAAAACTGGCCTGATACATGAAAAAAATGATCTCATAAATTATTATGGCTTTGTTAATTTAATTGATATAACTCATCCTTTACCAGATTTGGGAAAAATTGAAGGTGATATTAATATATAATCTATGAATTTTCTTAAATTTCAAAACAGCAGTTTTTTTAATTTAATATTAATGTTTTGTGACATCTCAAAACAAGGTTTGTCTGTTTTTTCCAGTAGGCAAGATGAGACATGGTTGCTTGTTAAGTCCCATTCTTTTCTCTCTTTTCATTACTGACCTGCCATCGGTCCTCGAAAGTAGTATTCATATTGACGGTACTGTAAAAGTTCTTTTGTATGCTGACGATGTGGTGATTGATAACCCCATTTTACAGTGGAATATTAACATAATTGCAAAATATTGTAAAGAATCTTTTCTCTCTTTGAATTTGAATAAGTGCAAAATCATAGGTTTTAGATTTCTAGGCAGACTGAGTTCTAAAGAAAAGTAGATCTTAAGAATTCCCTGATAGAAACGGTAAATAGTTATAAATCTTTAGAAGTAAATTTAACCTCACATTTATCATTTCAGCAACATTTAAATAAGAAAGTTTCCACAGCTAACCTAGGCGTAAACAGGGTTTGCTCTCGCTTTTTCTTGGGAACTGAAATTCCTCTAGAATCAGGTGTACTACAGTTTTACGCTGAATTATATGCTATTGATCCCAAGACTGGGCTACCAGTGTTACGAAGTGGTAAAGGAATTTCAAAGATATTTCCTCAAAATATTGTTCTACCTGCTCGTAAATTAGGCATTGAAACTTCCTTGGACCTATCTCTTATACACTTTCCGTTTGCACTTCAAGCAATGCTTAATGTATCGACTCTCCCTGCTACTGCTTGACAAAGTATTGCAATGGAGGTCGTGAGACCTCCAACACGGTTTATGCTTGTTAAATCCTTACAACCACTATGGTTTATCGGATCACTCTTAAACAGTCGTCTAATTTTAACCTTTCTTTGCACAGTTTGTTAAGTTGGGAGAGTCAACTTTTTGCTTTTTTATTGAAAATCAAGGACGATTATCGGGAGGATCTGTGAGGCCTGCGCTGAATTTTGAACACTTCTTGCTTTATAAGTCGTCGCTATTGGAAGTTAACACAGAATATGGTGGACAGTGCAGTGGAATTTAAATTAGACTGAGTTTTTTTTAAATAAGAGGCGAGTTGCTTAATCTGAATTACCCTCTCTGGGGAGAAAAAGACATCTTCAAGAAAAGGTGCACTTCACATAACTTAAATAAACCAGAAGACCTTTCCTTTCTTATGCGTTTTCCGTATTAGCTGAGTTTCGCTGTAGTATTTTGCGAGAAAGTACTGTGACAGCGCTGTACATAGTGAACTGGCTACCAAGTAATATTTTATATAAGCCTATCATAAAATTTACAAAGATCGCCTAGAGGTATAGATATGAATTAACGAGCACATTTAATTATTAAGTTCAATTTTTTAAATATAAGTTCTTCTTTTCCGCTCGTTCTGAATTTTTTATATTTAATATTAAAAAGAAAATTTTTATGTTTGTTGTTTTTCTATTTGTTTTTTACTTTTTTAACATTATTTTATTCTATTATTTACAATCCCTTAAACAAGATGTAGTAAGTAAATGTGCTCAGAGATTTGAATCTGACTTGAACTTCCAGTTAATTATTTAAATTAATTTATTAATTATGTCTAATTCATTTTTATTTTTTTTCGAATATATATGGATAAATACTTTGTACTATAAATACCAAACTCTGGTAGACGGTTACTGCCATTGTCAAAAATATTATGTAATATCCTTTCGTAATTTTTCATATATTAAATGAAATTATTCATTAAGGTCATTTCATTTTAATTTCCGCTTCTTGAATTATTTTATCATTTACAGTTTTCGGGTTTTGTCATATGGCTACATCACTACTTAGTCGTGGACGAAAATCCGAAACCAGTCGATTACCATAAAGTGAAGCAAATATCATAGAAAAAATCTCTAATGCACACAGCAGTGAACCCACCTTTTATTTTTTCAATTCATGTTTTTTTTTATTTCCTTCTTTTTTTTTTTTATAATTTAAGGCGCGTCAACATCTATGGTCGGTCATTGGCACCCGGAGCCTTCTCAGTGCACTGCCGGCCTCCGGACAGTGTTCTCTCGTTAGAAACAACACTGTCCATCACCGGAAAGTGAGCTGTAGAGGCTCATAGCAAGAAAAAAATCTAAGGATAGTACAGCTGGACTCGAACCCAGGTCCTCTGCGTAGGAGTCCAGTACGCTAACCAATTAGCTATTCCCTTCTCTTCAATTCATGTTCTTTGAATAATGATTAGAGATATAGAAAAAAATATAAAAAAGTCAGATATATGAAAATACTATTTGTTTTGTCAAGATTTACCAAAGGAGATGACTCAACTTGAATCTACATACCATTCTTTACATTTAAAAAATTTAGCCAAAAAAGAAGAAAGTGGTATGTTATTCTCTTATATAATTATTAAATAATTGAAAACATAATTAAATCAGTTAAATTTTAAATTTAGTCATGATTAAATTAATGTTCAAAACATATTCAGATAAAGTACCTCCAGCGGGTATACCAGCAAGCGCATTGAGATATAGTTATAATTATTTAGCGCAGGCAGGTTTAACTAAGGCAAATTTAAATGACTTTTCAACAGCAACAACAGTTGAACAATGTATAAGTCCTGGATTATTTCCCAGTCTAAATGCCAGTCATAGAGACTTTTTCCAGGTAATCACTAATGCTGTATATTAAACATTATATGACTTCATCTTTCTCTGTTCTAAAGTTTCAACCAACATATTATCTTCAAACCTACAATTATTACGAAACATTTAATTTCCACAATATCGTAAAGAATTGTACAGGATATTGAAACAGCTCTCCTAGAATCCCCAAAAATTCAATTTTTCTGATAAATTTTCAATTAAAAATTTGAAGTCCTTCCTGTATGTTGTAAATATATTTAAAGAAAGTAGAGAGCCGTTTTAGAGAAGAAAACCTGAAAACATTACCAATTTTGGAAATTTTTTAGAAAATTGATATTTGAAATTTATTGGGAGCATCCATACCCAGGACTTAGCAACTCGGGTATGCAAGGAATGCAGGCAAATTTATAAATAATTAGTTAACAAAAAAGATTTAGAATATTAAATAATTTTTTTCTGTAGGCGTCTACTTATTGAGTTTTTCTATTTCTTTATTTTGCTGCTTCCGTTGCATGGAACAGACAAACTTAGGTTTCTGTTCATATTTTGGATAATAATTTAAAATTTATTAAAATTTGATAAAATGTCTAGGGTGAAAAATCCACACAACTTTCTCTTGTTGCAATGTCCTTTTTCACAAATTATCTTCTAAGTGGAATTTATCCTAAATAATTAGTTGTTCGTAGTATTGCGAATCTAACTGAAACAAACCTTATAATGAAATGCGGTTTGGAAGCTTAATGTCATCAGTAAGCAAGAGTATGAGAAAATTGTGAGAGTGTTTCACACCAGATTTTTTTTTTTTTTTACTCTGCCAGATTTTCAAAATTGACTTTTCACCCACGTTTTCAGTCCAAAAAAGTAGTTTTTAGAAAATGGTCTGTATATCTATATGTGTGTTTTAGTTAACAAAATATCTCAAAACTGAAAGATGCAGGAAGCTCAAACATGGTATTCTATTTAGTCAGACACGAACATTTCGGGCAAAATTCCTTAAACGGAAATGCATCTTTACAGCATGTTTTTTTCCGTTTTTCGTAATTTTCTCGAAAAACGTCTCCAATGGTTTTCTGTAAAACTTTGAGTACTAGCTACACACATTAGCACCGATCACTTTTACTCTAAACACTTGGATTTTTTTGGTAGTCCTGAGGGAACAGTAGTGTTATGTTTAACTCTAAAGTACCACTTCAGTATAATATATGGGTTTACCATCTTCATAATATTAATACACATTAGAAATATTTACAATTCCAAATTGAAGAAAATCGGTTAACCGGAAGTGCAACTTGATAGAATAGTTTCGAGTTTTTTGGAATTTTCTCGAAAACGACTATAACAATTTCCTTTAAACTTGGTATGCTAACTTCACAGATAAAAACGTATTACATTATCTGAAACATTAAAAAAAAAAATTATTTTCGATGGTTGTGCGGAATTTGTGGCGTTATCATTAGAGATATTTTCCGTGATAGCCTGCTTCTTTTCGTGGTCATCGAGCGGTTTCGGGCGTTCGCCCATCATCAGGATGTTTTGTTAAATCAATGTGATAACATAGACTTGCACAGAGCAAATTATTTAATGCACTCTGTATTATTAACTACGAGCATATTAGCTAAAAGTGTATATACTGAATTTGCTCTGTGCAAGTCTTATGTTATCACACTGTTTTGACAAAAACATCCTGACTATGGGCGAAGGCCCGAAATCGGTCGATGATGACAAAAAGAAGCAGGCTATCACGGAAAATATCTCTGATGGTTTCCAGCTCTGCGGAACCAACCACCACAACTTTACAGGGAAGCTGAAGTTACTGTTCTTCCAAAACAACTCAAAAATCAATTTTCTTCGTGAGTAAATGTTTCAAATAGAAGCGAGAGACATTTTCTGCGAAGATAGTATACGAAATTAAAAAAAAAAAAAAAATCTTTGGGACACTTCCGGTTGATGGATTTTGCCCGAAATCTTCGTAATAATAACGTAAATGGAATACCAATTTTGAGCTTCCTGTGACTTTGTGGCGTTAATTTCAAATTTTATAAGTAGTTGGTTTAGTAGAGGGGGTGAAGTTGTTCGCGTCTATGATTGTTCTCAGTGCCCCCAGGATATCCAACTGAAGAACATCAGTCGCCATCGCAGCCTGTTTATTCTGGGCCGCGCGACTTAAAATGGCTGAATAGCCGACATCATGGAGTGGAAAAAATAGAAAAAAAATAGTTGGTTGTTTTTAGAGCGCTAGCCGCTCTACTGGGCCATAAATAATCAATCACTTTTCTATCTGCCAAAAATAATGGTATCCTCCATCACCTCTATGTTTATGATAGAACAAATACGTAAAATTTGAATTTAAAGAAAATTTGTCATTTTATAAATAATTGTATTAAAAGAAGTAAGAGAAAGTTGTGTGAGTATTTCATAGCAGATGTTTTTTTCCTATGGCATTAATTTACTACTACTGAGCCATTTCCTCAAAATATTCGAACTATTTATCTATGATTTTATCCATCGTAGTATATGCTTCATTATTTTGGTTTCGGATTCTCATACTTCGTCAAGAGTAAGGCTATCAATCTATTTCTGTAGAGATGACTTCAACTTAATGTTACTATCACGCAATACATTGGTGGGAGGTTATATGTTCCAACTATTTGTCATAATATTTGCAAATTAGATTCTTAATTTTGTAGCCTTAAAAAATTGAACGATTTCATCTCTGATTATTGGACGATAATGTATTTTTTAAAATAAAGGGCTTATCGTAAATTCTTTTAATTTATCAAATAATTTTTTCCTGGATATGGTATATTTTGAGTAGCTTTAAAATGTGCTCAATGATTCATTTTGCCCACAGCTTGCACAAGTTGGTATTTCTGGATCACCTAATTCGAGACGGATATCATACCCCGTCTCAAATGACATATATCCTACAAGAGTCCATAATCTTCTGCACATCCATAATACCACGTTTCTTACATATAACGACTTAGAAGCTCTTACAAAATTGCCTTTTATCGGAATTTAAGTATCTATTTTGCCACCTCTTGCAATTCTTCTTATTTCTTTCTTCAAGTCACACGGACTTTCACTGATATCATCAGAATACCACTTGCAGCCCCTGCTTTAGTTAATTTATGCAGGTATACTTGTAGTACTCCTTGCTACACCCTTAAGCATTCTTCCAATGAGCCACTTCGGTACAATGACGATTCTATTACCTGTGCAATATTGAAGTACATTGCCCGAATTCCAGTTTTGAAGAAAATCAGTTAACCAGAGGTACTATTTACAGAATATGTTTGAATTTTCTCGGAAATGGCTACAATAATCTTCAAATTGAAATGCTAATTGCATAAATATAAACTTTTCCATTTTACTCGAAACATTTTCCCGGAAAAATAGATTTTAGGGTTTCTAGAGAATCTGTATTTTCTGTAGATTACACATATCTCCGGCTTCTGAAATAAAAAGCACTACCATGGGTAGAGCAAGCAACACTACTGCTGCTACAGTATTTATATTAGGACAACTAAACTTTGAGTAAAAATTCCATTTCTCAATTTGAATGATAAATGATTAGGAGTAAGAAATGGGAGGACGAGTGTTTCACAACTGATTTTTATGGTCTTGAGTCATGTTAGTCACAAGTTCTCCTCTCTCTTTTCCTCTCATGTTAGACAACATATACATCAATTACTAGCATTTGTTACAATGGGCTTTAAAAGCTAAATTTTTAGTGAATTAAATTTCAAAAATCTAAAACGAACGCAAGTAGTATCCCTTCTAGAGAAATTAAAAAGAATAAACCTTAAAACATCAATAGACATCTATAGAAAAATTAATATATATCTATTTTTTTAGCCGAGAAGTAAAGAATATATAAGAAATTTATATGAAAGAATAAATGTGAACTTTCCGGATGAAATGTTTGAAAAAATGTGGGCAGAAGCCAAAAGGAGAGATGGTGACAGGGTGTGTTTAGAAACATTCCGAAACATACTGGATGAAATTACTGCAACGAGATTTAAGCTTGGTGCTCAATACTGATCATTATGTACTGAAATAATTCCTATACTAAATATATTTTCTTTGTCAATAATGAAAAAGGCTATTTTATAGGTTTATTTAAAACTATTAAAATTCTGAAGTATTAAACAACTGGCTTAATATATACCGAAACCGAACTACATTAAGGACGCTATGCTGATACACTCTCAGATATCAAAGACTACAATTGAAAATGTAAATTTGTTTATTTACTATTTCAGTTTATAACGTACATAAACTTTACTACATATTCGCGAAAAAACCTACATTTCTTTCTTAGTATCAAAAAGCAGACAAATTTTGGATCATAGTTGGATAGAGTCAATAGTAATTGAAGATTATCATATTTCTAAAGAATACATGGATATTTTAAGGCATTTTGACCAATAGAAAAATGTAATCCTCACTGCTTTTTCATTGGGATGATCTGTTCCTATATCGAAATTTTTATTGTATCAGATTTAATTATACGGGAATGCTTAAAGTGCATAGTGATTAATGAATGAATTAAATAAAAATGAATAGCAGAGTAGAATAATAGTACTTAATTAAGCAGTAAGGTCCTAATAAAATTTTATCCGAGATTTACGAGTAGTATGAAAACAAAATATAATGGCAGGAAAAGGAAGCCCAACTTGTAGGGTTCGAACTGGATAATTGTCGTCATAAATAATAATCGCTGATGGCCTCTCAAACAATGAATCAACTTGGTTCCACGAAATCTACTAAAAAGGCAATCCCCCCCTCCAACTAAATATTATAATTGCAAACATAAATTATTATTATTATATTTGAAAAAATAGATAAATAAATATATTTAATTGCTCAATAATAAGAAAGGATTATTTTAAAAATAATTTACAAATTTTAGATACAATTGGTACTTCAATACTTTCTAGGATAGTTGATGATTTATGGATTTAAAAGATCCAACATCTAGTCTTCTCATATAGTTTAATAAAATTCTTTTTTTTACTGCTCTATATAATTTGAAATGAATTTGAATTTGTAATACATTAAATTTGTAAATTGGTAATAAGTACAAGTTTGGGCCCATTACGTAGCTAACCTGTGGATGACTATGGCTAGACATTAAGAAAATCATATGATCAGTTACCCGTCGGCCATCATTTTTAGTGTTGTCAAAGGCGTATTCGTTTAAAGTTAACTTAAATGCTAGTAATTTGACAATTACTTAGTAGTTATAGTATTTTATTAATAAAGAATTCGTCTTAAAACTAGGTTTAGTATTTAATTTACTTTAATAGCTGGGTTTAATGTATTTTGCATTTTTTTAAATTAATATTATATGTAGCAATCCAGTAAATTGCTAAGGGTTGTTTGATTTTTTAGAGTTTTTGCCCCTTGTGACTTGTTCAGAGTGGTACATACCCTAGTTTCAGATATGTCTGCCGGACCATATAGTTACTCCTACATTTTTAAGTACATCATTATCGGAGATATGGGAGTAGGGAAGTCATGTCTCCTTCATCAGTTCACGGAAAAAAAGTGTAAGTATCAGTTTTAAATGTTTCTTCTTTATATAGATTCCGTATTGAATTTCATTCATTTTTAAGTTATGGCCGATTGTCCCCATACTATTGGAGTAGAATTCGGGACACGCATTATTGAAGTGTCAGGACAGAAAATTAAGTTGCAAATATGGGATACTGCAGGACAAGAGCGATTTCGAGCTGTTACTAGGTACAATGTACAGAATTACCAAAAATAAAGTTTTTTAATTTGATTTCTCGCTCTCATCATTGGTATCCATTTTAGATCTTACTATCGTGGAGCTGCCGGCGCGCTTATGGTTTACGACATCACAAGGCGATCCACTTATAATCATCTAAGCAGTTGGTTGACTGACACAAGGAACTTAACGAATCCCAGTACTGTAAGTTGCTATACTCCTCGCAAGTATATTAAGCAAGCATACAAGCCATTTTAGAAATGAATATTTTGATTAAGGTGATATTCCTGATTGGAAACAAATGCGACTTGGATGCCCAGCGCGATGTTACATACGAAGAAGCCAAACAGTTCGCTGAAGAGAATGGCCTTATGTTTGTCGAAGCAAGCGCTAAGACGTAAGTAAATTTAAATTTGTGTCTTTGATGTAATTGTTTCCTTAATTGTATTTCATTTTATTTGAATGTTCCTTTTCAAGTGCATACATAAATCTTTTGAAATAGTAAGCACCAATTCATTAGATATGTATAGAATTCTTTAGTCAAACTTTTTAAATATTTATTTTTGATTATCAGCCTCAATATCCCAACTTTTGCTGCTTACTTACTTATTTTTATAACAACCTTCATTATTTTATAATAAATTTATAATCAAAACAGTACTCATTAATTCCAGCCCGTTTGTTTTATTTAATCAAAAGTAAAATTGAAAAATGATTATAAGCTTGTATTGAAGACTTCAGTTGGAGTAATTTTCAATTCAAAGCTTAGTTAAAAGTGTCTTTTTTTCTGTGTTTTAAAAAGATCATTTATTTCTGTAAAATTAAAGAACAGAAATTTATTTGTCAGAGAATTTTGTTTGTTACATTTCTCTGATATAAATATATCTTTCATAAGAACAAGTTACAAAAAGTAATACTAGACAAATAAATATTCTTAAAAAATGTAAGTCTCAATACAAATTAAATTCCAACCATTTGGATACACACACAACTGAAATTATAATTTTAGTAAATATATAATTGTGTTTCAATGATTTTATAGATAATAAAAAATTCTGATTTAAACACTCACACGACTTTCTCTTACTGCAATTTACAAAACTCAATTTCAGAAACCTGATCCAAATGCCATTCTTTCTCTTAACAGCAAGATAAAGCATCGTAGCATAAGTTTAAGACTTGATTTGTTTGAAAAATTGAATCATAGTTATTAACTTTATTATTGGTTTTTCCAACAAAATATATTCTGCCTTATGTTATTTTGAGATCGATGATCGGTTTTGATTTTTCGATTCGCTCTTTCTCATGATACTGGGAATTTGTAGAAACGGAGACAACTAGTAAGTAAAGAATCTAATGCTATAATTAAAAAATAAAAATTCGGCAGTCTTCTGCATACAACTGTCACAGAATAAGATCCCCCCCCCCCAATTAAATATTCAAACTTTAACTAGATGATTAATTATATTTATCATTTGTTCTACATTCCCCTAAATCAGCTGAGTAAAATACGACTTCATTTACTTCCTGTCTTGGGGAACTGGTACCATAATAGTGTTTTTACCGTCTACTGGTTTGGAAATATGGTCTAATGACCCTTTGAGTTATATAAATCATTCAAGACCTTATCAATAGCAAGTAATTTCCTTCGAGTTCATGAGGATTAAGAAAGAAATAATTTAACTACGTTATACTGTAAATATACTATTTTGGAGCTGTTTAAGAAACTATAAATTATATAGAACTTATCATATATTTTTATCATATCATATATATATTTTTTTATTCATTTCATTTGTTTGCAGTTTTATACATAAGCACATTAAAATTAAATGCATAATTTGCAAATGCATGCAAAAAAAAATATCAAATTTTAGCCGTTAATGCTGACAGTGTTAAATTACAATTAAATCAGTTCAAGATTTCGCGGTTAGATTTTTTACTTTCTTGACTTACTCCTGGTAAGAGGAAGTATTGCGATCGAGTCAGATTTTTGAAATTGAGTTTTCACCGAAAATAATGTTTTTGGGTCTCCTGAAAACGAAAAAATGATTATAGCGAATATGGTGGGTGTTTAACAGAATATTTAAAACCAGAAGTCGCAGGAAGCTCAAACTTGGTATTCCCTTTAAGTACTATCCATATCAGACAAAGATTTTGAGCAAGATCCATCAACCGGAAGTGCGACATCACTGAATGTTTTGTTCAATTGTTTGTGATTTTCTCCAAAACGGCTCCAACGATTTTTAAACTTTGCATTCTATCACTTTATTTGAATTATTTTCCTGGGAAAATTGATTTTTTGGGAGTTCTGAGAGAACATTAGCATTATGCTTTCGACCTCTAAAGTATCGCTTCAGTATAAAAATAATTTTACCACCTACATAATATTTATTAATAATTAGAGGTATTGAACGAATTCCAAATTTGAAGAAAATATCTTAACCGGAAGTGCTAGTTACAGTTGGTTTTTGAATTTTCTGGAACGTTCTCGACAACCGTTACATCCATTTCTTTAAACTTGGAATGCTTGCTGCATAGATAGAAACGTATAACTTTTATTTGAAACATTTTTTTGAAAAAAATTGATTTTAGAGGAGTTATTGGTCTGTCCGTTGTTTAAATTCAAATTTGGACAAGCTTTGTTGCTTTTGTAACAGAGTGCTCCACATATGGCCGCACAGATATACAAGTAATATCTCCACTACCATTTTTATGGCCAGCCTATCTGAACATTGTAACAAAAAAAAATTATATTAATTAGACAAAGAGAAAGTCGGCGAGTGTTTCACAACAGAATTTTTTCTTTGTGAAAATCTCGCTAAGAAACTAAAAATTCCAAAAAAAAAAATTGTTAAATTGTGAAAAAATTGATTTGATAATTCTGAAAATTGATTTGATATTTTAGCTTAAATTTTACATAAATGATTATAATTTTTGAGTTTTCTTTTTTCATTTCAGTGGAGAGCGTGTGGAAGAGGCTTTTTTGGAAACAGCGAAAAAGATATATCAGAGCATTCAGGACGGCCGGTATGTAGTAATTTGATCACCGTTGAATTGTGTTTAATCATTGTTAAGAATTTATTTCATTTAGTCTTGATCAGCTTAAAAGAATGTTTTATTTAAATAGAACTATTTCTAGAACATAACCCTGTTTTTTAGATTGGATCTGAATGCAGCAGAATCTGGAGTACAACATAAGCCTTCACAAAGTGGGCGTACGACACTTACTAATGATCAGCCCAATAAAGACTTATGCCCTTGTTAGGCGAGTGGTAATTTTTTTTTTTTTTTTTGTTCTATTTTATGCTAATCAAGTGAGCACGATATATTCTGTAATGTGGTAATGGAATTAATTAAGTGGATACAGAAAAATAATAAGTATAGCATTGCAAATGATGATTAAGAACTTAAAATCAAGGGCGGAGCTACATTGGACGTTGAAGATTGTTGACGCCATTTCCAATCAGTGTCAAATAACCCATAGGATCCCAGTTCCTTGATGCCTTGCAAAGTCGTCGAGCGCATATGGCGAAAACGTGGTGAAGGAATGTTCTTGTCGTAAACCACAATGGAAAGCCCTGTTATGATCATCGGTTTGTACTGAGGCATATCATATTGTTTTTAAAATTTAATCACTTTATTTCAGAATGCAGCTTGTTGTATAGAGAATTAAAATGCCTTTTTTCTGGTTCCAATAGACTCTATTAGCCTAAGAGTTGAGCCCAACGAACTAATAAGTCCCTGCACCAATAATGGATTCTACAGCGAAAATTTAGGCTAAGACTATATATAAAACCTGGCAAGCTCCACCTGGAGAGCTACAAAGATCAAGAAAACTGAATTTGATTTACATTTGAAATATGTTAGAACAGAACATTTTAAGAGAAAATGTGTACTAAAGCAAATTAAGTATTTTCAGCCCAGAATCCATAAAAAATTCTTCCTACAAAATTTTTTATCTTGCTGAGCTCTTACCTTGGACGGTAGATAAAACAATAATTAAAAAAATGTGCATACCTAATTAAGTTTAATTAATTACATTATAATGAATCAGGGCAATTGTTTTGATATGTACAGTTTTTGGAAGTTGTTATGTTGATGTAATTTGTAGTAGCAAATCGTATTTTGGATTTAGTCAGCCCTGCTTTGTCAAAATCTGGACATATTGGGAACTCTTTTCATACTGGAACTGGGTGAAAAACATATCAAGAACTTTCAATTTTGAACAGCTATCAAGCAATTTTGTTGCCTGCACAAATTCAAATCCAAAATATTGAAAGTTCATTCACTCTAAATGTTTTTCTCAATCATAATTAGTTGACATTTCTATATTTCATCTTCTAAGAGTGATTAGGAATATGTGGGATTAGCTAATAAAAGAGAAATGTTCTATAAAGCTTTTTCCTGGGTATTTTTATCAGATAATAGAATTGAAACTGATAAATTGGAATTATTGATCGATTGACTTTTTTTTTTTTTTTTTTGTAGAAGTTTCGGGAATGTGCCCTTGTTGTAGGGCTATTATTTTTAAAAAATACAGACATAGTGGTTTCACTAAAATTTTAACAATAAACAAATCAAATATTAAAAAATTTATCGCGCATGAAAACATTAATTATGACATGTTGAAAACTATGATTTTTTTTTGTTTTTAACCAATAAACTAAGGAAAGAGGTTTTATTTCGGTTATCAATTCTAAAAACACATTTTTGCTTTCACAGTTATATTGGGGGGGGGTGTGAAGTTGTTTGCGTCCAAGGTTGTTTTCACGTTCTTCTGGATAATCGACTAAACGAAGATCAGTCGCCAGCACACCTTATGCTAAGTGTCCACTTGAGACAAATTCTCAGGATGTTGTCAATTTGAGATCACTTTCGGTCTCGAGACAGTTTACTGAGACTCGACAGTCACAGCAGACGCGAGACCAGGAAAATTTCGTCTCTACTTGAGAGTCAACTCGCAGTCAGTGGTGTGAACTGATCGCAGTTAGTTTATTTTTATCTTTTCTGTCCTAATGGATTCGCGTCAGGCCATAGCTTTTATAATTGCGTATAAGATTGCGAAAAAGCGGAATGTGGAAAGAGTGTTTTTTTTTTAATAATTATTTTAGGCAGTCGCCTGTACACAATAGAGTTTGGTTACAAAGTTATGTTCAGAGTAGTTTGTTTGTTTACGTATTGAAACTTAAATCTGTGACAGTAGAAAAAAAATTTTTTCTTAACTTTTGTTTTTGTTTGTTTGTGTTTTATTTACAAAATAAACATCGAAATTCATAAAGGCGCGTTTTCTGTTTTTTATCATACACCTGTATTTGGCAAAATTTGGAATTAACTGAACATCATCGCTTAAAATTACCTGATGTATCTCTCAGATACTCTGCGTCTTTTCATGTACCATATGCGCGCCTAATGGAAGATTAAGAAAGAATTAACTAAAATACAAAAGCTGAGAAAAATCTTTCTTTAGGACCTCAAACCTTTTAATGGAGCTGCAGCACCTTTCTTTGCCAGAGCGTCGGCCAAACATTCCCTTCAATACCAATATGCCCTGGCACCATAAGAGAATCTCTTGACGGTCATGTCCTGGTCTTGTACCACTCCACTGCGCCATAGATGATAACAGATCTCACCATCATAGTGTATCCACCGTAGGATATTCAGAGGACCTGGCCGCCATCCTCCTACACACCATGAGGGCGCCAATGGCCTTGCTAACACTCAAATCATTGTGATTATTCCATAAGAGTTTATCATCAAGACCTCTAGGTATTTAACCTCCCTCTTCCACTTTAATTTTGCTTCGGTCTGCCGTATACTTTTCAGATGTGGAAGTGTTTTTCTTCTAATAAAGGGTGTGATACTGGTTTTTGCTGAATTAATCTCAACCCAACTGAACCACACTACTTACTAGTAATGTCTAACACACTCTGTATTATGTCACAAAAGGAGTTCTTCGAACTTCCCTCTAGCAATTATAACGACATCATCGGCATATCCCTGACAGGAAATTCCAATTTTCATCAAACTGCAGAGAAGCTCGTCCACCACTAGGTTCTACATTAAGAGTGACGAAACCGCTCCTTCAATACTCCAGTCCCTGGTAGTATTGAAAGATTGCCTGCCAATACTGTCTCCACCGTTTTCGTCTGTCTTCTTTATCCATCTAGCCGTCGTGCTGTCCACCCCCTTCTGATCAGGGCTCTACTGACCGCCTTATGAGAGGTATTATCAAAGGCCCAAATGGCCGGTTCCTTAACATCTAGAGTTCTGTGGATTACATCCGTCAGCAGATGTAGGGCGATATCCGTTGATCTTGCCCGGTATGCATGCTGCCGACGGCCATCTCATTCCCTCTCCAGAATCTCTGCCCTAATATAATTATTTACTTACAATACAATATCCATTGTCTTTAAGAGAAAAGACGTAGGGCAGATAGGCTGAAGAATTTAGGTAGGGTGGCATCCCCTTTTTCCCGTTTTGGGGTTGAATACCTCCTTGGCTCTTCTCTATGGTTTCGGTGCATGCCCGAGTGCTAAACTACTGTGAGAATGGTTATGGTGGTGGTTGGTTCCGCAAAGCTAGAAAGCCCTAGAGACATTTTCCGTGGTAGCCTGCTTCATTTTGTGGTCATCGACCGGTTTTGAGCGTTCGCCCATCTTCAGGATGCGTTTGTCAGACAGTGTGATAACACAGACTTGCATAGAGCAAATTCAGTTTATACTCTGTATATACTGAATTAATTGTTAAATTAATGCATTAATTAATTATATATACTGAATATTAACTAATTGTATATTAACTAATTGACTATTAACTAATTGTATTTACTGAATATGCACGAGTGTATAAACTGAATTTGCTCTGCGCAAGTCTGTGTTATCACGCTGTCTGACAAGCGCGTCCTGAAGATGGGCGAACCCCTAAACCGGTCGATGACCACAAAATGAAGCAAGCTACCACGGAAAATGTCCCTGATACTGTGAGTAATTCTGACCAGGTGTGGAAGAAACTCCCTTATGCTCTTTTGTATGTAAAAGGGAAGACTCCAGGCGTCTTGAAGGGCTGGAAGTTGCCTATTACCATTCCAGCCTTGACGGCGTGCACATAGTCTTAGCCATCTCCCAGTTATTTCTTTCATTGACATGTACTCTGTCTGGGATTTTATCCGTTATAGCATGCATATCTATGAAGTTCCTAACCGGTTTCGGATTTTCATCCCACATCAGAGTATCAAGACTATCAAGTTCGTGTAAGAGGGCTGACTTCAACTTAATGTTTCTGTGGATTCTAAAAAAGCCAAAACAATAGCAGGCCCACAATACTATAAAAAGAATAATAGATCGGTTATAATAATTTTGCTAGAAAATGAATTCGCTTTGAAACTAAAACAAAGTGTAGAACAAACCAACTATAAACATAGATAAAAACATAAACAGGATTTCTAATTTATAAAAAATTTCATTATGATCCGCTTTTGTCGAACAAAATAAAAGATCTTTTCACACAAATTAAAACTTAACTAATATTAAGTTACTTAACTAAAATTACTTAACTAAATATTAAAATTACTTAACTAAATTTGGATTCAAATTTTTTTCCAATATAAAAAAAAAAAAAAATCAGGTCAGGATAAAAAATCCGTGGCCACGACGGATAAAACCCAGATGTTAACTAGCATTTGGCCCATCCACATATTCAACATGTATTTTGACTTGTGCTGAAGCTTCGTATTTATAGTTTCAAAAAATGTGTTATTATTTGTGAATCCAAATGTTCAGTTTTGGTCTATTTGAAAGCATTTTTTAGTTTGTTCGACAGAAGCCATAATGAAGTTTTTTATAAATTAGAAACCCTGCTGGTGTTGATTGCCTTTTTCCTTTGTATTTATCTGCGTTTATTGTCGTATGTTTCAGACTTTGTTTTAGTTTTAAAGCGAATTCATGTTCTGGCAAAATTATCATAACGGATCTATTATTCTTTCCATGGTCTGAGGGTCTGCTATTTAGTTTTGGCTTTTTTTAATAAGATTTTTTGTTGTTCCCAATATTGTAGATTTTGGGAAATTAGCAAACAAATTTAGTATTTGCCCTGATACGTTGGTATGTAATAGTATTGAGGCTATTGTCCACAATTATTTTCAAATCTAGAAAGATGATCTCTCCATTATCATCTTCTGTTCTTAATTGTAGTCTTTATAAAGTTGGTTGAAATTTGGTCCTATTACCTTTATATATTTCTTATCTATGAATAACAATAAGTTACCAACAAATTTATAGCATAGAATAGAATAGAAGCGGGGGGGGGGGGGTTCCACTGCGACCTACAAATTGAGGTCTATTGTGGATCCCCTTAAGTTACAGAACAGCCCCCAGCTTTGCCCTCCTAATCAATCCTGCAAAGCTGAGAGCGGCTCCGTCATGAAGCTTTCAGCTTCGGGATTGCCCGTCCCCAATTGAAGAAACCTAATCCTCGCCAGGCCGGCGCACTTACAAAGGATGTGCGCCGGGGTCTCCTCCTCTACCTTGCAGAATCGGCATACCGCACTATCCGCAAGTTGTAGGTGGTGCATGTGTCTATTCAGCCTACAATGCCCTGTAGTAGACCCACAATTAACCTTATATCCCTTCGGGTCTGGCTCAGTAGGTCTTTGGTAAATTTAGGCAAATGTCTTTTAATGAAGAGCTTTGCCTGTCTCTGTCCTGGTGTTCCCTCCACCAACGCAGACGCTGATCTTCTATCCACCCCCTGATAGAAGTTTGAATGAGGCTCCTGGACAAGCCGCAGAAGGGTTCGGGGCCTATAAAGGTATCCTGCGAACCCTCCCTCGCTAGGGCATCCGCCCTCTCATTGCCCAGGAACCCCTATTTATAGCATGCTTCAATATGATTGGTCCAGAATTGGTTGATTCATGAACTTACAAATGCTTTTGAGGTCCTGCGACACCACATACAATGGAACCTTCTATGATTTTAAAGAAATTGAATGAAGAAATTGTTAGGTCTAAGTAAGTGGTCAGAGACATTTTCCGTGGTAGCCTGCTTCATTTTGTGATCATCGACCGGTTCGGGCGTTCGCCCATCTTCAGGATGCGTTTTTCAGACAGTGTGACAACACAGACTTGCACAGAGCAAATTCAGTTTACACACTCACTGTGTTGTCGCACTGTCTGAAAAACGCATCCTGAAGATGGGCGAACGCCCGAAACCGGTCGATGACCACAGAATGAAGCAGGCTACCACGGAAAATGTTTCTGATGCTTTCCAGCTCTGCGGAACCAACCACCACAACTACTAAGTAAGTGGTGTTTGTTTAGGTTGGCATGCGGTGCAGTTTTCTCTCATGATTCTGCTAGATATTATGTTATTGTAAGGTTGATTGATATATTTAGCCCTTGATCCACTTTTTTCGAATATATTATCCGTCATATATAATTGTCTTTATAATCCCTCCAAAGAAAACCTCCAGCCTCACTTTATTGGTTACAAACCAATAATGTTGTATTATGTTGTTTGTCTAAAACAAAAACAAAATATCAATAGTTTTAAATAGATTAGACATTATAGTTATTTGATTTGAGAAATTTCCTGTACAAGTGGAGCGGCTAATATTATATAGAATCATAATTTGTTGTTTTTTTTTCTTCTATATATGTATACATTTACATATTATAGTAAATATACATTTACTTTTAGAATATATACATTAAAAGTTTAGAATAAAGGAAGAGAAACAATGAGTTAGAAAAAAAAATGTTAATAATAAATAAGTATACTAATAAACATGAGTTCTTTACTTTCTGAAACATGATATCGTGGTATAACAGTATATTCAACACTTTCCTCCTTACTTATGAGTGTACTCATATACATATATACACCATCCATACTCCACAGAACGCATCGACATACGCTCGTGTACACACATTAAAGAAATTCTCTTTCTTTTCTCTTTGCCTTTATAATATTTACAAGAAATATTTTTGAATCTATATCCTTCATGAAACATTTCAGATGTAAGACTATTACAACAACAAAAATAGTATTTTATTTATTAATAGTTTCAATAATTAGTATATATTTTTGTAAATTATTTTCAGTTAAGTTTTTCATCTAAATATTTTGGATTATCCAATTATTTTCTGTCAAGTTTTAATGACAAATCTCTTTATTTTTTAAACTAGGAACATATTAAAAGAAAAGGAAATTGTCAAGAAGTTACATTAGGTACATTGCTTTTTTTTCATCAAGAATTAATATATTTCATCCTTGAAAATAACCTGCTTTTTTTTGAAATTATTTTTCTTATATTTCGCAAAACAGATTTAAAATAATGTAGTGACACAGATTCAAAATTAGTATTATTAGCTAAAATTAGTAGGGCCCATATTTCTGCTGAATAATCGAATTAACCAAAGCTCCAAAAATTCCAGTTTCCAAAAATCAGACTTAGATCTGATAGCATTTCCCTGACTTGAAGCGAGGCTATTTTCTCTTTATTTATAAATTGTTAAATATATATTTTATTTATGAAGCACATACACATAGGGAAGAGATTAGCTCAGTGGTTAGCGTATTGGACTCCCACGCGAAGGACCCGGTTCGAGTCCAGCTGTGCTGCCCTTAGGTTTTTTTCTTCCTAGGAGCCCCTACAGCTCAGTGTCCGGTGATGGACGTGTTAAAAAGAAAACCATACACATCAGGCTAGCTGCTTCACTCTACATACTCTCTTACACTGGTAGTGCTCTAGTGGACGCATTCTTAATTAATTTAGCCTAAATTATACAGATTGGCCACTATTTTATAATCCAGGGAGTCGGAACCTTTATAAAGTCCATAAAAGCGGATATCGGTAGAGGATCTTAAGCTGTGTCCTTTTAAGGTTTTGGTCCGATTTGTTCGGTCTGTGGTGAAACTTAGATGGTTAAAACCTGGGCCTGGATTTTCGTTCTAGTCCCAGTGGTTGTTATTCTTTAGGGGTAGCTATATGGGCCCTGGGAGGCTTTGGATAGCTTAGGGTTTGCCCTCCCCTTCTGTGAATAATAATAATAAGTCCATAAAAGGCTGCATATATTTATTGTGCAGTTTGTAAGGCGAAAACCTATACTTATGGCGGAGCTGAGAATGAAAATATTATTGAGGCATCCTCTGATCATGCGGTATTATTTCATTATCAGTAGCTTAACTAATTATACGTTTAGCGAAGTAAATATCTTTGATACGGTTTTATTGTAGCAATCCCTCCATAATTTATGTCAACTTTAAGAGTTACCTTTTTTTAAACAAATGAAAGCTATGTAGTGTAGCTCTGTCCACTTATCAAGCACCGTCTGAGAAAGAGTTAAAGAGATTAAGGAGATACTGTTTCCAAAAAGCTGGCATGATTTTATTAAATTCATAACTTAATCCATCAGTACCGGAGGCCTTACAGTTTCTAATAACTGCCTGAAGTTCATTTGGAGTAATCCAATAGTTGTTCTTTTCAAATATATAATTAATGTTTTCCATACATATTGTAAGATGACAAATTTTTTAGTATTTGCTTTGTTTTTTATTAAAATTTTATTGAAACCACTATAAACTCTATTTTTTTTTAAATAGATGTCTCCATATTGAAGATGACAATCATTCCTTAAACGATTAAGGAACAGAAAAAAGAAGGCAAAAGTGATTGTTGGATTCCTATCTTTTAAGTTTAACAAACTTTCTTTTTGTTTACAGGTGTCCAATATGGGAGACAAAATCATCTTAAAAACCATTTTCTATCACACTACCCATTGTAAATATTCACTGGTGGTAGCACACTTGATCTTCCCTATTTCCTAAAACCTTACCATGTCTCCCAAGTGATCTTGATCCATGTCTTTTTTTTCTTTCTTTTTTTTTTTTTTTTTACCACAATTTTATTGTTATTTAATTTTTATTCAGTATATATATATAATTGTATATTATATAAAATTATTATATAAATAATTTGCGAAGTTATGTAATTATACTGTACACACGCATAAAAAAAATAAAAATAAACCGTCATAGATTTAGAACAATTCTGTAGCACTCTACATTATCATAGTAGAGTCTCATGATTAAAGAAATTTTTGATGTAAAAAACTACAATTAAACATCTTTTAGAGCATTCTATAGTAGAATAATTACAACTGGAAAACAAAAAAGCTTTCAAATTATTTTAATATCAGTGATCCACCGAATAGCTGAAAGATAATAAGCAAATTTTAAAAGTACTTTTTTTTTTATTAGTAAATTTATTGACATCCTACATTTATTAATAAATCTTTACAATGGTGCAATTATTTCTTTTTAACAAATAAATTATGTATAGATAGGGAATTATTACTATTATTATTTTTTCTTATTTATTTATCCCTAAATGAGTTGTTCAATGTTTTTTGAAACTTTGATTAAGCTCAGTATAATAAATTATTTCATTGCCATTCCAGTATGTATTATTAGGAAATAAGCTATATAAACAAAGAAACAGCCATTTACTTTATAACTAAATACCATGGATGTCTATATGTATATTGTACGCTCATGGTTTTTGATCCTTGTGCTTTATATATATAAATATAAGAAAACATGCTTAATATACCCCCGGGACATGCTCATATCAACTGTATTTTCTGTTAACAAATAAATATAATCTTGTTTTTATAAGTATTTATTATAATATTCATGATTTTATACTTCATACATTATTCTTACAAAATTTTCCGTTGAAAAAAATGTTAATATATCAATTTTTGAAATTTAATAATAAAATTCCATTTTATAGTAAAAGTAAATTAAAATAGGTTTATCAAAACAAAGTATCTGTACACATATTCTATGTTTGTATATAATAATAAATGAAAATTAAGGAAAAAATAAAATTACACAGCCCACTGACAAAACCCTGCTGTCTGATGTGATTCCAAACTGACTACTGGAAGCCCACACAACTGTCGTCTATTGAAAAAAAGAAAGAAATAATTTCTATTAAAGTAATTGCATTTTTGCCGGATATACATATAGATATATGAATATATATCATTGTATATGCTGTAATTACTGTAGCAGCTTTAGTCTGCGACATCGCCGGCTCTTGGGGGCTTGTTGTTATTGGGTGTTACTTTCGGGAATAGGTGCAGCGGTGCTGATAATATCACGGGTATCAAAAAACACGACACAAAACCATCACAGATTTTATCTAATCTTTTTATATAATAGGGTAGATATTCACATATATTCATATAATAATAATAAAATAAATAATAATGATAAAATATACAACAGCCAAAAAAAAGTGCAGCTATGAGATTTAAAATTAAAGGTTAAATTTATTCACTAAAAAATTTCTATAATATAAGCCTCCCCTATGGTACCACAACCTAACACTGCCAGTTACTTCCATTAAGTAAATCTAAGTATTCTTCCAAAGTAACGAAATGTTCTATATAAAAATATTTTTATTAAAGAAGCGCACTACATAGACTTTTGGGACATTCAGCGACAAAATGAAATGTATTCCTCTCCTTGTTAAGATCACTCAGTTAACATTTATTAGCTATCCAAGGTTTATAATTTAGACTTAATTATTCATCACGTAATTTAAAAATTATGCTTAATTATGGAATGAAACATATAGTTCACATACTTATATTCATATTTATCTATGAAAATGCACATACTCTAGGTGTAATATAGTCAGACACGTAGATATACCTCAAATATCCCAGATCTTACTTTATTTGTAAAGGTACTAAAGAAATAAATGAATAAAAAGTAACTAGTGAACGTTTGTTTCCTTTATTGGAGTATCGAATAAAAATTCTAATGTGCCCATCACTTTTTATGACTAATTAATCTTTCTTCAAACTCATAAATTTTCCAAAGCATTTAATAATAAATTGTCTCAATGTGATATAAGAAGGTGAACTGTACAATGTAATGAGCCGTTTAGAAATGAGATTTACCTCTTAGCTTCCTCACTACACCCGTAATATCGACGCGCAAGTTTTTAGAAAATTTTTCGAGAATATCGTAGAATCTGTAAAATTAATCAAATAAATACTCCTAATCATCCTACTTTGAACTTTCGGAAAAAACAAGAAAAATGAACTCCGCACTGCCGTTTTTCTAACTTTATACAAGATAAACAATCAACCAAGTAATAAAAAAAGAATATAAAAATTACCTGACAGAAATGTCACTCCGTGCAGAGAGAGCTTGTTTGTGTTCCAATACTGATGAAACTAAACTAGCTCTACGTTGCTTTTTGTCAACTAAGGCTCTTTGTAAACCAGCAACCTGTGTTAATTCTTGATCTTTATCTAAAAAAAACAAAGATTCTACATTAGACAAGAGATGAATATTGATTTGAAAGTATTTATTAAATACATGCGTTACGGAAACAAGAACTTTCGTTCGCAGTCAATATGTTAAAACACATCGGTAAGTTGAATGAGAGACTGTTTTAAAGAATTTTTTGAACGGTGATGCGTCCACTCAAACTGTGAACCTACGGGGCACAATTTGTTGATGTACAAATTAAAAGCGTACCTAATTCTATTTAAGCACGCTCAGTACATTCTTGTTTTGTTATTGGGATGTTCTGAGTGTTAATCAAGTAAATCTAAATAATTTCGGACTTTATTCGCCGCAGCATGTTTCTTAAAATAAAATTGTGTAAACTTTCATCGTTTCGATATAGTCTCTTTCTTTTCATGACCTTTAAATGTTGGGATGGAAAAAGAGGTGACGTAACCATATTACATTTACAAATAACCATAAAGTCACATATTCAATCTCGATTAAACACATTATACATTTGAAAGCCTTGAAAAGGATAAGAATAAATTGAAATGTTGGCAATCTGACAGAATATTATTTATTTTTGCCGATCCTGAATTATTATTGTTTACTACTAAATATCCCATTTTTGATTATCTTCAATCTCTAGATGCAACAGTAGAATCCAAACAAAGTTTTAGTCCCGAACTATTTCGGGTCATTAAGTAGTGAAACCTAAATCAATGCAGCTTCTAACTAAGCCTGTGCAATTTATCCACAAGATTGCTGGCATGATTACAAGTTACGAATTCTCTAAGTGGCATTTAGAGACCGGCGATTTTACAATATACTAGATCCGAGAAAATGTAATCAGATTTCAGTGTTTTCAAGTTTACTGTAAACGTATTTCAAAGTACTGTCAACGATTATAAATTATTTGTATAAAATATATTGAATAACCAAAAATATTTGAGTTTTTTCCACATATTGAATAACAATTGCTGGCCCAATGTCCCCATTATTCCGAAATTACCCGGAAACTTATTAAATATAAGAATCTTTAATAAAAATTTTCTCATAATCAGAGCAACTTCTATTGCTATACAAACCTAACATTAAATTGTATTTCTGTTTTATGTTGTTGTAAACTAAAGGGTTAGCCATATGAAAGGAAACTCCAATTCTCGCCAAAATATTGGCTGTATTCCAGTAAGTATGAGCTGAAGATGCTTGCTGCTTCCTTTGTGGCCGACATTCAGCCATCAAGCTGGCCCAATCCACTCCTAAAGCATCACCAACACTGCTGCCTATTAACAAAGAGAGTTTATTAAATATGGAATAAACATATAAATTTCAGCTATAATGGAAATTCCATAACACATTTTAAAAGTTTATTTTAAAGAACTGCATCTATATTAGGGTATAACGAAAGTTTGCGTTCCTTTTTTTGTCTTTTTAATTATATTTACTCAGTTATTTCTCTTTTACCTTAAATTACCTTTTTTATCATCCCACAGTTTTATATTCTGAATCCTTCGATATACCATGAGGAATACTTAAAGAAAAAATTACTTCTAATTTTCATTTCATTTACTGTTAATTTCCTTCTTTTATTTAAAAATATATAACCCATCACCTTTATTGACTTTGGCTTCTTCTTCTAACTCGTCATCAGAAATTTCCTCAAAGTCTAAACTGTCTATATGTTCATCATCTGTAAGTGCACCCGTGCCATTAGTACCTCCGACTGTAGTAGCTGAATCTTCATGAGGCTGATTAAGTTGTGGTTCCTGTACACTTGGTTCACTCTCTTCTTCAGCAACCGCACTATTCGTTCTTCTCTCCTCCATCACAACTGCTTCTTCAAATTCAGTCTGTTTACATGTAATGTAGAAGAATATTATTGAAGTACTAGAATAAGAAAACAATATTGTAATTTTAAGTGACCATATTTATTTACAATTAGTATTCTGCCCGAATTTCAAATGTTTTATTAATCCTATTTACAAAAAAGTAAATAAAATAAATGAATATGCATTTAGTTCAACAGGTGCGCATAGAAACTGATGTTAGACATAATAAGCAAAAATATATGCATATTTTTGTTTGAAACATGTGAAAACTAATAATTTTTGTTAACTCCTTGTTTCGATCTAATCCCAATTCGATCTAATCATAACAATGATTATTGCAATCATGTAGATAACCAGACTTATATTTTCTTGATGAGGTGCATGTTTTTAAATCCAATAAGTCAAAAAAGTTTTTTAGAAAGTGATGATTGGTTGAACGTCATTCAAATCCAAAAATCAGTTTACATTGGATATCCAATTTGCATATTAAAAGAGGGAATTGAGACAAAGTTTGGATAGATTTTTTCTTATTTTAATTCCCGACCTTGAGATCTTTATATTCGTCGCGTTTTCACAATAGACAGGTATCAGCCCGAAGTATGCGACGCATGCGTATGGAAAACAGAAAAAGTAGGATTCAAGTTTTTTTATTATTTGTTTCATAGTACGTCTGATGATATTGGTGGTTCCAGAGCATTGACTCATAAGGACTTGTATCTAATTAAATTAGACATTAATGAGTAATTCTGTGTTTCATAATTAACTATGGTACAGACATCCACAGATGGCTCGAGTCAGATGTCCTTTATGGACAGCGCATCAGTAGCAGTAAATCAATCCTGGAAGTAATCGTAGATGTAAGAGGAAATCAGCTAATCTCTGACACCGGAGTGTACAACAATCATACTAATATCTCAAAATGAAAGAAAAAATAAGACAGCTGGTCGCAGTGAGCTCTTTTAATTCCTGATACATCACGTAATTGGGACTTGGGCGAAAGGTCGGTTTATAACAAACTGCCGACGAGGTCTTAACTCCTAAACCTAATTATTTTGCAAATTATGATTTGAAGCTTAAGAGAAATAATTACATCCTCTCTATTAAGTATGTCGTCAGCATCATCGCTAATATCGCTCAATTCTTCCTCTAAGGGTGGAGGCTCTTCTACCCTTGGTCGCTTAGTAACTTCTTCCATTTCATCTCCAGAACCACGACCTATTCTTTTGATAGCATCGCCTAAAATAAATGCAAACATCAATTATAAAAAAAATATTTAAATAAATTAAACTTACAAAGATCATAAATTAGTTCTAAATATTAAATTTGAAATGATGCTATTTTCAATTTAACAGATATCCAACAACAGAGAGAGAACATTACCGCCAAAACTTACTTTGCTCTTTCTCTTTGACCGTATCGTTTAAAGTATGATCTTTTTCACTGATTTCATTAGGGTGATGAGTTCTCCTAAAACATAAATAATAATTAACTAAAATGATTCATTAAATGCATAAAAAATTGACAAGTCTCTCTAAATGAATTTAAACAAGCTCTGGGTGAATGTTCAAATGATTTTTTTTTTTTTTTTTTAGCAATTTTTCACTTCTAAAGGACAAATTGACTTCCAACTTGGAAATTATGAAGCATGTGTATAGTTACCGACTCTTGGAGAAAATCAAGAGCCGACTTCAGGAAATTAAAAAACCTGTGTAAGTTATTCTTCCGGTTCACAGACAGATAAACTTCATATCGGTACCTGAATACCCATGTGATACCCAGCGAGAAAATGAAGTTCGAACGTTCTGCGACATTCCGTTTTTGATTTTTGCTGTTCACACATAAATATAAAACCCACATTTTATAGTGAGAGCTTTGTGAGTTTGTGTGTGTGAGAGAGCGGGCGAGAAATTAAGGGAAATCATTATCTAGGAATATGTTCGTACTTTTCGGAGAAAGTCTCAGAGTAATGTTACTTTTCTATTCTAATCCACTTTTACGCAACAACAAATCTCACAAGATGTGTTTCCGAACAAACATAATTTCAAAAATCTTACATGAATGCAATTATTCATTTTCCAGCAAGAAGAGAAAACAATTAATAAATTAAAAATTGAATTGCTCCCAAATGTGTTCATCAACAATTATTTCTTTGTATTATTAAAAAACAATATATCTTAAATGTTTTTGCGAGTAATATAAAAATCATAAATGAAGTATCATAAATTTAAACAAATTGGCAAAAAGAAATAAAGTACTGGTCGAAACACATTTGTTTGTTCTAATATTAACCTACTTTTATTTTATTAAGGCCAGGGGAATCTATCCCATTCAGTTACATATATTATAGTATCAAGAAAAGAATTTTGCAAACCAAATTGATAACCATTTTTTATTTCCTTTTTATAGACCCAAACTTAATAAATTGCCGGCAAAGTTTGCACTGCCCCGACTTATTTTTGCAAACCCGTTATTGATAAGTTGGTAGATAGCTAGATAAGTACAGATAGGTAGATAATTAATAGTGTTTATTAGGAAAAAGTATTTACAAATATACATAATTAGAATATAAATTATTAAACACTTAGGCATAGAAAATTCTGTCTGCCGAGTCTGTGTTTATCTAGATTAACTAAATATACATTTATATTGTACATTTAAATTAGCTTAATAAAAAAAAATATTAATGAATAAAACAATACAACATTTTTATACAATTATTGGAATAAATATAAAACGTTTATAAATAGTTGAGAGGGAGAGGGAAACAAAAACATAATTGTCCTAAAAATAGTGGAATAATAATGATTAAACGAATAAAATAAATAAATAAACAAATAAATTATTAATGTTGAATATGTGGATGGGTCCGCAATGCTGGATAACATCTGGGACTTTATCGTCAGAGCATGCTTATTTTGGTTGCTTTTAACCGCTACTGGAACCTAATCGATCGTCAGAGTAAGGCTATCAATTCGTGTAGAGAGTTGACTTCTACTTAATATTTCTACGCACCTCAATTGTTTGTATGGGGGAGGTTATAAGATTCCATAACTATTATAACATTATAAGCTCCTACATAGAGTCAACGAATATGGTGCGTGACAGAAACATTAAGTTGATGTGAACCCTACACAAATCGGTACTTGACGGGCTATGAGAATCAGAAACTGTTGAGCAACAAGCAAAATAAGCATGCTACGACGAATAAAATCCCAGAAATTATTTAATTCACCAAATGAATTCTCTGACCAAAGATAGATTACAACTACAGGCTTTCTTTACGTGGATTATCAGGTTCTTGGAATTTACTTCTATTCATTAAAACAACTTTTTCTCCGAATGTATAATCACTTTTTCCTAAATACTGTACGCTAAATTCCTTTAATATGGGAGAAACTCCTAAAAAAGGATGAATCTTCTGTCACCTTAAGGTTACATAAAGAACAAAACTACTTTGGCTCCGTCTTCACGGTTTACAGTTTAAACAATTCTCACCTAGATTTAAATGAGACCCGCATAGTATACTAAACCGATCCAGATCAATTCCTAAACCCTGATGAACAAAGGTGAGCGCATGGATTCCCTTATATTAAGGTTGTCACTGTTTTGTTTTCACTAATGGCTGCTTTTAGATTATCTAGCTGTTCCTTCTGTCCTGAAGGGTCTAATATCAATGGGTTTATATTATGAATAGTTGTGTATTCAATTCACTTGCCGTACCAACACAATTTATTATTTATACTTTCCTTAGCAAGTAAAAAGGTAAACGTGTAGCGGGCATTTCTACAACTTTTAAAAGATATTTAAAATGTAAGTTCAAGATATAATTAAAAATAGAATTAATACCTGACAGTATTCTGTAAAATGTATTTTGGGAATACTGGGGAACAGCGAATAATTTCTTAATTAGGTATCTCTTAAATTTTTCCTGTTCATCAAATCCCCTACCAAACCTAAGTACTATAGCAAACCAAACCGCATTGAATACTTGAATGTTGGAAAATGATGGAATATCATTTTTAAAAGAACTGTTCTAGGAGATATTCTGGCCAACTTAGCTTGTGTAATTCTTTTTACACAATTAAACAATTGAGGAGTAACGATAACACCAAGGAACTTTATCCGCTTACCACCTCTACAGCCCATAAGATGGCCTTTTTCTTTTACTCCATGTTGAATTTTTTTTTTATTTCTTAGATTCCACTGTTGACATTAATCATTTTTTGCAATTCTACGGGCCAATATAACATCATCATCCATATGTCACTTAAGTAAACGTTTGACATTGTTACCAGACACATGCAGTTCTTTCTCTATAAATTCATGCAGATCATTCAGAAAAAAGGCAAAAAGTAACGAACTGAGCAAGCAATTCTGCCGCAAGCCAACAAATATATCAAAGAAATCGGTTAGGCCTGCTTTATTCCGAACAGCAGCCTTAGTGTTACTGTTCAGTTTTTAAATAAAAACTTGCCTATTTAAGCAATCAAATGCAGTATTAAAATCTAAGCTCTCTGGTGCATTTTCGACATGGTAATTCTAATGATGTTAAACAAACTAAAAATACTGTCAACAATGGAATTACCCGGTCGAAACCCACTGGAAATTCGCAAGAACGTTATTCATGAAAATCCAGTTCCACTGTCGATGAAGCAGAATCCTAGTAAATAATTTAGCAACCATATTAATAAGCAAAGTCCCTCAGAAATTACTACTTTTACAGAGGAAAACAAATTATTCCATAGAACATGACGAAACTGTACCGTTATCGTAGTTAAAGGAATTAAATATTTACTAACTCTTCTAGATTATATTCGGGACTGTACTTAAAACTGTTAGAACTAAGTCTGTTCTGATCTTGGCGCTGCGAGCCTACGAACGCTAAATGGCAGACCAATTCAGTTTCTTAATTCATGGATAGCACCTCGTTAAGGTGGCTACAGACTATGCAAGTATTCGTGATGCATGAATCGCGGGCAGTTCACGAATAGTGTGTAGGGACTTGTTTTTAAAAATCGATTCGTAAACAACATGGTTCCTATGTGCACAGTAATTCGCTCTAAAGAGCGGTAAATTGACGAATATCAAAGGCTGCGCATCAGCACGAACCGCTGATTCGCCAAAGTTCGGACTGCGTTCCTAGTTAATTCGTCCATTCGTTGCGCGCACTAGTTTGTTCGAGGAGGTTATGTTTACATTTAATTCAGCGTTTTTGTTTTTTTTTTTAACGATAAATAAAAACAATGGCCGAAGAAGAAAACAGGCAAGAATACGATTGGTCTGATGTACGCTTTTTCGGCAAGAACTAACTCCAGAGAATGAATCGTATGACCTTAATAATTACCAGTCTATATTTTTGAATACAGATACACTCCACCATCTGCGTTTTTTCCGTTTGTTTAAAAACTTCTTCTTTTGCGCCATGATTATAAAAACAGCACTAGCTATTGCCAGATCATCGTCACTCTCCATATTTTCAGAGCAGAAATATGTACATAAAATTTAAAAATAATATACATGTACCTACTGAAATAATTAATATATATGTAGGCTTTGCTCGTGCTCACAAATTTCTGTGAACTAATTTGAAACTGCGAACGAACATGGATAAATCACGCATCACGCATACGAATCTTGAATAAACGCATAGTCTGTATGCGCTGTTTGCGAATTACTACGAACTGGACGAATCAGGCATCGCGCATCACGAATCGCGAATACATGTATAGTCTGTAGCCTGCTATAGTGCAACCTTCCTTCCTTCCTGTCATTCTCACAGTGTGTAGTAGTTTTTGTTATATGTTTATATGTAGTGTGGGTGTAATATGTTTTTGTTCATCTGAAGTGTTCAAATATATATGAATCAGTTTCATTAACTGGATTGTTCTTGTTTGTCATTTGTCATTTTCCCATGTCATTTTTCAACCTTGTTTTGTAACCAACAGGTTATGGGCCCAGAAATGTGTTGTTAGTCAAATTATTATATGCCAGCGTCCCTCTTATTTATATACGCATATTTTTTTTACGGAAGTTTCTTTTTCCTTTGTTGTTAATACATCAATTAACTCAAAAGTTTTTCACGGATTGAAACTTTGTCCAAAGACAACTCGATAGTTAGAAGTTACACATGTAGGTTTTGCTTATTAAGAATGACTACTGGTGTTACGTGAACGGCATTATTAAGAGATCGGAAGCAGTCAAAGACAACAAAGAAGCCCTCTAAAGCTGGATCAACAATGATAACATGGCAAAATCAGATATTATTTTAAATATTAGTCCTTCTGAATTAAAACAAATAAAAAGTTGGACGTTTGGCTGAAGTTACAGGAGATATATCAATCCAAAGGGCCGGCTAGAAAAGCAACTTTATTGAAGCACCTCACATTACAGCGAATGCAGGAAGGGGATGACGTTCGGGAACATTTAAAAAAATTCTTCGATGCAGTAGACAAACTCCAAGAGATGGAAGTCTTGCAATCATGCTTTTATTCAGCCTTCCGACGAGTTTCGAAAATTTCCGTTGCGCAATTGAATCACGAGACGAGCTACCTCAACCGGACGTATTAAGAATAAAAACAGTCGAAGAAAGTGACGCACGTAAAAACACCGTCCAGGAAGCACCCCAAAACGCATATATCCGTTAAATAAATATAAGAGGAACAAAGACAGGTACAAAAGTAAGCAAATTTGATAACACCCAAGGTAGAGCTACTACTGAAAAGGAACCATTTTAATTTCGTTGCCATAGATGCCGGAAGTACGGGCATGAAGCGTCTGAGTGCAGAGGTAAGGAACTTAAGGTCATAACAAACATTGCTAAGCAAGTGGAAGCACATCATTATACGCCTGGGCTAGTTCGGAAAGTAAGAACAAGAGCAACAGTTATAGATGGTGCCTAGACAGCGGCGCACTTCACACATAAGTAATGAACCTAACAATTTTTTAAAAATTCAAGCCGCGCCTGAAACTGAACTTAAATTAGCAAATCATGATTCTTTCGAAATTGTTTACGCTGGCACAGCCTTTTTCACAACCGAAGTTGTCGGGGAAATAAACAAGTCACATTAAATGACGCATTACATGTGCCCGACTTGCGCACGAACTTGTTATCTGTAAGTAAAATGACAGATAAAGGATATCAAGCACTTTTCCAACGGGAGAATGCCAAGGTAATGGATGCGAAAGGATACGTGAAACTACTGGCTGACCGATTGGCAACTTATTTTTCGTCTGAAAATTGAATCCCTTACCGGATGTATCCGCGTACAGTTCGAAAGATGACACATCAATCGAAATCTAGCACCGTCGCCTTGGACATCTCAATTTTAAGGACCTTACTGAAAGTATTATAAATAAAAATGTCTACTGCCCAAACATCGAAAAGGCTACAGCAAATCCCACATGCGATATCTGCTGCAAGGCTTTAAGTCGCGCCCCGTGTCCTAAGTTTTTAAATCGAAAACAGTGATTTTCTAGAAATTATACACACCGACGTGTGTACAGAATCAAATGGAAAGGGCAGATATTTCATAGTGTTTGTTGACGACAAAGCAAGGTGGTGCGAAGTCGGATTTATTAAATCCAAAGTGAAGTCACTGAGAAGACCCGTGAATTTATAGCCTTGATGGAAAATCAGAAAGGTAAAAAGGTCAAATGTATACAATCAGATAATGGAACTGAGTATGTAAACAAGGACTTCGACAAGATGCTTAGCGAGAGAGGCATCACCGCGTCCGTCAAGTTGGACTAGCCACCAACGAATTTTTAGATTTTTTGCACGTCGTTAGTGCCGCGTTTGTGCCGGTGATCTGCAAAATTTCAGCGTTTGTGCCGCAGAATTAGCAGAGTTATTATTACTGAAAGAATGTGGCCAGCCCAACTTGACGTCAAGTTAGACTGGCCACCAATTTCTATTTGACTTTTTAAAATTCTTTTTTTACCAATCGTTTGTGCCGGCGATTCACCAAATTCCAACGTTTGTGCTGTAAAATTGATGAAGATATTAAGAAAAAAAAGTCGCCAGTCCAACTTGACGTCATTTCGTGCTGTAAATTGACAAATATAATTAAGAAAACTGTTCGTCGTACTTGAAAATCAAAGGCGGCTAATATTTGAAAGTGCCTGCTCCACTAACCACCAACGGCCCTTTTCACGGCTACCAACTAAAATGTACTGGCCACCGATTTCTAATCAAATTTTCGAACTTTTTTCTTCGCTAATCTTAAGTGCTCCATTTGTAGCAGCGATCCACAATTGTTTGATTCTTTAAAAAAAAATTATTTTAATTAATCGAAGTACACTTTTGAGGAAGGCCAATTATTCTTGAAAGAATACAAGACAAGGATGATCCAATTGTGAGGTATCTGCAAAAACTATGAGTCAGCATGTAGTACTATTATAAATGTACTACAATTAAAAATCTCGGTAGTTGTTCTAGTTTTTCAGATTTTTATAGTATTAAATGTATGGGATTAAAAACAACGTCAAATAAAAATTATAAGCCGATATCAAAATTGATTTTAAAATGAGATTAGCAATTAATTACCGGGTAAAACCATTTTAATACCCTTCTCCTTTACAGTGCCGTAAATATAAGGAAAATGGCAAGTTAACCTTTCATTACTCAAAATTGAAACTGAAGTATACACAATTTCAAAGAATTATCTTTGAAAAGTTTTGGAACTATTAAATCTTAGTTTTAAAATAAATTTTTATTGGTGATAGGGGCTGTCCCAAATAATAGAACGGTAAATTTGGCCAAGTCCTTTGTAATTTGGAATTCCTTTCTTTGTATAAAAAAGGGGCAGATGCATAGAAGGCCCAATGATCACTAGATGAGTGGGATCACTATTAACAGTTCTATGATGAAATATCTGTTGTAAGAAAAGAAGTTAATGCTCTAAGAAGGCGGTATCAAAGAACACACAATAATCCTATTAAACGAGAGGATAAAAAAAAAGTTATGCTTTTAGAAAGCGGCATGAAAGAACATACAGTAATCTATTATAAGAGAGGCAATAAAAGAAGAATATTTAAAAAATAAAAAAAAACATATTTGAGCGGACATCACAAATGAAAAATTAAATTCCTGGAAAGAATGCTGTAGCTTAAGTGTGAAATAAATTTCACAATTAACTTATGATGAAAACAATATAAAACTTATTATATTAAAACATAATAATTTACATATAACAAAACAATTCACATATAACTTATTATAATTACTTATAAAATTTATTATATTAGAACTTATACTATGGAATATGACGTATAAAATTGCAGCATAAACTGGAAACCAGCTTTATTAAATCTAACAATCTGGAAACCTAACAACTCTAATAAATTCAGATGGAAAATAAAACAGAAGAAAACAGTGGAAAAAAAAAAAAAAAAAAAAAAAAAAAAAAAAAATGGCCAATCTAACTTGACGCTACTTCTTACCTCAATACTTTGTAAATTTTTCAGCACAAACGCTGAAATTTGGTGGATCGCTGGCACAAATGAAGCATTAACGATTGGTAAAAATAGAACTTTAAAAAGTCAAATAGAAATTGGTGGCCAGTCTAACTTGACTTCAAGTTGGGCTGGCCACATTCTTTCCGTAATAGCTCTGCTAATTCTACGGTACAAATGCTGAAATTTTGCAGATCGCCGGCACAAACGAAGTATACTAACGATGTGCAAAAAATCTCTTAAAAATTCGTTGGTGGCCAGTCCAACTTGACGCACGTGGCATTACCAGGCGATTAACGATACCTCACAGTCCGGAACAGAATGGAATTGCAGAGAGGAAGAACAGAACACTTTTGGATATGGCAAGATATCTGCTTAGAATCCGGCCTTCCGCCAAGTTTCTGGGCAGAAGCAGTAAATACTGCAAACTACTTACGAAACCGATGCCCCTCGAATGCCTTACACGGTAAAACATCCTACGAGATAGGGAAAGACAAGAAACCTAATCATTATCACTTGCGCATCTTTGGGACAAAAGTTTATTGTTTGGACAGAACCCCCGGTAACGGAAAATTGGAACCTCGTAGGATACGGGGTTGGAAGGAACATTTGTTGGATATTCCGATAAGTGTTAAGAGTACCGAATAAGGCTATCGAAAGAAAAGAAAGTTGAAATCAGCGGTGATGTCAAGTTCTTAGAAGAAATCGGAACAAATGGACAGGACAAAATAAATATATTCATGGAAGAAGAGGGCAAGGAAGACTTGGAAATACCAGAAAAAAGGGATGTTATCATAAGTCCTTTAATCGAAGATCACAAAGTAGAAGACATAGAAATAGAAGATACCAAAAAGAAGAGAAGAAAATAGAAACTTGCAGAGGCCCCGGCAGACCAAAATTCCTCAAAACAGGTAAACCTGGAAGACCTCGGAAAATCTATCAGGAAAGAATCGAGGAAGAAACAAATAATGCGGTGTACAGCTTGAACTGTGAAGTTCCGACCAAGCAAGCTCTATCAAGTGCAGACGCTAATAAATGGTATGACGCTGTGAAGGAAGAGATAAGGAGTATACTGAAGAACGATACATGGACACTCATTGATCGTCCTCATGATGCTCAGATTGTCGGAAGTCGGATAGTTCTTCGTAATAAGTTTAAAGCTGACGGAAGTTTCGAAAGAATGAAGGCAAGACTGGTAGCCCAAGGATTTTTGCAGAAACCAGGAATTCACTTCAACGAAACCTCCGCCCCCGTAGCGCGTCTCAGCACGATCCGCATGCTGTCACTTTGGCGGCTCGCCATAATATGTTCATGGAACAATTAGATGTTACCGCTGCATACCTGCAGGCAACCTGGAAGAGACAATTTACATGGAAACCCCCATGCATTTAGAACGAATATTGGAGATGTTATCTGAGGATAGTCAGATTGGTATCAAGAAGAAGTCACTCGACGTGCTAAAAAAAATCAGAAGTGGGGATAAGGTGTGCTTGCTAAATAAGTCGCTGGATGGCCTGAGGCAAGCAGGGAGGTCGTGGTATAACAAATTGAACACCTTTCCCACTGGGCTGAACCGTCCCAGCGGACCCCTGCCTTTACCAGATGAGAAACCAGAGAGATACATCTTTAATCATTGTCTAGTCGACGATATATTAATTGCTTCTAAAGATCGCAACATCATCAAGGAAATCAAAACCCAATTAAGGGAAAATTTTGAACTTAGAGACCTTGGGAATGTCAAGCATTGCTTGCGAATGTCAAGCATTGCTTAGGAATAGAATTCTCAAGAGAGGAGAATAAAATTATACTTCATCAAAGAGGGTACGTCTCGGAAATACTTAAACGATTTGAAATGACAGATTGTCGACCTGTGTCAACTCCAACTGTTTCACACTCTAAATTAATGAAGCCGGCGGGAGACTACAACACAGAAGACTGTGATGCCTTACCTTATAGGGAACTGGTAGGAGCGCTGACATATCTGTCGATTACTACTAGACCGGACATTAGCTTTGCCGTAAGCTATCTGGGACAGTTCAACAATTGTTACAATAGGACTCACTGGACTGCCGCGAAGAGGGTGCTCCGCTACCTCAGAGGTATAATGGACTATGGGATTTTCTACGAGCGAAGTCAAGAACCCCTCAAGGGTTTTGTAGACGCAGACTGGGCAAACTGCGGGATAGATCTACTTCTTTTACTGGGTTCGTCTTCTTTTTGGCAGGCGGACCAATATCCTGTGACTCCAGGAAACAGAAGACCGTTGCTCTGTCCACTACAGAGGCAGAATACATGGCTATATCAGAAGTCGTCAAGGAGGCCTATCTACTTGCGGTGATTCTTACTAGAGCTCGGTTATGAAGATGCCGCCGACTAACATTATTCACCGATACTGCGAGCGCATTGAAATTAGCCGAGAACCCGACGTTCCATAATAGAACTAAGCACATCGATGTGAAGTATCATTTCGTCAGAGATGCTGTAAAGGAGATTAAACCTGACATCCGTCACGTAGCTATAACTGAATTGTTGGCGGACATCTTCACTAAGAGTCTTCCACGTCCAAAACACATTTATTGCATCAACGGGCTTAAGTACGATGGTTCACTTGGGCCAATCGCATCGAGGGAGTTTGTTAGAACCAAGTCTGTTCTGGTCTTGGCGCTGCGAGCCTACGACGCTAGATGGCAGACCAATTCAGTTTCTTAATTCATGGATAGCACCTCGTTCGTGCAACCTTCCTTCCTTACTCTTATTCTCCTAATCTGCAGAGTTTTTGTGATATGTTTATACGTAGTGAGTGTGTAATGTTTTTGTATATGAATCAGTTTCATTAACTGGATTGTTCTTGTTTGTCACTTTCCCATTATAAACCCAACAAAAAAAAAACATGGAATTGCTATTAGGAGCCTTTTTATTATGAACTTATATGACATTTAAGTCAGCTAATCCAAATTTGTCTAGTTCCTGATATGCCAGTAAGGTTTAGCATAAGAAATAGCCGGAGCCACATAATCTTTGGTATCAACAGTGATCTGAAATAGTTAAAAACCCGAAACCAGAAATTCTGACTCACTAATAATATTTTGGTATTTAAATTCTCTTATTGAATTCCAAAGTTCTTTTGTGTCTTTATTTGTTTAAATTTCTCTTTTAATCCCTCATTATACTCCTTACACAAAGTATTGATAACTATATTACATTATATACCACAAGAAACATAATTTCTTCACAATTCTGCTTAGCTATCTTCTTATAAAATCATGCTCACAAGTTTTTAGATTTGTACACATCTAAATTAACTGGAAATTAATCAGAAGGTCTCTGCTTATTAAATTTTGAATTCACTATTGTAATTATAAATAGGAAATTACTATCAAATCACATATCGCGATAAATGATTTAAGGCTGGTATTACCAATTCTCAAATGAGAATAAGAAATAAAAGTACCCAAAATTATTGCTACACAAACTTAGGTGTTTATAATACTTGTAATACTTATTGTTTATAATTATCTTATAATACACAAACTTAGGTGTTTTAAAATTTATCAATAATCATAAGTCAGTTACCGTTCTTCATGATGAGGTATAGGAAGTAAATGAGACCTTCCACTATGCCAATCAGTACCTCCTCCTCCTCCTCCGCCCCCTCCCGCATTATAACTGGACCATTCATCGCCTCCGTCATCACCTCTACACCTAAAAAAAAGGCATCAAGCATACCATAACTATAATCATTTTTTTATTCTCCATTAAAATTTATAATTCATTATTACAGTGATTTGGATAGCCTTTAGCTGAGGAGTAAACTGGACTGTAAAGTGAGAGATAAATGTCACTAATATAAGTAAAATATTATCTTTCTTTCACAACAGATTTGCATGTGAAGATCGAAGAAATCTGATTATAATTAGCTTCGGTGAGGTTAAAACACTTCCATAGAAATCGGCTTAATCGAGAATAACTAAATTTTTGCAAATGTCTTATTCGTAAGTGCAGGTGATTTTAAAAAAAAAGGTACAGATGTCAAAATGACACGATACTTCAAATATCTTGCAAGTCCAATTTATTACTTATATTTATTTAGATTCCTAAAAATTCATCCAGATGTTAGTTCAAAAGGCTCATCTACAGAATTAGAAAGAAGTGGTGGTCACAACGCCAACACTCTCCCCCAATGCCCTATAAGGATCCATTCTGACCCTCCAATTAACCGAAATTAACTGCTGGCTCAGAACAAGGATGCAAGCCTAGTCCTCCCAAGCAGGTCCCAAACCCGCCTGGGAGGTAACTCAACATAAATCATTGCCGAAAGGAGGAATCTGACCAATAACCATTTAATGTTGGCATAGAATAACACCTTTCCTCAATTAGCAAAGTCTGTAACGATCACTTTTATTCGGACACCCAACCAACATAACTTTTACAAGTATCAAGGGCTCTGGTTGAATAGTCTGCTTTCTATTTTTCTTCTTTTTTTTTTTTTTTTTGGAGAGCGAGAGAGAGTAGATTCCTTAAAATGAAATCTTCGCTTGCCTAGAAAAACTCCACCGGTTGCTTCTTTATTGCCTCCCCAGACTGTAGACTGATCAGTAAAAGCCCTGGGAGTGTTTCGAGAATTTTTGAGGCCCACTGATGGCCTGATTGAACTCTCTCAGATCAGTATGTATGCCATAGAGTCACGTAAGAACTTATTAGTCGTTTGTCCAAATCTTGTAGATACTTACGGTTTAAAAGAATTATCAACCAAAGCCCCATAAAGAAAATTACAATAGTATTCCTCCTTGGGCGCACACTTCTCTGACTTGAACATGTATGGGGAAATCTGGAAAAACTTTCAATGCATAGGTCATCTGTTTCTGAAAGATGGGCAAAGAGTCAGAATTTATATGGCGATGTCAACTGTTACTAAATTAGTACTATGCATAAACAGCATTGAGGAGCTGTCATAATAATAAGTCTGAGAAATTGCAAAGGAACTTGTTACAAAGTTGATTTGTAGAGAAAGAAATAGCCAAGAAAGGGTTAAGCGAGCGCTAAACTACTTTTATTTTATTTATATACAATAATATCTTTTAAATTGATCACCATCATAATCAATTGACAGTTCTACTTGAAAAAGTAAATTTTTTAATGTGGTAGTTTTGCATTGTACTTTAAAAATCTAGTTCTAATTTCTAATGGGCGATGGTTATTTTGCAGTGTTTTGTTAGTGGAGGATATAGTTGTGGTTGATAGAGGAAAGATTATAAGTAAGATTTTAATGTAAATTATACACTTTTTTCTATCACCAAGATAAATACCTGGGCAAAATAGCTGAGTAAGCATTCGAGCTAAATTGCACCAAAACTATATATAACTAAGATTTACAGCCTTAAGGAAACATAATTGTTCTTTGACTATACTCTTGTAAAATGCTGTAAGAATTTCATAATTACTTTCAGAAAAAATATGATTTCTTATTAAGTCTGACAAATCAATCAACTTTGTAGCGGCGGAATAAAGTTAAAAGCAAATTTCATTTTTATCTTAGTAAATATGTCATTTTTATCCTGGTAAATACGAAGTGTTAAAAAAGTATCAATTTAAAAAATGATGTTCACTTAACACCTACACATTTTAAATTAATTCTTTTACTACATAATTCAATGTCAAAAACCTTGATCTGTTATCCCATTCTCTTGATGAATCATGATAGTCTCTTTGTTCCCAATCTCTTTTGTCCCTCTGAGAATCTTGATAACTTCCACCACTATTATCCCACGTTTGTCTATCTCTACGAGATCTGCGTTCTGACTCTCCGGCAGAATTATAACCAGTACTAGTGCGTATTTCTTGACTTCCAACTCTTTCTCGTTCGCGTTCTGTCTCATAATTGCTACGGCCACGATCATTACCTTCATAGAAATTGAGATTTTACAAAAACATGAAAGATAAAGATTAAGTAAAAAAGAATATTGTAAAAAACAAATAGGTTTTTCTGAAATAAAATAAGATGAATAAAGCAGTAAAAATAAATATGAAAAAATTTATGTACCTCTGAAAGGACTGTTGTATGGCTTTTCTTCCTGTATAATTCGTCTAGTTTCATATGAACGGTCATAACTCTCCCTACTGCGATCTCGGTTACGATCAGCACTCTTTCTTTCCATAACACGTTCTAGAGCCCGATCACGAGCTCGTTCCCTTTCATAACTCCTTTCTCTTTCACCTACTTTTCTTTCGTACCTTATTTGTTACCCATTTAATAATTATGAATTGTAATTCAAAAGTATGAATTTGTTTAACACGTTAATCGCCATACATGTGAGCCTAGCTAACAGGGTACTGTCAGCCACTTTTTTGGGGGATCTTGTCAATACGGTTGACACCTGCAGTTTTAGCCAGTTTTTTAGATTTACTTTTAAGCAAAACTAGCTTGGCGTTCAAAGTGTTAAAGAAATTCGCACTGCAATAACCAATAAAAATCTTGTTAAAATGTTTCTCTAATTAATAAAATGTTTTATTTCTCTCTAATAATAAAATGAGCTTTCTGAATAGTAGTACAAATTTTATATAAATATGTTCAAACAAGGGAAATACACAACATAGTACACACTGTTACCTATCGTAAATTCGGTCGTGCCTCTTATCCTCTGTACCAGCAGGACGCCTTCGCTCTCTAGACGTTCCTCTACGATCTCTTCGTTCTCTATCTCTTTTAGCACGTTCCCTTTCTCTTTCCTCTCTAGCCCTTTCTTTCTCCTTTGCTTGTTCCCTTTCTCTCTGCCTTTCTCTGCAGCGTTCTAAGGCTTCTAATCGTTCTTTTTCCCTTGCAGCTTCTCTTATTTCACGAGCTTTTTCTCGGCTACGCCTACCTTCATCCTGATCGCCTAAGAAATAATTTAGTTTTTCATTTAACTTTATGTACTTTCATAACTTTACAATTATGAAGATTCATAATGCCTACATGAATCAAAGTTTTCAGAACTAACTGGACATCATGCAAAGTTTGCCATCTAATTTATTGCCTTCTACATTTCGAATAATTAAACGGTCACATATGAATAGACATAAAATTTACTAATGTTTAATAAACATCACGAGATTTTTCCGCCATAGCCTCTTTCATTTTGTGTCATCGACGGCTTTCTTGTTTACTAATAATCGATTTCTTCGAAACCATGTTTTATCAGACTTCACTTTTGGCAAAATCAGTTTGCACATGTAAGATCAGCTTACTGAATCCTCAATATGACGAACATCCACAAGCGGGGAAATGAAGCACGCTATCACGGAAATAAATATCTGACTCTTTCAGCACTGCAGACACAACCAGCCTAATTTAATAAAGAATTTGCACATCCGAAAACAAACAAAAAAATAATGAAATAATTAAATAAAAATGTTCAATAAATGAATTTAACACTTTAGGAATAGGACTCATCAAAGTTACCAGTTAGCATTTATTTAGAAAGTTACCATTTAGAAAACGGTTTAGAATGTCAGAAACAATACACATTTACCTATTTTTGGAGCTTTCCAACTGTGTTTAGAAAATTTACTCATTTATAAACCTCTAATAAATTATTAGACCAATACTCATTAAAAAATAACTATATTCACAATTTAATAGTGAAAATTAATCTTAATGTGCATGGGATCCTCGTTACAAGAATTCGGGCCCGATTATTATTTAGTTAAACCGCACCAATCTGGGACAATCTTAACCTTCAACTATGAGCAATTCCTTCAGAAATTATAAACTTACATTATGCATGAAGTAAGATATCCAATTTCTAGCAGGAAAAAGAGGAATTGCAAATAAAATTGTGAAAAAATGCGAAATACAATTTTCTAAATATTTCTTTTAGATTTTTTCAATTAATATTTTTTACTTTCATTAAAGAATTATTTAAAAAATTACGGTTTTTTTAATTAGCAAGGGCAGCAGCGGAATGAATTATTGATGATTTCTTAATTAAATAATTTTATTTATTTACATATATATATATATATCGTACAGTTTAATTGTATAAAATAATTGTAATGTTGCCACTTTGTTTTTTTTAGGGTGGATGTCAATAGCTACTGTCACTGGTGCCTGAAGCTTCTCAATACATTACTAGTTTCCAGGCAGTGCTCTCTCGTTACAGACAACACAGTCCATCACCAGCAGTGAACTGTGGAGTAAGAAAATCAAAAGGCACCATGGCTTTGACTCGAATCCGGGGTCCTGCTTCACTAAATTATTCCACAATATAAATTATCTAAGAACCGAACCCGAACCCCTGCAACAAGGGTATTTTGGAGTATTCTATATATATTCATTGGCAAAATCTTTTCCCTAAAAAGCTGTTTTGATGATTAAAATTCGAGATGCTAAAACTTCCAATGTCTGTTCTAAAATTAATGAAATCAGAGCCGTTTGAGAAAATGAGATAAGGTATAAAACTAATTTCGCTCTTGTGGCACCTTCTGGCACCGTTATACTGAATTAAGTATCTTATAAGATCCAATGGTCACAACTGACTCTGAAAGCTCAGCTTTCAAGCTCAAACAGGAAAGTTCAAGTATTCATCTGCAAATCTGATGACCGATTTGAGCGAAAGGTTTAAAGGCGTATCTAATTGGACCGATCTGCCTGGACAACGATTGGCGAAAACAAAATCAGGAAGACGGTTATTAAATCATAAATTTATAGATAAAAGAGCAGCAACTGAATTGTTCGGGACTTTCTCATGATGGAAGGTTGCAAAACTGTGAAAAATATTTATGAGGAGTCCATCTAATGAGCGTCCTAGAGTGCAAAATCCACTTAAACTACTTGTCCACATAGGGGATAGTGAAAGAAGGTCGGCAATTTAGAAGAGCCTAAAGGCGGGGTCGGTCATATGTGTCTGCTGCATCAATAGAACAAGAAAAAGAAATAGAAGAGAAAAATTATGAAACTGCCATACTTTTTCCCCTTAATACAGCGTTGCATCGAGGTTAGAAATTATATCCAAAAACACAGATCAATCCTTAAAATCAAATTAGCAGACAAATTAAAAGCTCATTCAATATATACTCTGAAATATTTCTTGGACGAATTATGGAATTTGTATGAAATATCACAAATAAAAAATTATGTTATTTTAAGAAATCAAATAAAAATTGTTACGTTTGTCTCTAAAATCTGATTTCCTATCTCTTCTTCCCGAATCATCCTTGCTGCTTTTTCTATCATCGTCCTTTTTTCTATCACTGCTTCTGAAACGAAAACATAGGAACAATGCGAAATTATGGAGGAAGATATGTAATTATTCATTTTTGTAACTAATTAAAAGATGTTATATTTTATGGAAATGTAATACATGCGAAATAAATATCCTCTTCCAGGGAGCTGTTCCTAACTTTTTTATAGTTAGCACCCCATTAAATCTCAAAATCTGGCAACTCCTCAACAAAAAAATATCAAAGAAACTTACCGTTCAAATTTTCAGAATTGTGATCAACGGAAATACACGCAAAAAATGAGGACGTAAAAAATGTTTTTGGCAAATGATCTATTTAGTTCCTGTGAACAAAAAAATCTCTTAAGAAAAAAATCGTAGGGAGAGGAATTCGTTTAGGTATAACCTCGAATATGGCACGATAGTTAGTCAAATTCCATCAACAGGAAGTTAAAGTTCACTGATTTTTCTCTATCATTTTTTGGCGATTTTCTTTAAACTAGGAAAGTGCACATTTATAGGGCGTCCCATAACTCAAGGTCCACGGCTTGAGAAAATTCCGAACAGATCACTACAAAAAATTAATAAAAACAATTGTTTTAAAAAAGTACTTTATTTTTTAGTTTTACTAGTTCTGTTCAAAAATGAATTCTCCAGTAGCAATACAAAATATAGACCTAACAGCTCACTCTAAGATTCAGGAAAGCTCTTTTGTTCGCTGCACCATACATTAATCTGTAATAAATATATCTCAGCACTAACTATATTTTTCAGCTCTAAGTAAAGACTTCATATGTCCCCAAATAAACTGTGTTAGATATGTAACTTCATAGGAAAGGAACTAAAGGATCCCTCAGCCGACCCATAGATTGCTGTTGCACTTACCTTTCTATCAAAATTAGGTCGTACATAGTAAGCAAAGATAAATATCGCCCATTAACAAAGGTCCGACAGCTTGGTCGTTAAAAATTTGACCTCACTAAATGTTCAACGAAAACTTATTCTGAAATTCTTTTCGTCAGAGTTTTCATAGAAGACTCTCGGCAATTATTGATACCATCATATGAATGTAGCCTTGTCAGTGGGAAAAGAAAATTTGTTCATGCACATTGTTCAGTCGCACCTTTGAGGCTTAACTTTTCACTCTGCTTCTTTATACTTCAATTTTTTATTACTCTGTTTACCGCGCTTGTATTTTAATCCCTTGCTATTTTCAAAACATTATTTCCTTTTCATTTCATCATTCGCTTAGTTCTCACGCTTCCCCGACTTTCCCATTCTTTCTCCTTTGGTGGTGGGATTGACGGCGCCTTTTATGTCGCGGGGTTTTCCCCCTTCTTGCTTTCTCACACCCTTAGATATCCTCCATCCCTTTATAAAATTACTTCACTTGCTCTCTGGATATTGACGAATGAACTTCACAAAGTTAGTTATCGCGCCTCCAGTGTATAAAAGTGTTTATGGCCACACTGCTCACCGGCAAACTGTTTCTTCCTTATACTCGCCAAACAATAGCATTTAAATTCAGCACTTTTACGCCTTCCGCGCCTCCACAGTGCCCGTACCGAGTTTTTGTATAACTTCTTAGGAAGACTACTGCAGTTTGCTACTTCAGGAACAGTTCTTGGAAGAACTTCGCTACTCTAGCTGTTAAGGTTATCCACACCTAGTGTCCTTCTACCTTATATCTCTGAAGGTATTACTCACCGCACCTCCCATCTCTTACTAACACACTCTCTATCGCAAATACACGCCACATAAACACACCCCTTTCTCTTCTATTTCTCCCTTTTCCCTTTCAGCTTCTTCAACTCATTGACCCTTGAATTCCAGCTTTCATCACCGCTCCGTGCCACCGTTTGTAGTAAGGTGAGTGGCATCATCTATTTCAACTTTTATTCATTTTCTTTTGCAGCTAGATTTTTCGCTCCTATAACCTCTCGCCATTCGCATCGAGTGTCTGGTTTACGCCCAGACACACATATTGGTTTCCATCCATTATTTTATCCGTCGTAGCATGCATATTAGATTTATTCCTGACCGGTTTCGGATATTCATCCATCGTCAGAGCAAATTCACCAAGTTTGTGTAGAGAGTTCACTTCAACTAAATGTTTCTGTAGACTCACACTTGTTGGTTGTATGTCCATACATACAACCAACAAGTGTGAGTCTACAGAAACATTTAGTTGAAGTGAACTCTCTACACAAACTTGGTGAATTTGCTCTGACGATGGATGAATATCCGAAACCGGTCAGGAATAAATCTAATATGCATGCTACGACGGATAAAATAATGGATGTTATCCAGCATTGCGGACCCAGCCACATTTTCAACACATATTGGTGTTCATGAGTCTATAAAAGAAGTGCATCCGCACCTCAAAATCTGCTGGTAACAATCTAGACTTTGGAATGATTTTGATGACAAGCTAAAAAGATGTACCTTCACTCGCTTAGCAACTGTATGATTCTTCCCATACTAGTAGATAGACTACGTCATATAATCTCTAATATTGCTTCCTATTGATCAATCATCTCGGTCAAACTAGACAGTAGTTTTAAAAAACGATCCTGTTTCCCTTAACATAATTGAATCTATCGAATGCGCGACGATCTTGTAATGTGGGATTAGAAAATCTCGTCTAATAGTCCTGTCTTCATTTTACAAAATCCTTATATAATGTTTATCGGCGAATTCTTCATTTGAAAAGATACTTCTACTTAATTTTAATAACTGAGTAAATCAACAGCATAACAATATAGGTAACTTAAACAAGTATAAACAGAAGATTGACATAATTGATAATTATCAGCCGAATACATATGATGTTTAATGGAATAAAAAAACTTTTATTTGCAATTTAAGTTACACCTGTACCATTTTCATCTGCTTACACCTGGTACACTTTGTTCCATCTGTAGACTTTTCATCGAAGCTAGAGGAGGTCATTCTGAACAGAATTTGTAAAAATACACTTGTTAAATCTGTAGACCTTAACACTTGATATTTACTCAAAATACTTTTCAGATTCCCTCCAAAAAAATGAAATATGCACTCCAGTAGTCTTAGAATATGATAGTTTAACATAAAGCTTCACCAGCATTTTCGTGAAGAGGTGGAAAAAGAATTTAGAACATACACATTTGTTACATCGCAGAAGCATAAAATGGAAAAATAAAAAGTTTAAATCATCAAAAGAAAATGATCTACATGAAAATCATTTTCTGTAGATTATTTAAAACAAAACACGAGTACCTTTTTATTTTTCCTTTTTATGCTTCTGCGATGTAACAAATGTGTATGTTCTAAATTCTTTTTCCACCTCTTCACTACTGTTTCTATATTAAAGCCTTGATAAAGACAGGAAACTCTGTCGAAATGTTAGCATATTTCAATGTTTTTTCTTCACCGATCCTTACCAAATTTCTTCATAACTTCTATATAATGTAAGTGCATACTCCAGTGATATATCTGCAGAGAGTTAATGCTTGAGATTCTAGGAAATTAATTGTTTAAAACGTATAAATATGAGGGAAATCTATCAACACTCGCAGCCCCATGAATACCTTTTCGCAGAACTGGTTAAGAACCATTGATCTAGTGGTTACTAGAGAGAGGAAAACATAAAATGAAAGTTATAATTCATTTTCAATACAATTCAATTACTTTTCAACTATTTATAATATATATATATATTTATAAAACAAAATATATAGTATGTAAAATGCTAACCTATTGCGAGATGTGATTAACGATGGTGGAGGAGGCAATGCAGCAGTTCTAGGCGGTTTACTTTCTGGTGTTCGTGGCCGAGGTCGGGATTTCGGACTACGCCCTCTACGATTTCTTGAAGAACTTCTATGCTGACTACTTGATTTCCTTTCTAAAGATACTCCACGTCTGCTACTTGGTGATTCTCTCCTTCTACTGCTACTACCACCACCGCCACTTACTAGAAGTATAGAAGACACGAATAATGGTGTTTAAAACTTATAGTGTAAGCTATAAAGTAACGAATCTCCCAATTAGAGCACTCTAAAATTATGTTAATTGACGAAACCATTATTTTTTTTTTTATCTCTATGATATTCTTTTTGTAAATATATTTACTTACATAAGAAAAAGCCAAAATTCAAACACGTCTGCAAAGCTAGAAGCATATTAAATTATGTGGAAAATCTACACAAGAAATTGTTGATTCTCTAGCCAAGCTGCCGGCTTGCGGGTAGTGTCTCTTTACAGTCGAATAGTGAGCTGTAGAAGCTCCTAGGAAATCTAAGGGCTCATTATCTAGACCTTGGCTGGAACTTGTTAAGAAAAGAAAGCAGAATAGAGTGAAGGAGAAGTTTTCGATTTCGCTCCGACTCGTGTCATCCTTACCCTTAATATTAAGTTCTGGGCTATTGGGAACGAAAAGAAAAGTACGATATTATAGTGTTTTGAAATATTTCTGGCTATAACTGATTACTTACTGTTGCTTTGACAGGAAAACTTAACGATTTTTTTCAGCAAATGAATTAATTCGTTTTGTCGAAACTTGATCGTCTAATTTTGATCGAGGAATTGCCTTTTTATTTGAATGATTATTCGTTTATTTTCACTGAAGCAATAAAAGGAAATGTTTTAGGCAGTTCTAGCTCGGGTATTGTTATATTTTTAAAAAATCCCTTATCTAGGAATATAAAAACATTAAATAAAAATAGGTCAACTGTTGTGCTTAGGCATTACAATCAAAATAATAAAATAGCAGTCACTTAGTGGAGACCTGCATGTGACCTTGATCTTTGCTCGAATTTATTAAAGAGCAATTAGAATCCTATCTGGAATGTTGTCCCGAAAACATTGATGAAATTGCATTAAGTAATTTTTCCAGGAGTTTCCTAGAATCATTTCTATCTAACTTTAAAGAAGAGAAGGAAGACAGTTTTGGAACTAATGCCTAATATTAACTTTGAAGTGAGTAATGGTCGTACCCGCTCTGATAGGTCAGCACTGTACACCTATTTATGTTCAAGGCGAGAAAGTACCATAGATTTGGATGGGCAGGGATTCTGTTCTAAGTGTCACTAATGATTTGAAAATTTTACATTTGATCTGTTCGACCACAACCATGCTTTTTAAAAATAATGTCTCCCAGTTCTTGTTCAAATCAATTGCAACAAACTGATAGTTATAACAATGTAGAGAATAATTGTTATAATAAATGGAAAAAGGGTTGTTGACCTCATTTGGTTGGGATGTTTTAAACCACCCCCTTACAGCCCCGATCTCGCACATAGCGACTATCATCTCGTCACTAAATTGAAGGAACATCTGGGTGGAAAACACTTTTCCATTGACGACTGAGTGAAGAACTGGCTAAAAGCCATGGTGGAGACCTCTATGACACAGGAATGAAAAAACTCTTCCCATGGTTGACAAAATTTAGTGAAGTGAATGGCGATTATGTGGAAAAATAATGTAATACCTATGCTATAATCCCTGTAAGTTTCATTAATATTTATGCATTTTTTATTTTTAAAAATCTTGTAACCTGACTTTCCAGATAACCCTCGTAAGATCATTTTGTGGGATAATTCTTTATTTTCGTTATTATTCTATTTACTTTATTAGTTACTGTTTAGTTACCAATCTACTATTTGGAATTATTTTTTATTTGATCTACAACTAATGTAATAACCAGACCGCTGTAATATATATTCGGTCTGATCAGGATTACATTATTTAGAAAACAAAAAATTGAGCAAAAATTATTTTTTCAGGATGGCCAAGAATAATACAATAATGTCTACTTGTCAAATGTAAAATTAAGTTCAATTCTTTCTTACCAGATAATGTAGGCTTTTGCTTTGGTGGTGAAAGTGGTTTCCTTGATGGAGGAGATGGACTTTTGCGCCTGTTAGGTTTCCTTGATGGTGAAAGTTTTTTATTTCCAGTCGATTTTCTAGCTGGGCTATCTTTATGCATTACACTCTTTACCCTAGCAAAATTTCATCAGTATAAACAATTCTCATTTGCAACTGATATGAAAAACAGATATTCAAAGCTATGATTTAACTATCTATGCAGCGATCAAAGATTAATGGTCGATGCCATATTGAACTTCATTTAAATCAAATTAAACTAACATGTTTTTCTTCAAAGTGCGCTCTGATTCTGATGGACTAGACGTAGATTGCCTTTTCTTCTTTAGTTCGTTTCTTCTGAGAGTACTAACGCTCGATTCTGAAGAACTTCCTGTCGTTGAAGTGCTACCTGAAGAACTGGAACTGCAACTGGAAGTAGAACTACAGCGACGCTATAACATGTATGAAAAGCTATCATTAACCATCTATTCTGTAAACAAAATTAAAAAATGAAAGGAATGTTTGCGTCTTTATTTATATAAAAAAATTATAGTTTTTGAACAAACCGCTTTTTAAAAAAAGTATTTATTTTAAAACATACAAACTATTAAAACAGAGCACTAATACAATTTACAAACTATTTACAGAGTAACTTACTTGACTATAACTTATCACAGAGCAGACACAGGACTGAGGATTGGATGGGAATTCTAGACTATATAGGAAATTACAACAGGTCAGCAGTTTACTTGTGACAGATGTTATCATTTTTTCGTGGTTTACGCTAATATATACTCACTAGGGGGCTTGGCCCCTTGGCGCCCAACCCCCTGTTGGCCAAAAAGAAAATGTAATAAAAATAAATAACACACATAGGCTGATGACAAAATTAGATTCTTCCTCCGCTATTCTCAGTATGGAGTTAGGAGCTGATTCAATGTAAATAAGTGATCCGTATAACAATTTTTTTGCATTTCAATACCCACTCCCTTTCAAACAATTATAACTGCGCATTCAGATGTTACGGGCTTATTTTTTGTCAGGCTCTCTTGTAACATATAACGAATATTCCTCCTGATTTTCATGTACTATATTTTTCAATGCTCCGTTTTCTCAACGTAAGCATTATGTTTACCTAAATTTTTCGTTATTTCACCAATATATCGGTGTGAGTTAATACATAATCCAAAATTTGTTCTATTCCTCAAAGTAACATCACATTATATATATACATTACAATACACATACAGTAAAATGACACACTAGTTCCCCTCTTACTGGGAAAATGCGGCCTCCGTCCATTTTTTTTCTCTCATTTAGGTTTTGCATTATTTAAATATATCTCTACCCCGTGAGGTAGAAGAGATTTAGATTAAGAAGAAGAAGAATAATTATTTATATATATAAAAACGGACTGAAAAATATGAGAATATCTGCTGTATCATTCTATGACAATGATTTACAATTTGTTAGATATTATCAACCAAGTTAATGGACAAGGTTGAAGGTTTGTAAATTTATTTATCAAAAACATTAATGAAAAGAAAATAATTAACTAGAGTATTGAATGAAAAATCATTAAACGATAAACAACACTTACACTGTTCAAAAAAATCAACATATAAATCTTGATATTGATTTCTCAGCGCTATCAATTATTTATAAAATTATCAATTGTACAATTCGTCACATACTAGCATTTGTTTGGTGGAAATTTCTTGGTGGAGTACAAATGAAGAATATCTCATTTTTTTAATGAAACATAACGTTCATATAGTTGGTTGGTTAGCTGGAAGTACTTGTTATTGGAATGTAAACTTACGATTAGTTTGTTAAATGGAAATATATGGGTAGAACACACATTGGAATGTAAACATTTTTGGTACAGCCACATTGGAATGAAATTTCTCGGTAGAACACATATGGAAGAGCACCAAATTATAAATAAAGTAAATAATTTATAGTAAAAATAGTAACACTCTTCAGTACCACTTCTTCTGGAATAACATCAACTTAAATTGCATTAATGATTTAATACTGTTTCATATCGCAACATGCTTCTTATCTTTAATTCTTACCGGTTTTGTATATTCGTCAATCGTATCTGTTTGGTATATCAGACCGCTGACGTCCACATTTAAAGATTCTGGCATTTACTACACAGTCTGTTAAAAAGAAGCCTCCCATGAAGGTAAAATCCCAGAAATATTGTCAAGCTCTGCGAACCCAACCATCTATTGGACTTTAAAAGATGCACTTACCTTTATTTACCTTAATTGTTTCTAACATACAGATCTCTTTGGCACAAATATTAAATAAAATATAAACTAACTCACTTTCGCAGGATCTTGTTTCCTCGTTTCTTTTTTCATCTGAAGTTCAAGCTCACGCTGAAGTAATTGCCTACGCTTCTCAAGCGCTTTTTCATCCTCGTATTCTAAATCAGTCTGATCCCACGTTTCCCAGTTCACTTCTGGACTGACACGGCGAGTCAAATTAGAATGAATTCTTTTTTCTTCACCTCGGCCTTGTTTTGATTCACCTTCTTTTTTTGAACTTCTCTTTGATGGACTTATAAGAGTATGAGTATTTGAAAGCCTGCAGAGAAGTGTAACATATTACCATCTTTAACGAGCATTACTGTTTCAGCAAAAATCATTAAATTAATTTACAATTAAACAATCACTCAACCAGATCATTGATAACACATCTGCTAATCATATTTGTATGTGTTAAACTTTACCGATTTCCTTAAGAATAAAGCAATTAAATAAATAAATTTCTTAAAAATAAACTTTATTAATAAACGTTTGTGAACAGTAAACAATGCCTCTATATCTTATTATTTTAATTTGATGATTTATAAATAAATGTAAATGCGTTAATAAATAAACCCTCAATTATAACTGTCTTCTTACACTTTTAAAACATGCCCAGTTTCAACATTTCGTAACAACTTCTAAAAACTTTGTGGTTTATTTTTGTAAGTCCTTAGTAAATATTTTTTTTTATAGTTAATGACGACAATTCTTTTAACAGCTTTAAAAGAAAAGAGATTTCCGCATTAATTTTTCAAATTTGAAAGACCTTTTGCCTATATACAAAACTTTCTGTATGAAAGGAAAAGAATGTTAGATTAGCCATATAAAGTAGAGTTCCATATTAAATGTATTATAAAACAAGCAGAAGTAAAAACTAAAAACTTTGGTCAATTTTGACAAAAATTTATATTATTAAACGACACTGACATTTAAAACAGCACATACTTTAATGCAGCATAAACAGTTTAAACCTGCAGCATATGCAGGTTAAAACAGCATATATACTTTAAAATGTAGTTTTACACCGATATATTTTTTTAACTTACTTGCAGGATTTACCATAGGGACAGTTTCCTGTTTGTGCCCAGTTACGGCAAAAAGAATCTTGATTTGAAACGTTTACAGATAGTGTAGTGGTTGTGGATGAAATATTTGATGCCTTTGTACCAAGTCTTTCAAAAACACTTGGTCGCTTCTGATAGTCCTTGCTTGAAGATGAGATATTACTTTTACTAGAATCTCCTGCTTTTCGTTTGCTCGTTTTGGACATCTTTGTTCCCCCAAAATATTGTGGTTGAGGTAATATATCTGAGAAAAACAATAATTTTGAATAAAAACCATTTAAAGTTTTAGTAATTTTCAAAACATCAGAATGTTATACAATAGTTTTACATTGTTAAGATGAACATAAGTCCGCATTAGTCCAAAGCATAAAAGCAATTTCAAAGCCTACAAATTTGGCTATTAATTTAAAAGCACTTTAAAGTTTAAATTGATATTACATAAAAAGGATACACAAATTTAACAACATTAACATAGCGCACAGTTACTTTTTTTCGCACAACTCAATACACTCGAAGCTCAAACTGCTTCTCCAATTCTGATATTTGAAGACTGATTAACCTCAGAAAATCGATTATTTTAGTAATCATAAGATAGAAATTTACGAGTTCAGTCTTTTCTTATTTCACTTAACTTTTTACTATTTTGGTATATGATAATCATTAAACGAGTGTTCACTAATGATCAAAATCTTCGTGGAAACAAAACATCGATAATAGCAACCATCTGCAGCCTAATCTTTGTAACCTTTTAAGTTGGTAATTTCAAGTTACATTTTGAAACCTTCTGTTTGTGATTGTTAGGAATAGTGAAGCGGCTTTCTTGGTTTTTATATTTTAATGTACATAATGGCTACAAATACTTCCAGTTCTGCGTTCCGCAAAATTGATGTTGATCAATACAATGAAGATAATTACAGAGAAGATGAACAAGGAGAGCTTCAGTCTCCACCTGTGGGTCCTGATGAGTCAGAAGTGACACAATTACTGAATCAGTATCCTTATAATTTCAATTATTTTTGCATTAGTAGTAGATATGCTTGGTTCCTAAAATGTCTCACTCCGTAACTTGGATATTTAAGAAAAAAAGAGCAAAATAAAAATAACATGTTTGGAGGCGCAATATCAGAGATTGTGTTCTTTATAACATGCTGCTTTTCCTTAACTAGTGTCGCAAAATTTTCATAGTCATTGTTTGACTGTAGATACGTTGATTTGCATTTTTTAAATTTCTTTACACTGATTTGACAATCAGTCAGTTTAGTGTGATAAAAAAAAGAAGAAAAATGAGTCTACACAAACTTGATGAAGCAGAGTATAGGAAGGATATAGCAGAGGAATAGGAAAATTTGAAATCAGTTACAATTAAGAAGAAGAAAAAGCATGTACAGTGTTAGATGCTTTATCTAAACAAGGCTTAAAAATAAAATAAATGTCTAAAATAAAAACGTAGAACTTCAGAATTTGTTTTTATCATTTTATTACATGTAAAAAAACAGACAATTGCCAAAACTTAAAGATTTAGTTTGTAGGAGATGATACAAAAAAAAAAAAAAAAATGGAATAAGTAAAAAGTGAATGCTTGTTTTCCGAGTTTGTGTCCGACATATCTTGCTACTTTTTCTTGTTTCTGAGGTTGTAGCTATTTAAGTTAGTGAAATGTCGAAGTTTGCTTTCGTCAGATTTATAGAAATGGTTTTACTGTTCGAAATTTCAATCAGACGTACAGCGACTAATGAATAAGGTCTTACAGGATACACTTAACACAAAAAATAACATTTTGTTAGTTTTTAGATTTATGCTTATTTAGTGTATATTAGCATAAATAATATTTTTTGGGATAATGTTATATATTCCTATACATACAATTTAAGAGGAAACAATATTGAAGCACTCAAGGTTGTCTTAAGAAATGCACCATTGGCATCTAAAAATCAAGTAATAAAGGTAATTTTTCCTTTATACTGTAAATGAATTGGTTTTAAAGTAAATGAACTTTGCATTTTTGGAAAGAACCTTTTAAATTAAGTGGATAAACTAATTTTTTTAATGAAATAGTTAAATTAGTTACAATGATGTGGGTAAAATATAATATTATTTCGTCTTATGAAGAAATTTGTTTTTTTTGTAGATGATTTGAGTCAAGTAACTAGTAACTTTTAATTTTCTTTTTTATGTTTCTGGGTTGTAACAAATGTGTGTGTTTAAACATTCTCCATATCTTCACAACTATCTATATATAAAGCCTTGATAAAGAAGGAAACTTTGTCGAGACGTTGGCATAATTGAATTTCTTCGTAACATAATTCATCAACCTTCAACTAATACTTTTATATTATTTCGTCTTCTAATTCATATTGCTTGTTTCTTAAATTATAAATCTTTGTTGGAGATTTTAATTTTTGTAATTTTCCAGAGATTTCAATTTGTTTTGAATGTTGACCTATGGAGCTAGAGTTAAAAATAAATATTGTTAGATAATAATTTTATTCAGTTTCGTATTTTTTCAGGATAGTGCGCTAAACCTCACTCTTAAAGTATTAATGTCATTCAAGTCTTCTCAAATAGATGAAGCTGTTAACACATTGGACACAGAACTTATTGATATACTTATGAAATATATCTATCGAGGATTTGAATATCCTTCAGAGAAAGGAAGTGGACAGTTGTTATTATGGCATGAAAAAGTATATGCCGTAGGAGGAGTGGGAAGCATTGTTAGGGTATTAACAGAAAGTAAAAGAGCATGAACAGTATTTGTATAAATCAATAAATAATCTAAAAATGTTTAAATGCTTTATTTCTGCTCCTGAGATACAAATGGACTGAACTACTTGAAAAAAGTAAGAACTTCCTCATGAATATATGAAATTTCTTAAATAGATTTTCTCTCTTATAATAACACACCTAAATCTTTGACTGCTTTTCAATCTTTTCCATTATCCACATCTATCCATAACTGAAAAATATGCAGAGTAAATAGGGCCCTTCATAATGTCCCTGCTCCCGAAGAACCTTTCCGAATTATTGTAACTTTGTTCTTGAATTCTTGTTTTTTTATTGGTCTTAGATTTTAGCATTTCTGCTGCAAAACTGACAAATATATTAACGAAAACTCTTCATTGCACTTGAAAATAAAGGCCGGGGCTAAAGCCCAAATTGCTGTATTCCTAACTATAAACTGCCTTTTGAAGTACATATTTATACCATATATTACTTTCTTTCGAATGACCATCCATTTATCGAAGTTTCCTTTGCTAACTCCATTACCGTTTTTGTGCTCCTAAACTACGAAATATCGTTTACGCAAGTAAAAGTATTCCGATCGTATCAAATTTTCTAAATTGAGTTTTAACCAGAAATACATATTTTGGGGTCCCTGAAACGATAAAAATGTTTTTAGTGCATGGTCTGATGTGTGTGTTTGTTTTAGCAGAATATCTCAAAAACAAAAAGTCACATGAAAGTTAAACTTAGTATTCATTTAGGCACTACTACCGCATCAGACACGATGATTTCAGGCAAAATGCATTTACCGGAATTGCGACTTTAATTACTAAATGGTTTTATCAGTTTTTTGTGATCTTGTCGTAAACGGCTCCACCGATTTTCTTTAAACTACTATCTACACAATCATTGTTATTTGAAATAACGGAAAATAACCCAGGAAAATTGACTTTTGGGGGCTCTAATGGAACAGTAGCAATGCTTTCCTTTAAAGTACCACTTCAGTATAATGTATGACTTTACATTGATAGAATTCCAAATTTGAAGAAAATCAGTTTACCGGAAGTGCGATTTTACAAAATACGTTTTTGATTTTTTGGTGATTTTTTTCGGAAACGATTACAACATTTTCTTTAATGCTTGCTGTATTAATAGAAACATTTGAGGTGGTCCTGATGAATCTGGGATGTTAAAATTCTAATGTGTTTGATCATTACTCTCTCTCTCTACAATGTAATCATTCTGCCTCTGCTGTTAGGTTGGCACTTGTCCCCTCACCACCTGTATATTTTTTATGTTCAAAATTACAAAATTTGTAATTTAAAGAAAATTCATTTTATATATAACTGCATTAAGAGGAGTAAGAGAAAGTCGTGTGAATATTTCTCACCAGGTTTTTAATTAACTTTATAAAATTTTCTCTTTACAATGGTTAGATGTTTCTGTGCCGTTGATTTACCAAATTTCATAATTGATGTTGCAATGAAGTTATTAGTGTATCAAGTTAGATGCAACCAGCTTGTCCTTAGTTTAACTAAATTTCTTTTTATCACTTGTTAACCACCCTTAAGATTTTTTGAACTTTCAAACATTGTACCAACTACCACCATCATCTACCAAACTTAGGCTTGCCACCTCTCCGGGTTTCAGTGAGTTATCTCAGGGCTCAGGGTTTAATTATCATTTTTTCGGGTTGTGTAAGTAAAATTCAATATATACAAAATTATATGCAGAATGTCGCGTGTATTTCGTGTACAGTGTATGGAACAGCTAGCGCGATGGTCGGTGGCAGAGACGATAAAGATAGTTTATCTTTAGCCGAATTTTATATTCACTTTGTGCATCATTTTGTGGGACTTATGAATCAGCATATTTTACAGCTTGAAAATCAATCGGTAACAAGTTTCGAATTGCATGACGTATTGTTAACTCTGAAAAATAAACTGAAGAATATATTAGAAGATCAATTTTTCAGTAGTAAAGTGAATACAAGATTGGATTTCCTAATTACCTATGAAAAACAAAAATGAGTGACTGAAGCGAAAACGGTATACATAAAGGCTATTAATTATTTGGTAAAATTTTATAATTTGGAAAACAGCCCATTGAAATTTTTTTCAGTAATTAATCTTAAGAACCAAAATTTCAAATACCAAGATTTTTTAGATGCTGTAAAATATGTAAATGTAGAATTAGATGCCAATAAATTATATCATGATATTTGCCTACTTAAAAATATCATTCCCTTCCACCAAATCGCTCGATTTGCCAACTGATAAAAAATAGATAAAAATATTTTCCTCTGATGTTTTCACTGAACTACCAAAACTTATTGGTAAGATTCTATCGATACCTACTTTAATTAACGCATACGTGGAACGAATTTTTTCCATTGTGGGAAATACTTGGACAGACAACCGTAACAGGATGCGGATTGAGCTGGTAAAGGCAGAATTATGCATAAAACTTAATTTTGACATGAGCCGTCGAGAATTTTGTGAATTCATAAACAAAACAACAGAAAATGCCGATCTTGTAAAGGCTGCGATGTCAAATAGGAAATATACATTGAAAAATCTACATAAATAATGTATTACACTATTTTGCATATTGCTTATTTGTCTTCATATTTACCTGTTTTTTTATGTAAACTGATAATTTTCTTCTTTATTAGTTATATACATAGTAACAACTACTCTGTGATCATTAGAATTGTATTTAGTTTGTAGGAATATGAGTTTTGAATTTGTTAATTTATATATTTCATATGTATGCATGTGTGTTTGGAGGGGGGTTAGTCATCATTTTCGGGCGAGACTTAGTTCTGATCCCTAATCCAAACTAACGGACTCACGCATAAAAATTCACTGTTTCAAATCAATGCACCAAACTTATCCTGGTTAAAATACGTCTATTATTGTTTCAATATTGTATCCATCCACCACACCAAAAAAAATTATTTTTGTTCCCTAGCTTTCTGCTTATTGAGTTGACGTTGCTTTATTGAAACGATTAAATAAAGTTAAATACAGATTTATATTTCAGCTAAGTCCATTAGCGACATGGCTAATTTATGAAAGATGGCGAGTAATTTAATACATAATTATTGCTAGTTTAGAGTTTTATGTAGTTGCATAAGTCGAGATATAAGTGGCCTCCACCGTGACTTAACACAGTGCCTAAATCAGCAGAAAGAGGTCATCTAGACTTTATATGTGGTGCCTACCGTTTATTTTTTATCGCAAGCCAGGATCAAATGGTTCGCGCTGGCGGATATAGATCCTGAGCCCGAGTGACACAATGGATCTATTCGAATCCGTGATAGATGGTGGGGAGAATAGTTTTGGTTAAAGCTTAGCCTGGTGATGGTAGTGTAGAATTTCTTATATCACGGATTCCTAAGGATTGAGGCTTGAATGGCTAGGTAAAATTTACCTTTTATTTTTTGATGTGGAGTAATTTTCTTCCGACTTAATGTGACAGATTTTTTTATAATAATTCTTTATGTGAGAGGGCGCGAGTATTTGATATATGGTTCCTATAAGGTAATGGCTTCCTTTGCTTTAATGTCCTCTGCGATTTCGCTTCTGGCCTACCACAGCAACCCATTACCCATGACAAATATAGATTTGCCACTATTTATCAGTGTTTAAAGTACCCAAGATCATAAAAAGGAGAGATTATTTAATCTGGATGTTTAGTAACTGTTCAGTACAATTCGACTATCGCACAGGATAATGAAAACCTGGTTATCTAATGATTTCGTGTAGTGCGTCGACTCTTATAAAATTTTCTGTTGACTAAATAGGATGATACATCAGCGTATTGTTATACCGAAATTAATGGCAATTAGTTCAGCGGTAAATACTGAAGCAAGAATATTTATTTTTTATTGAATATGCGTACCGTCTAGTGGGTTATAAATGCAGAAACCGACATCATCACAATTTTAGAACCATTTGCGTAAAAAAGCTGACCATTATGAAACCTGTTTTTCAGCTCGGATAGGAAACATGCATTATTTACAGAATTAGGAATATTGGGATCGTATTGATAAAAGTTGGAAATAATGTGAATGTCGTAAGTATGACTAGAGTTTTTGAGTCAAAATAGAACATAGGGCAGCGATATCACCGAAAATTTCAATTAAAATTGAAGTCTTCTCCTTTAGCCAGTACTTCTCAGTCTCGGGAGGCTATTTCGCACAGCTTTTTAATTATTTGATGATTTTTTATACATATTCTTTCCGCAATGAAAGAGAGGCTTAGGAGGAATGTTTAGTGGAAATTAAGTAGCTTCTACTAAGAGGGCGTTGATAGCCTAGAGATAAGGACCCCCATACAAGATCTCAGCCCTTTAAATTGTATTTTCTCTGCTCTCATTAGCCTATAGAGAATCGTAGACAATTTTGGAAAGGATTAATTGCTTGTGCAACATCAATGATGTTTTTATGCCCGCTGCATATTGAGTGGTTGATACATTTCAGTTTATTAAATGCCTATTTTTGCTCTTCAGTGCGGGGTCTCCACAATAGTTTATTGTCAATCAGCATACCTAAGGTTTCCACGATTGGTATTACACGCAGGCGATACCCGCCTAGCTACATTGACGGAAGCAACATGTACCTTACCTTGTACGTCTAGTGAAGACAATCACAGTACTTTTATTTTCAGACAGTGAAAAACCGGTCTGAACACCATTGTGATATCATGACAGTGACCAATTTTCGCATCGACTCTTATAAAATTTTCTGTTGACTAAATAGAAAATAACAATACATCAGCGTATTGTTATACCGAAATTTCTGAACCTACGGTATCTTTTGAGATTAGCTGTATAAATAGTGAAAAGAAAACAGCTTAACACAGCACCTTGGTCTAGTCCAATATGTCTAGGACATGCATTTGGCCATTATATCTAACTTTAATAGTATTGTGAATGTTTTTAGTAATCCTTAGTGTTAGTACGTCCATTGCTACCTTTTTTTTTTTTAAGAATTGGGATGCTAACATTATTGTAAGGCTTGGTTAGATACACATTTGTAAAACTGGATAAAGCATCCACAGTGCAACGATTTTCCTGGATCCGTTTTGGTAATTTGAGAGATTGTTTTCCGCTTCTCTGACCATTGTGATTAAGCATTAATGAGCCGCTCGAACGTCTTTTTAATGCACGAAGCAAAGCAAGGGCAATGAGATGATATGATTCATACAAGGATAAATCTTTGGGAGATTTTAAAAATGTTTGCTTGTATTCAAGTTTATATCAAGTAGAGAATCTAAACTTAATAAAACGATTTTTTGAAATAACCAAGAGGGAATACACCTATGTAATAACCATATACCCTATATAATATTATACCTACATATTAGAAGCATTCACAGAATTCCACAGTTGAAAAAAATCATTTACCAGAAATAAGATTTTTATAAAATAGGTTTTGAGTTTTTTGGAATTTTCTCGAAGGTGATATTTTTTGTCCCGTTGACGGTCACGTTATTTGTAAAATGCGTTAATATTGCAAATTTGGCAAGACGGATTTTCAAGCGGTTTGCACCATTTAGCAAAATTTTCTTGAGAATATTAGTAGGGGTGAGGGGCTGTGCGTCAAAGGCGCCAGAGAGTGGAGCCCCCTTCCGAGGGATTAGGCAGAAGCAGAGCGTCAAAGGCGAAAAGGAGGCGGAGCATCCCTCCCGCGGGTTTGGGTGTTAAAGGCGCCAGAGGCAGAGTGCCCCTAGCTGGCTACATACGTATATATAAGTAAGCTACTTTGTGGCACGATTTAGTCAAATGCTTTAATATTGCAAATGCGGCTGGACAGATTTTCAAGCGGTTTGCACCATTTCCCACAGAATTTACTTGAGAATATTAAGAGGGGTGAGAGGGTTTTCTAGAGAATCTTAAGGGGTAAATCCCCGTCTGGAAGATTGGGCATAACTAGCTTGCCATGCAAGAATGTGCATGCCAAATAGTAATTTTAACCAATAATTAACCACAACAAATAATTTTAACACAAATTATTAAAGTGCAACACATACAAAAATTTCCAATTTCTAAATTTGAATTATGTAAAGATGTGTTAAAAGCGACCCATTAGTCCCCTGCTGTTTTATATAATTTAATATACCTTTTACGATAACTATGGTTACAGACTATTGTAAACATTTTTTTTTTTTTTTTTTTTTTTTTTAAATTTAAGGCATTCAACATCTGTGGTCATTTGCGCCCGGAGCCCTTCTCAGTGCACTGCCGGCCTCCGGCCGGTCATGTAAACATGACTAAATGAAATGATTGCAAAAAAAAAAATCTGGTATGAAACACACACACAACTTTCTCTTACTCCAGTTTTCAAAACTGTAGTACTACAAACTTTATAGATATGGTTGGTTCCGCAGAGCTGGAAAGCATCACAGATATTTTCCGTGATAGCCTGCTTCTTTTGGTTGTCTCCAAAGGGGCGGAACCCTCTTTTATATATAAGTATATATATAGTTTGTGTTTAATTTTTATGGTTCCTAAACAGATTTCAAATGTATCAATTAAATATAAAAAATCTTCCAATTAAATATATGCAACGCGGCTACTAACATTTTATACTGTAAACTGTGTGGAATAAATTTTAAAATAAGTTTTAATAATAAAATTGTTTAAATAAACTTGTTTTGAATAGATAAGTATTGCATATAACTTTATTTGTAAAAATATATTGTACAAATATTATTTTTATAAACTTATTTTTTAAATATCAAATATACTAGAACAATGGAATACATTTGACATTTGGGTTTTATTTTTATTTTACTTAAACAAATACTTCATAACTTTGCAACGGGCGCCTTAGAGAGAACTTCATTCATTTCTTCTAATGCAGTTTCAAGAGAATTTTGAAACTCACTTAAATCAGTTTCAGCACAAGATCTGTATGCTGTAGTACCAAAATTGATATCATGTGGCCTTGGATTATAGCAGCAAGCATATCCATTATGAACTAAGGGTCCATAAACCATAAATCCATCATATTTAGATGCTACCTAGAAATATACATGTACATAAGAACAGAATAAATAAATGTAAATATCGCAGAAAAAGCAATGAATTTATTATGTAAATTTCTTCCAAAAATTAGAATCTCGAAACATTCTTCTTAGAGCAGTAATAAAAAGCAAAGCTTTATTGATCTACTTACGAGGCGGAAGTTAGTCTTTTATGACACTTAAAAGGTCTCTTATAATTAATAGTTTGCTTACTAGAAATCAGCGCTGACAATGTATGGAATGTTCCGGATATAAATTTTTTATACAGAACTCTACAGTTGACTAAAGGTATTTAAAAAAATAACCTACTCTCCAAAGTCCTAGGGGATCTCATTTACTTATAACCAAATTTCTAGAAATGTAAAATCATTAGAACTAGGAGAATCATCTCTTTACAGTGTCAACAAATATTTAAGGGTACGCAGATTGATGTAAATGTTTACGAGAACTCATCTTAATAATGTTATATGTAAATTTGAACAATAGTTTATGCCTCTTAGATAAATATGAGAACGTTAGTCTGAGTAATTTTCTTATTATAGACAACTCTTTCTAAACTACTATTTCCTTATTTCAATGGGTATTAAAAAAAAAAATCCTCTTTTAAAAAAGATCACAATTGAATTGACTATTTGAAGAGCACATAATCTATATACAAACTGCAAAATCCAAAGATAATACAAACCACGTTTGTAAACATGAGTATATGGATGAGTATATGAAACTTCTATTCTAGAAAAACGTCATTTAATTTACGGTCACATGTTTTGATAAATTTTTATTTTGGTATTATTATTGTATTGTTTTAATCTTAATTGTATTTCTTTAACCAGATTTATTTTATTTTCTTAATTTTTAATTTTATGTTTATTATTTCTATAGGCGCCGCGATAGCTGAGTGGTTAAAGGGTGTGGACCGTAAAGCTTCGATTCCAGTCTTGCCCTTGCGATTTATTTGAGTATTGAAAGAATTAAATATAGGAGAATGTCTGCTATCCACCTCCGTCCTCGACACCTGCACGGTAGATAGACGTAAAACCCGCATGAAAAAATTTCCATTAATTCGTTACTTAGTTATTATTTCTATCTTAATATTACCTACAGCGCAACAACCCATGAAGGACAAAGCTTGCCATACGGTGATTTTTATTGAGGCGTGTAGTAGGCAACGCCGTGGTTCCCTCGCCGATTAGTTTATGACCTTCGCTACCTGGGTGCGTTACCCACTCTTTTTTTGGCGATGCTGGATCAACACCGACTGTGTCCTCTCAGAAATCGAACCGTGACTTCTCGCAGTAAAGGTGAGTGCGCTAGTCACTAGTCCAATGCGTCAGTATTGGTATCTATATTTTGTAAATAGTCTCAATCTTTGCTGTAAGATAATTATTTAGAAATTTAAAAAATTGGCTAACTGATTAATTGATATGAGGAAGTAGAATGGCTCCTGAATTATTTGTAGTCCTTACAAAAATCCTAAGTTAAATCCTTACATTTCCTAAGTTATTTCCATACTTTACTCTTGTTGGGTAGCTATATGGGCCCAGTGAGGCTTTGGATAGCGTGGGGTTTCATCCCCACAGACAAATAATAATAATAATAATAATAATAATAATAATAATAATAATAATAATAATAAGGATAAGGAAGGATTCATGTTGGCTATCCAGGACCAGGTCATCCCGACTAGGTATTATCTCGCTAGAATTGTAGGGGACCCAAACGTGCAAGATGTAAGTTGTAGATTATGTGGGACCTCTACAGAGACAATATACCATTTGATTTCTGCGTGCCCTGCAATGGCTCAGCACGAGTACCTGAAGCGACATAATAATGTGGCCAAAATAGTACACAGTGCGCTGGCTAGGCAGGTAGATCTTCTACCTAACGCCTCGCCATATTATTTGTACTCCCCTGATAGAGTACTGGAAAGTGACCGTCATCTACTATACTGGGACCGTACAGTATTGTCAGATAGGTTAGTTGCGCACAACCGACCGGACATAATATGGCACGACAAGCAAACCCGGAAGGTGTGCCTCGTGGACGTGGCTATCCCCAACTCTAATAATCTGACTTCCTCCTACGAAGAGAAGCGTAGGAAATACTGTGAGCTCGCCCAGGTGATTCTAGCCCAGTGGAGGCAGGTAGATCAGGTAGACATACTACCTATTATAATTTCTGCACAAGGTCTAGTCCCCCATACACTTCATACAAGTCTAGCCAAGCTAGGCCTAAACGGGGGATTAATTAAGGTGATGCAGCAAGCTGTAATCCTGAGCACCTGTCATATTGTAAGAATTGCCCTGGGTCAACCTGAATGAGTCAATCTTGTTTGTATTTATGTGTGCATGTATTTATGTATGTAAGGTGTATGTAGTTAGGTAAAGTGTATATGTGTACAAATATGTGTGTGTGTACATGTGATTACGGATGTTTGTGTTTGCGTAGGTGTGTATATATATATATATAATGCGCGGACATATATGTGTATATACATGTGTGTGTGTGTGTGTGTGTCTGTGTACATTTATATTTATATAAAATATAGGCAAAAATATGGATATTTGGTTCACCTCTTGCCATAGGCCGCGGTTAACTAATATTTTTCTGGGGTGTTTCCACACTCCGTGGTAATAATAATAATAATAATAATAATAATAATAATAATAATAATAATAATAATAATAATAATAATAATAATAATAATAATACTTTGCTCTTATATATGCCACATACTGTCAAAGTTTCAATAGTTGTGATTTAGTTTAATATTGATCTGTTCTACAACAAAAGTTTAAAATAATTTAAATGTGCTACATATATCATACTTTTTATTAAGTTTATTTATATAGTTTATTTAAAAAAAAATTAATTTTGAAAATATTTATTTTAAGTTCATATTTTATGTTGTTTGTATTTTTTCTGATTTGTATTAAAACCTTTGTACAGACCCTGAAGAAGGCAGTAAATTTGCCGAAACGTCGGTAGAAATTTAAAAAGAGTTCTTTTGTACGACCGAACCTCAACATCCAATTTACAACATTTAAATGAATTACAAATTGTCTCGATTTTATTTTTTTTAATACAATAGTTATGAAAATGGAAAGATTCCCTTTATTGTTCCAAAACCACAAATAAAATTCTCATAAAACTCACTTTTTAAAGCTACTGAAATTATTAAATATTTAATATTCATTAAAACACGTCATCTCACCAGATTGAGATTACTTATTACTCTTTTACTCACAGATTGAAATGTAAATAGTTAAATTTGTATGGAATAGGAAAAATAGAAGTGCACAATTTTCGTAAACTATTTCCAAATGAAAATATGATTATTATATGTAATATTTTTTCCCATGGTTATTTTTAAGGCCGGAGCAAAATTTTTCTGAGTGATTCGGGAGAGGTCAAATTATTCTATGTGTCTGATCTTGTCAAACAAAGCGGTAAGTGGACTGTATTTGATAGGGTGTAGTTCTTAATGCGGGAAACAGAGAATATTAATTCAAATAAATATGAATAATAGAATGCTTACCTTGTATGATGTGGACACTGGCTTAACAACGCTCCAAGGAAAGGGATCCCAAAAGGAAAAGAGAGTCGACTCCCCCACTCCCCCTGGCCCCAGATACCTTTGTGAACGTAGTTGGCGTCCTCCAGTCTAAAAGGCGAGCAGATTGAAGGCCAAGTAGGCATAAGTAGATTCCTTTGTATGATGTACTGTACTTAAGCGGAGAACATGCGGTGTAACGAGAATAACGGAAAACTGCGTACCCGTGAAAATGCGGTGTAACGAAAGAGGCGAGAAACGAGACGCTCGTATACTTTGCGGTAAACTAACAGAGAGAAAACGAAATGCACTTGACATGCGGGGTAGCACGGTGGAAAATAGAGAGCACTTCCGTGCGTGTACGAGCGTATGGTACAACAGTTTTCGAACAGAACTAGTACAGAGCTAGTACAGAACTAGTAGAGAGCTAACTGATTGGAGGTGAAGCTGAACAATGGCAATCGGAAATTATCGTAAGTACGACAACAGCCGAAAGTAACATATGTATTGCGGAAGGCATATATTGGGGGACAAAAAGGAATCATGAGATTAAACATACCGCCCACCTAAAATCGTTAAGATTTTACTGAGGGTACCATAATGGGAAAATTCAAGGAAGGATAGGGTATAAGGAATCAGGGAAAGCAGGGAGATAGGGATAGTGGGGTGAGTTACACTCAGCCCTGGATAGGAAGAGGAATGAGACTGCGCACCGGACGAGTGACAACGCCGTCACGGGTGCGAATGGAGGCGACGCGGGAGATATGATCGGGTCCAGGGAAGAGGTTAAGGATGCGCCCCAATGGCCACGAAAGCGGAGAGGTGTTGGCAGACTTGATGTATACTACGTCGCCCACGTTGACTGGAGTGGAAGGACGATTCCACTTGTGGCATTGAATAGCAGAATTAAGATATTCGCGGGTCCAAAGCTTCCAGAAAACCCGAAACATGTGTTGCAAATAGCACCAACGATGGCGAATCGATGCGGACGCGGGAACGGAAGTTCCGGCAGAGACAATAGCGAAGAGCCAATCAGAAAATGTCCTGGGGTTAAGTAGCCACTCGATTCATGCAGATCCAAAGAAATAGGAATAAGCGGACGGCTATTCAATACCGCCTCGATGCGTGCGAAGAAAGTGAAGTATTCCTCCACCGTACAGGGTCGATCCCCAACAAGGCGCGTCAACAAGGTTTTCACAGACTTCACCCCAGCCTCCCATAAGCCACCGAAATGAGGTGCATAAGGCGGATTGAATACCCAGTTCACCGATCTGGCAGATAGATGTTCATGAATTGATGCGGAAGAGCTTCGAAGAAACTCCGATGCATTACGCAACTCCCTGGAAGCACCAACGAAATTGCGACCACAGTCTGAATAAATAGTGTTGGGCAATCCTCGGCGGGCGACAAATCTGTCAAGTGCTGCTAAAAAACACTTCGTGGAGAGATCTCCAAATGAAGAGCTTTGGAAGCGGAACATATGAATAAACATAGATAACCCTTAGTTAGGTGGTATTTGCGAAGTGTTGAGGTGCGAGTGGAAAACGGACCAGCGAAATCCACTCCAACATGAGCAAACGGTCGTATACTCGTAAATTGACGCGGTGTGCCGGAAGCGGCGCCATTAAGGGTTGATAAGTCTGAGCCCTAAAACGGTGACACGTAATGCAGCTGTGTATGCATTGACGAAGAAGACTACGAAGAGAAAGTATCCAAAATTGCGAACGAATAGCGGGTAACGCAGTGTTAGGGCCCGCGTGTAAATATATAACATGAAAGTGAACACATATAAGTCGAGATAGATGCGGCACCTTTGGCAACAGTAGGGGGTGCTTTGAATGAAAACTCAACTTAGAGAGGGTCAGTCTCCCGCCCACCCTGATGAGACCGGTTGAATCCAAACAAGGCGACAATTTGGAGTAAGCAATGGCGATGGCAGCGTTAGAATTCAAGTCTCGGGTGAGCTGGGGAAAATACTGACGCTGAGTAATTCGCACTAACGTTAACTCAGCCTGAGTCAGCTCTGACTTGGACAACGGTCCCTGAAACAAATCAGATTTAAATTTAGCAGCTTGAGCGTTATTAGTAAAGCGGCTTATCCAGGCGAAAACACGTTTGAGTTTAACCAATGAAGAAACGTTTTGAATGTAGTCTGTTAAATCAGAGTTTGACGAATTTACAGAAATTAAACACTGCGGTTCAGCGGGTGACACAAGAGTATGATTAAGTTGGGCACTGTCAAACGGGGCAGGCCAATCATCAACTGCAGAATTTAAGAAGGCAGGGCCACGAAGCCAAAATCGCATTTTGTCATCGTTAATGAAGTTACACGGCAATATAGCTGGATTGTCGGAGGTGGGTACATCAGCCTACTGGGCTTGTGAAGCAAGCTCACGAATAGTAACTACTCGGTTTGAAACAAAGGTGTTTAACAAGTGAGGAGGTGTGTGCAGCCAGTGAAGCACGTCACGCGAGTCGGAGAAGAAATGTATCCTTGAAGGAGCACGAGCGAAAAGAGAAAAATCGAGCGAAGCATATAAACGAGTTAAAAGTAAAGCAGCGCACAACTCGAGTCTAGGAATAGTGAGCGGCTTTAATAGAGCTACACGGGATTTAGCAATCCATAACGTAGGCGTAACGAGGGCGTTATCACGAAATACAATATACAAAACAGCGGCATAGGTCTGTGCGGAAGCATCGCAGAACCCAGCAATGTCTACGATTGAGGGACTTGAATGTGATATGCAGCGGGGAATGCTAAATCGTGATACAATAGGTAGTTGTTCGAGAAGCTTATTAGCGGTTGAATTTAAGTGAATAGGTAACGGGTCATCCCAATCTAGATTTGCGATCCATAACTGTTGCAGCAGAATTTTTAACGTGGACGTAATGGGAGCTAAAAAACCTAGAGGATCGAAAATACGAGCAATGTATGAAAGTAGATTTCTTTTGGAAAGCTTGTGAAAACAACTATTTGAACAACAAGGTTTCAAAACTAAATTAGAATATTCAAAAACTCTTTATTTGCCACCATAAATAAACAAACGACCTTTAGCACGGTCAGTGGTCCAGTACAACAGATCACTACTACAGACAGAACAAATTTCCTTTTTAATGCACTCTATCGTGCTCATAAGGTACTACATCTCTCAACACTCCCCACCTGATAATTTTATTAAAATTATCATAAGTTATACTTTTAACTTTATTCTTACAATAACAAATAAACTTGAGAATATATTTTTTTTTCATACTTTAAAACATGGAAGAATTTCTCTCTCCCTTTTTTTCTTTCAAACTAACAAATATCAATTAACATTAACTGAACATTAAAACATTAAACATAAAACATGAAACATTAAAAACCGTTATTAAACATCAAACATTAAATCTTTAATATTAAAGGCTTAAGTGAAAAACACATTCATTTATCTGTAAGTTCTAAGGGGTACAACAATTGAATAGGTCGTCGAAACTTTCCCCTTTTAGTTTTCACCACACACGAACGAACCATACCGTCACGACCCTTTATCACTTCAGTTACACGTCCTAAATCCCACAAAAATTTAGATTTAGTTGTCCCATCTACGAGGACTATATCATCAACCTGTAGGTCCTTCTTCTTATCTGGTGTAGCAAGGTGATGAAAATTTCTCAAGTCCAGAAGATACTGGTTCTTCCACTTCAACCAAATCTGACCCAAAAGTCTAGTTTGATATTGTTTGCGCCTTGTTAGAGTTTCCCTTGTCGAAGAAGTGTTCAATAATTCAGCAAAATTACAAGGGTACTCGACACTACGCCCAGGTACCAAGAAATGCGCAGCGGTTAGGGGCTCCGGCTCAGACAAATCATTATACAAATAGGAGAGAGGCCGCTGGTTTATAACGTTTTCAACCTCTGTAAGAACAGTCATGAATTCTTCAAAGTTTAACTGAGCCTTTCCAAGAATCTTTCTTAAGGGTTCCTTGATACTTCTCATTAAGCGTTCATAAAATCCTCCCCACCATGGGGCCAACTCCACAATAAACTTCCATACAATACCCTTAGCAGATATAAAATCTTGGAACTCTTGACCCTTTATTATTTTGCAAAAGTACTGCAAGTCCTTGTTAGCGCGTTTAAAGGCCTTCGCATTGTCAGAGTATAGTACTCTACAACTTCCTCGTCTTGAAGTAAAGCGCCTAAAGGCTAAAAGAAATTTCTCAGTTGACATATTTGACACCAACTCGAGGTGTATAGCTCGAGTAACGGAGCACGTAAACAAGACAATGTAAGCCTTTTCTACACATTTTCCTAATTTGACATAGACAGGGCCAGTAAGGTCCACTCCTGAAACGCTGAAAGGAGGAGTTTCACATACTCTGTCTCTTGGCGCTTGCGCGGTCATCTGATTTGCTGGTCTTGCGGCGAACTTTCGACAAACCAAGCATCTATTTACTACCTTTTTCACTAGCTGCCGGCCAGCAGGAATCCAGTACTTCTGCCGCACTTTAGCCAAGGTCGCCATAACTCCGGCATGCAGGACCTTGTTATGCTCGGCTAACACTATTAGTTCAGTGAATCTGGAATCCCTGGGGAGTAAGATGGGGTGTTTTTCCTCCAGGGTGAATTCCGTTTCTTCTAATCTTCCCTTAATTCGTAAAAGCTTGTTCTCATCTAGGAAGGGTGCCAGACTAATAATTTTTGAATTTGTAGGTACAGGCTTGAATGACTGTAGTGCACGAATTTCAGCTGGAAAGAAGTCCATTTGAACTTTGCGGATCCACAGTAATTCCGCTTCTTGAACCTCATCTGCGGTAAGAGGGCCATTTTTGGTAATCAACTTCCTAGCTTTTGTTATGAATCGTTGAACCCATGCAACAACTCTGACGAACTTTATTATGTTGCTGAACCTCGCAACGTCCAGGATGGCACTTCTTGTTACACAATCTCCAACCAAAACTTTGTGGCGACGTTCTAATTGCTCGTCGTTTTTTACGTTTAGCGTTTGTTGGGTTGGCCATTTCTTACTGGGATGTTGGAGCCACTGTGGTCCAAACCACCACAAATGATTTTTTTTTAGAGATTCCACATCTAAACCCCTGGTTATCAAGTCTGCTGGGTTCTCTTTGCCACTACAGTGGTTCCAGTTGTTGGGGTTTGTTTTTTCTTGTATTTCTGCGACCCGATTACACACGAATGGTTTCCACTCTCTTGAAGAACCCTTAATCCAATGTAGAGTTATTTGTGAGTCTGTCCAAATATAAATTTTATGACATATGTCATTAAATAATTTTATTAAATACTTTGAGATTCTAGCAGCAATTATTGCTCCCATTAATTCCAGCCGAGGTAGAGTCAGGCTTTTTAGAGGAGCAACTTTACCCTTTGACAATATAAAACTTGTTTTAATCTCATTTGATTTAGTTGTGTATCTGAAATAAGCGACAGCACCATACGCTTTAATACTGGCATCGCAAAATATATGTATGGAAATGTCATCAGTTATCTTGTTAGAATTTTGAAAATACTTCCTATCAATTGATAGATCTTGTAGACAACTAATTTCTTTAAACCATTTTTTAAATTCGACGTCAATGTCGGGCGGAAGCTGATCGTCCCAGTCGAGCCCTTTAAGCCATATTTGTTGCAGTAAAATTTTTATCCTTATTACAAATGGTGAAACATAACCTACTGGATCAAATATTTTAGCCGCAATCTTTAACACGGTACGCTTTGAACTCAGTTCACAGTTAAGAACATCTTGTTCCAGTGAATGGACATCAATTTTGATCAGGTCCGATTCAGGATACCAGTCAAGGCCTAGTATTTTAGCTTGTGCAAGGGAGTCACCTTTTCTTTCCGGGATACCATTATCCCGCCATAACTCTTTTAACTCTTTGGAATTTGAACAGAATTTACACAATCTCATACTCGCGTCTTTTAAAATTGAAACCGCATTAGATGACAGTCTATATGCATCCTCAACATTGTCTGCTCCATGAAAGAGATCATCTACATAAAGGGAAGAATCTAACATCTCACAAGCATCTGGATTTTCATTAACATATTTCTTTAGGTGAAATTTTATAGTAGCTGTTAAAATGAAGGGACTTGTAGTAACCCCAAAAGGCAAACGCTTCATGTTCATAATTTTAAACGATTTATCGTCATTATGATGAAACCAAAAAAATTTTAAATATTTTCGGTCCTCTTCAGCAATACCTATCATTAAAAACGCTTTTTCTATATCTCCTGAAAATGCTACTTCATGTTTTCGAAATTTAAGAATTACGTCTAATATGTTGGGATTTAAATTTGGTCCCGATATCAAAAAATCATTTAAGGATTTAAGGTTTTCCCCTTTTGATGAGGCATCGAACACGATTCTTACACGAGAAGTTAATTTCTCAGGCCTAATCACGGCTCTATGCGGCATAAAATAACCCGAATCTCGCGCTTCACTAGTACACTCCTCAACAATTCCGTCTTGTAACTGGTCTTCAATTATTTTCTTATATTCCTGACATAATTCTTTATCTTTATTTAATTTATTCCTTAAATTTTCAAAACGTCTTAACGCGGTTAAGAAATTTGTATCCAATTCATCTCTATTAGATTTCCAAATTAACTTAGCTTCATATCTGTTATTTTTAAAGGACAAATTATTTTCGAATTGTTCAATTATATTTTTATCTTTGTTCGATAATTCCTCACTTCCGGTTGAAATGCCCATACTATCTAATTCCCAAAAAATTCTTAAGTCATTCAAAATTACGTCAGTTTTCATGACAGCAATGTATTGTGAACAGCTTATCCCTTTTTCAAATTTTGTACCAGTAATTACCCATCCAAACACAGTATTAACAGCATTTAAATTTTTATCTATTGGTAATCTCTCATTTAGAACAAAATCCCAGAATAGATCAGCTCCAATTAATATTTCTAAACTTATTAAATCTTTTCCGTTGTAAGAATCAGCTAACTCTAAGTTGTTAGTACTCATAAATTCTCTAATCCGCTTATCTGGGGTAGGAACTATTGCGCCGGATATAGAACCTATAACTAAAACTTCAATTGACACTGGTCTGAAGTCTCCTCTAATTTTTAATTTAATTTCAACAACTGGATAGATCTTTTCAGTTGCTTGTTCCATTCCAAATGAATAAACTGATAAATTTTCATAGCGTATAGGTTTTAAATCTAAACATTTTACTAAATTTTCAGTAATAAATGAACGTTGACTGCCGTTATCTAAAAGTATTCGCGTAATTTTCGATTTGGAGTTTGAGCTTACTTCAACGGTGCACGTTTGCAAATAAACACCCTTTGAGCAGGTTGTCTTTGTGCCGCACTGGGACACTGAGCTAACAATTTCCGTATTAGAAGTATACGGTAATTGACTTTCATTTTCAATGGAATTCGAATTGGCGAGTTTGTCACAAGTTTTATCCGCCTTATTAAATTCTCTGACAAAATTTGACTTTCTATAGTTTCCCAAGCAGACAGAACTATGATGGTTTCGATTTTTGCATTTAAAACAGGAGAATTTATTCGACTGACAATTTTTGCTAACATGATTTAATTCAAAACATTTGTAACAACGCTTATCAAATTTTAATTTCTCAAATTTAACTTGAGGAGACATGTTACATTTGAATGAATTATGAGGCGCAGAACAGAAGATACATATAGAGGAAGTCATCTGTGCATTAAAGGCCATAGCAGAAGGTGTACTTTTATGAAAATTTCTGTTTTCTACTTTGCTTTGAGAATAATTTGGAAAGGATTTTTTATCTCTTTTAACTAATAGTAAGGCTTCTTGACACTCAATTTCATCTTTCAGAAACAAAAGTAACTCTGATACACTTACATCGTCTCTAGAACCCTTTTTTCTATTAAAATTTAAAACAAGATCCTCCGGTAATAGTTTCATTAATATTGGCATTAACAAATGACCGTATGACCCACACGTTACTTCCATTGAATCTAAGTTTCTAATGGCTATTTCCAACTCATCGTATAACCTACGCAGTGCTTCCACATTAGAGGTATATTTAACAGGTTCTAAATTCAATATTTTGTTCATAAAGGAATTGACGATAATGTCTTTACGGCCAAAACGATCTTTTAATAACTTTATACAATTGTCATAATTATCATTACTTAACTGATATCCAGAAACTACATTTAAAGCCTTTCCGGTAAGAAATGTTTTTAAGTATGTAAATTTTTCAACCTTTGAAAGTGTACCATTCTGATGAATAGCGCTTTCAAATGAGTGCCAGAACTCATTCCAACATTTTGGATCACCTGAGAATGGTTTAATAATTAATTTAGGCAATTTAACTGTAGATTTAAAATTTGAATGACAACTAAGAGGGTTATCTGATACACCATGGCACTCTAATGAATTTCGATCAGAATTCTGATCATCAACTAATATCTTACCTTTAATACAACGTTTAATTCTGTTCAAAGTCCTAGTACATTTTTCTTCGTATTCATTACAAACTGTAACTTCTTGTTCAATTAACTCAATATCAATTAAATTTTCTATTTCACAATCTAATACCTTTAAAGTCTTTAATTTTTCTACTAAAACATCAAAATGCTCTTCTAATTCATCTTTAACAACGTTTTCGTTACTTAAAGCAAGATGAATTTTAGACATTAATTTAGTTGTACATGCTCTTTCTGCAGAGCGTTTATGTTTTAATCTGTCAAGAATTTCTTGGCTAGACATTTTAGATCAGTAACAAAAAAAATACCACACACAATGCCAGTAGTTATACAATTATAATCAATAATAATTAATTAACAGTTTACCTTGCACAAGTTATGTAAGAAACTTACGATTTCCTTCAGAAACAAACAACAAACAAACTTGCCAGATTCAGAGTTCCCGGCCGATGCACCAAAATGTGAAAACAACTATTTGAACAACAAGGTTTCAAAACTAAATTAGAATATTCAAAAACTCTTTATTTGCCACCATAAATAAACAAACGACCTTTAGCACGGTCAGTGGTCCAGTACAACAGATCACTACTACAGACAGAACAAATTTCCTTTTTAATGCACTCTATCGTGCTCATAAGGTACTACATCTCTCAACAAAGCTCACCTTCGAATGGCGAAACAGAAAAACGAAACGTGTCAGATAATGGATCCCATAGGATTCCCAGAATTTTAACTGAAATATCATCAGCGTGAAATCGTATCGCAGAACCATGCGGATCATCCTGCCATTCATTGAAGAGGTCTGAGTGGTTTGATGACCATTTTTTCAATGTGAATCCACCTTTATTTAGTAATTCAATGAGTTGATGGCGAAGTGTCTGTGCCGCATCAATATTAGGGGCACCGGTGATGATATCATCGACATATGTGCAATGCCGGAGCGCTGAGAGGCAAGAGGAAATCGTTCACCCTCATCATGCGCGAGTTGAATGAGGACACGCTGAGCCAGAAAGGCAGAAGGAGTTAGACCGTATGTTACAGTGGTGAGCTCCATTTCTTGAATGGTCGCGTTGGAGCCAGTACGACAAACAATGTGTTGGTGTACGCGATCCTCCGGACGCACCAATATTTGGCGATACATTTTCTCAATATCGGCGCACAACGCCACGGCATGCAAACGAAATGATAATAAAATGGCATGAATGTCCCGTTGAAGTTTGGGCCCTGGCATTAAGCAATCGTTAAGAGAAATGTTGTTAACATCTTTAGCGGATGCGTTAAATACCACTCTGATTTTACACGAGTCTTTCTGAGTTTTCCATACCACGTGATGAGGAATTATATATTTCGCGGAGGCGATAGCGTTCGACATATGCTGCAGGCTTAGATGTTCGTGCATAAATTCATTATAAGCAATGAACTGAGACGGAATTTTATTGAGTTTATTTTCGAGACGATTGAGTGAATGGATCGGCGAGTAAGCGTTAACTGTAAATGTAGGGGCTTCGGTCTTAAAAGGCAGTGAAACGACATAACGCCCATCAGAATTGCGAGCGTGGGTCGTAGAAAAATGCTCCTCCACTCTATCATCATCTGGGTGAGATATATATGAAGTGGGGATTTCTTCGATAGCCCAAAAGTTTTGCAGTTGAGCGGATATATCGCACGACATATGAAGCTAAATGGGGTCTACGAAAATTTCATCATTTCAAGAGGTCCAAGTATAACCCATCCAAATTGGGTTGAGATTGCGGAAGGAGTACTAGTATCGGTGCCGTAAGAATTTTGCAAAAGCAGTTGCGGAAACACGTCTGCGCCAAGTAAAACATCAATTGGAGGAGTGTCAAATGTAGGATCGGCCAATGCTAAGTGCCTGAAACGAGACATGACGTCAGAAGAAATTTGTTTAGCGGATAGCAACGGCGCAATAGAAGGCGAAACCAATGCTTGGAATGACAATTTGAAATCGGAAACACGAGAGTGAAGCGTTAGGCCGGTGATGCCCGTAGCGGAAGTACGTGTATTACCCACACATGACACTTGAGTTCGTATACGATTCACAAATAAACCTAATGCATGTACGCAAGATTGTGTGACTACCGATACTTGTGATCCCGGGTCAATAACGGCGCGAATAGTACGACTCTGGCCCATTGAGTCCATTATAGTGGCGGTTAAGGTACCTAGTAACACCATTGGAATATGGGGGTTTGATGAATTGAATAAACAAGTTTGTTCAGGAACATAAGAATCTGCGGTAGAAACAGAATTAACTTGAGGTGAAGCGTTAGTGACTGACTGCGAAATAGGTGAATCACGGATAACCTGTGGATGCAACAGTGTGTGATGGCTGTTGGAATTACATAAGCGGCAAACCGATTTAGATTTGCAGTATCGCCGGACATATGAACCGAAACAATTAAAACATTTTTTTTGTTGGCGTATAAAGTAATATCTTCGATCTATGGTGAGAGCGGCAAATTGTGGACAAGAAAACACCGAGTGAGCGGATTTACAGTACACACAGATTTGAGCGGATGATCTGGAGTGCTGTACCTTTGGCATCGGTTTTCTGAGTGAAGATGAAGAATTCAACATAAATATTTGCTTAGCATTCGATTTGAATTCCTTGACAGCTGTAGGGCCATGAGTGTTGAATGAAATACCGGGCGACAGTTCCAATATTTGTACCTGAGAAACTACAAAATCTATAAGTTGTTGATAGGTAGGAATACCAGCTGTGGCAATCCTGTCTTCGAATTTGCGAGCTGTTACGGGATCTAAATTTTGAAGCGAAATCGAAAACAGTAGGAAGTCGCATAAATCTGACAAATTTGAAGCCTTAAGGGCACTGACAGAGTTTTGGTGAACATTCAAAAATGACCTGAGATTATTTAACGAAGGTCATATACTTGAAACTAGTTATCTTAGATAAATACATAGCGGCAATTCGGCGAGGGTTAGCATAACGGGAAACGAGTGTGTTGTACGCGACTAAATAATTTTCTTCAGTGAAAGAAAGGCCAGAAATAACAGCAGCAGCCTCTCCTGTTATGGCCGATTTCAAGTATTGGAATTTCTGAACCTGAGATAATTCTTCAACGTCGTGAACCCGCGACTTATAAGTACTGTGGAATTCAGGCCACTGATCAATATTACCAGCGAACTGAGAAATGGGTATTCGAGGAAGCGGATTGAAAATAGGGTGAGGCGAGGTACTAATATACGTATCTGCGGTAAAAGGAGGAGGTGGCTCCTGCTTCTTTAAGAGTAAATACCGTGACTCAATATGTACGATTAAGTCCGTGAATGAATTGCTAACCTGATTTATTTCGAGCTGATCGCTAGTTTCGAGTAAGAAATTAATATCTTTCATTTTACTTTGTATGGTTTCAAACTTTTCATTGAGTTTTTCTGCTCTCGATACATACGCCTGAAGGGTAGCTAATTGAGGTAACTATAAAGTTGTTACTCTGTCATGAATAGTGGTGACATTTGAAAATACTTCATCGCGGTCTGCAAGCAAACGGCGACTGGTCATGAGCAACTTGGCGTACTCAGGATCAGAACCCGGTTGTGCCTTGGCCTCAGTGTTAGGCATGGTTCCGTATTCGTGGACAACAGAGCGAGGTGTACCCAAGATAAGAAGGAAGCGGGATATAAAATGTTTTAATCGAAATGAAACAACTGAGTTGTAGAGATGCACATAAATGAAACAGTTTAACTGCACATAAAATAATTTATGATTCGTAAAATTCTTTAATTGTATCGAATTTAATTAATAATAATTAATACTGAGAAAAGAAAAAATGAATAAGCGATTGAATTGAATTGAAGAATTAAAAGGCTTATTTCAATGACATACGTTGACAGCAGCGTTGCCAGACGTCCCGAATTTTGCGGGACGTCCCGCTTTTTGAACAAAAATAGATTGTCCCGCGCGGGACAGCTAAATTCACGAATTATTCAAAAATTTTGTTATAAGCGTTATAAAGTGATAAATGTAATATATTTTCTCAGTTAATAACACTTAAGACGAAATATGATGTTTCGGGAATAGCTTAATATTATAAAATTTACAAAACTATTTTGAATATCGTGGGTAAAGCGACAATAGCGAACCTAGTGCGCCACCCTGAACTATCATTGTCGGTCTTTGTGGACTGTGTACGAAAATAGCCGATATATAACGATACCCACATACAGCAGCGCTGAGAGACAAGTCTCACTAATCGCATGTTTGGTATATAACTTCCTATTTGAAAAAAAAATTGTTTTCGTGAGTTTCTTTAGTATTTACTAAGCCCATATTTAAAGCAGTATTATGAATATGAGTACGAGTGAAAGTTCTGATTCGGACAGTTGAAATTTAAAATTATCTGCAAAGAAATGCAAGGTAGGAAAGCATCGATTGACAAAATATAACTGCAAGTGGGAACGTGATTATAAGTGGTTATGTGCGTCAATATCAAATGATACACAACTTTCTGTCGACTATGCAAAAAAGAATTCGGCATTTCTCATGGCGGGCAACATGATGTCCAAAAACACTCCAATGGATCTTCTCATATAAAGATGGAAAGCTCGAGTGCAGCAAAGAATCTAACGGACTATTTTAGTAAACCAGGAACTTCCACTTCTAATATGGAAATGGAAAACATTCACAAAACATCAGCTGCCGAAAGTGCTTATGTTTATCATTACGTTAGACCATTCCTTAAGTTACAACAGTATGGACTGTTTTCAAAAGTTGTTGCCTGATATGTACGCTGATTCTAAAAATGTTCAAACTCGAATTTCATCTCTATCTCCTGCTGTTGAGAGAATAATCAAAGTTTGGCCTGCTCTAAAACTGTATTTCACGGAGTCAGGAAAAGGAAATTGTTCTAAAATGATAGAAAAGATTTTCGAATCGGAAATAGAGGAGACAAAAACTATTACTTATTTGCATTTTGTAGATAATATAATGACTGCTTTTGGTGCTTATGAAAGAAAATCAGTCAAATGAAATAGTCGTATCCGAATGCACGAAGAGTTAACGCAGTTTCGCAATAAAGTCGAATCAAGGTTAAATGATAATTTTTTTGGATTTCAAACGAAACCGCTGCTGAACAAATTAGACGAAACTAAAAAACAAAATTATCAATGATTTCAAAAACTCTACCGAACTGCATAGAATTCGTAAATCAGCGGTACGATTTTTCAAATGAAAATATTTTTGGAAAGCTAAATTTTGTAACAATGAAGAACGAAATACGTTTTGAAGATATAGAGACTGCTGTGTCTATATTGAATTTGACTAATGAAATAGATATGGACCAGATATATGAAGAATTTAATTTGATAAGACCATCTATTGACGTGATTGTGAAAAATTCGGAAGACTCAACTGGACAAAAATGGCATCAGTTATTTAAGTTATTCTCGGAAAAAGATACTAAAAATCTGTACAAATTAATTTCATTTATAATGAGCATACCGACATCTATTTGCTATCCCGAACGAGTATTTTCTCAGATGAATGTAAAATGGTCAGAAGCAAGAAACAGATGTTCCATTGAGCTGATAAAAATCGGAATTACTTGTTCAGTTCAACTTGCAATATTCATGTTCTGAATTTTATCATTATATAAAAAACCAGAAAGAAATTCTTTCTAAAGTAAAATCTTCAGCCAAATACAAATAAGTAAGTTTCTGAAAAATATTATATTGTTTAGTAATTGTAAATTTGTATTTAGATTAATAAACATTAAGAAATATTTTGCTCTGTACATTTTATTAGGTTGTCCCGCTTTTTGTACTTTAATCCCGAATTTTTTCAAATTATATTGTAAAAATCCCGATTTGGTAAAATAATAATCTGGCAACGCTGGTTGACAGGTAAACATAAACAATAACAATAGGAATGTAAACAAGGCAGGTTACAAGCCAGCTGTGGGAAGTGAGTAACAGCGCTCTAGTGTCTCTATACGTAACACCGCGAGACACGGCGGAAGGAATGAATCGCCTAGCAACAAGAAGTTTTAAAGGCTGTTTTTTGAAATTGAACTTTATACTTGAGGCCAACTTGAACAACTATAATACGAACAATTTTAACTTCCAATGTTGTGATTATACAGACATGCTCTGAACATGCACAATTTTGTTGGAAGATATTACGATTTTTTAATTTTTTGAGATGAATTAATTGATTTAAAAAGGGAAAAATTATTATTTTTATGAATCTGACTCGTTCAAGTATATTAGAAATAATTATGGATTTTAATTTAGAAATAAATTCACCGATTTTGAAAGGAGAAAGTTCCTATTTTCATGAATTGGACAATTGTTAGATTAAAATTTGTTATTTTTATTATTTTTCTAATTCGGCCCGGATGACCAAAAATTTGTCTGATCTTGTCAAACAAAGTGGTAAGTGGACTGTATTTGATAGGGTGTAGTTCTTAATGCGGGAAACAGAGAATATTAATACAAATAAATATGAATAATAGAACGCTTACCTTGTATGATGTGGACACTGGCTTAACAACGCTCCAAGGAAAGGGATCCCAAAAGGAAAAGAGAGTCGACTCCCCCACTCCCCCTGGCCCCAGATACCTTTGTGAACGTAGTTGGCGTCCTCCAGTCTAAAAGGCGAGCAGATTGAAGGCCAAGTAGGCATAAGTAGATTCCTTTGTATGATGTACTGTACTTAAGCGGAGAACATGCGGTGTAACGAGAATAACGGAAAACTGCGTACCCGTGAAAATGCGGTGTAACGAAAGAGGCGAGAAACGACACGCTCGTATACTTTGCGGTAAACTAACAGAGAGAAAACGAAATGCACTTGACATGTGGGGTAGCACGGTGGAAAATAGAGAGCACTTCCGTGCGTGTACGAGCGTATGGTACAACAGTTTTCGAACAGAACTAGTACAGAACTAACTGATTGGAGGTGAAGCTGAACAATGGCAATCGGAAATTATCGTAAGACAACAGCCGAAAGTAACATATGTTTGCGGAAGGCATATATTGGGGGACAAAAGGAGTCATGAGATTAAACACTATGGAAATATTAAATGAAATAAAAGTATGAATCCTTGATCAATAAGTAAATCTTAGCTGCAAACTGTCTCATAATCAGTGAACACATATTGGTTTTAATACTGAAGAAAATATTTTCATATCTGATTTCATAGTGTCAAAATTTCGGGGTAAAATTTTGATTCTTTGATCCATCCTTTTTGCGTTTGCCAACTGACTACGCTCTGTAAAATAAATGCTTAACATTCTTTATATAGCGTAAGTGAATACCTGGCTTGTTGATATTCTCATATGAGCACTTCGTAGAAATGCGTGATCAGTAAATATTTCTGGTACTGGCATCTTATTCTCTGCTGCAATAAGCCTAAGGCCGAGCAAATGTCTATCGACGCCTCTTGCGTTTAGGGCCTACATTCATTATTATAATATTATTACTATTATATTATTTTATATACTGAAATAATATTATATTATTTCAATTTTCAAACACTACAACTTTTAAATCTAGTAGTTCATACATTGTCGCTAAAAAAAAATTGAACAATTTCAAATCTGGTGTGATATGCTACATGACTTTCTCAATTTCCAACTATTAAATTTTGATCAAATGGGAAATTTTTACGATACTCTTAATTAATCTTTCTAACCACCCGCGGTTTTAGAGAAGCTGATAAATTGCCTTCTTAAAAATGAAATAATAGGAAAATGCATACGATTTTTTTTTCTCCTAGTTTCAATCCCTGATAGACTGCCATTCTTATAAGTAAAATAATTATTGTGATCATCGAACGGTTTTGGATGTTACCCCATTTGCAAGATGTCTTGGTATCTCTGTAATTCTAACAATTATGTCAAATGTGTAAACTAATTTTATCTTGGCCCGTCTATGGTATCACACTATTTATCCAGAACATAGTGAACACCCGAAACCTGTCTATTTGCTTATGATTTTTTTTTCCAACATCCGGACCCAACCATCTGGAAAATTATTATAACTGATATGGTTCTCTATTTATATGGTAAAAAGAAACACGCTGACATATTAATTTTATTTGAGTTGATGTAATATATATATATATATGTAATTATATATATGCGGTATTTAGGATTGTTGGCAAAAACCATCGACAATCCACATATAATCTTTTAAGGAGTTTGGCAGCAGCACTGTCGCCGTGAAGTCAAGTTTAATCTTTTAAACATCCAGTTTATGTTTAGCATCGTTGATTATACTTTCCATTTGTTCATTCACACCAGACCAAATTCTTAAAGACATTTGACGATCCTCAAAACTTGCACTTTTTATAAAAACTCAATCTCGGAAATCTTATATGATTGCATTACTGCCATTTACAATAGCAAACAAAGTAAAAATATCTGAGAAGTCCGAAAGAATAAAACTTTGTGAAAATAGAATATAAAATAAGAACTGAAGGCGTTTCGAGATTGAAGGAGATTTTTCAGCTCAACTTTGTCTATTAAGCAGGCTACAGACTATGCATGTATTCGCGATTCGTCCACTTCGTAGTAATTCGCAAACAGAGCATACAGACTATGCGTTTATTCAAAATTCGTATGCGTGATGCGTGGTTTATCCATGTTCATTCGCAGTTTCAAATTAGTTCACAGAAATTTGTGAACACGAGCAAAGCCTATATACTAATTGAAGGATAGAATCTGCTTTGGAAATAAAAGAATATGCCCTAGGGTGTTTCTTTGATGTTGAGGGGGCATTTGACAGAGTATCGTTTGGTGCTCTCGAAGATGCCTTGGTTCGAAAAGGTATACATCCCGTCTTAATCAATTGGATAGGTGTCTATCTTAGGAGTAGGGTTATACAGGCTTCCCTTGGCGGGCGCAACATGATAGTACAAGCGGGGAGAGGGTGCCCTCAAGGAGGTTGTCTCTCACCAAAGTTGTGGTGCGTCGTCATGGATGACCTTTTGGTTAGGATGAATTCATCGGGATTTTATGTGCAAGCATATGCCGATGATGGTGTCATTTTATTGTTAGGGCGCTGTTTGTCCACTATTTCGGACCTAATGCAAAGCGCCCTTAACATGGTATATTGTTGGACACAGGATAAGGGTCTTTCTATTAATCCTATTAAGACCCAGGCAATTCTATTTACTCATAGAAGGAAGATAGTAGGTTTTACACCTCCTAGGTTGTTAGGTACTTCCATACAGGTTAGCAAATCAGTGAAGTTCCTTGGAGTAGTTCTCGACGTAAATTGAACTGGTCGGAACATGTTAAGACACAACATCAAAAGGCAATAATCTCCTTTTGGCAATGTCAAAGAGTTGTAGGTAAGAACTGGGGTATCACTCCCAAGATGATGTTCTGATTTATTGCATGGTCATTAAACCTAGATTGGTATATGCGGCTTTGGTGTGGTGGCGTCGCATTGAAACACGATCCGCTCGGCAGCTGTTAGAAGAAATCCAACGTTTGGCTTGTCTGGCAGTGACTGGTGCGTTTCGGACTACACAGACCACATCTATGGAGACTTTGTTAGGGATTCCACCTCTCTTTGTGGAGGTGAAAAACCAGGCAATGAAAGCCTGTTATAGAATTAAACAGGCAGGTTTTTGGCAGGGTAGACGATATGGTCATTCTACCATTTATCGCGAGATGCTTTTAAGGATTCCCATACAGGTTTCCCTTATGATAGGATGTTGAAGACTTTTGTCTTTGGTCATTCCTACAGGGTTAGGTTGCCTTCTAGGGAAGATTGGTTAATCCTGGATCCGTCTGGGGTAATTCCTGAGAATTATCTCCGATGCTATACGGACGGTTCCAGGATGGATGGTAGATCTGGGGCTGCCGTCTATTTTGAGACGGGAGATCATTTGGTAGCGCCTCTTGGTGAGTGGGCCACCGTTTTCCAGGCTGAGGTTTATGCAATTCTTTGCTGTATTTTGGATGAGAGGGTGCGTAACACTAATTTCAAATGTGTTTGTATCTGCTCGGTCAGCCAGGCTGCGTTGAAGGCGCTTAATTCATGTGTCTTCACTTCCAGATTGGTGCTGGAATGTTCTAAAAGACTGGAAGATCTTTCTTCATTAAAGGATGTCCTTCTGGTCTGGGTTCCAGGTCATATGGGAATTTTTGGGAATGAGGAGGTGGATAGGTTTGCCAAATTAGGTGCCTCTCTCCATTTCATTGGTCCAGAGCCTGCTCTTGGTGTGTCTTCTGGCACATGTTTGTCGAGCTTTCATCCTTATGGATGAGTGCAGTGGGTTGTCGGCAATCTAAAATGCTCGTTGGGGGCCCGGACGGAGCTTTGAGTAGCGGGGTCCGATGTCTTTCACGGACCTCCCTCAGACATCTGGTTGGATTCCTCACTCGTCATTATGTTTTAAGGAGACATCTCTATATAATGGGACTCGTGCCTGACCCCTTTTGTAGATTTTGTGAGACTGAGGAGGAAACACCCATGCATCTGATGACGAATTGTTTGGGTTGTGAGGAGATTAGGTTTAGGGCCTTCGGCCGGAATAGGATATCGGTAGAGGATCTTAAGCTGTGTCCTTTTAAGGTTTTGGTCCGATTTGTTCGGTCTGTGGTGAAACTTAGATGGTTTAAACCTGGGCCTGGATTTTCGTTCTAGTCCCAGTGGTTGTTATTCTTTAGGGGTAGCTATATGGGCCCTGGGAGGCTTTGGATAGCGTAGGGTTTGCCCTCCCCTTTTGTGAATAATAATATATTAATTATTTCAGTAGGTACATGTATATTATGTTTAAATTGTATGTACATATTTCTGCTCTGAAAATATGGAGAGTGACGATGATCTAGCAATAGCTGTTTTTATAATCACGGCGCAAAAGAAGAAGAAGTTTTTAAACAAACGGAAAAAACGCAGATGGTGGAGTGTATCACTATTCAAAAGTAGACACAGGTAATTATTCAGTTCGTACGCTTCATTCTCTGGAGTCAGTTCTTTACGAAAAAGCGTAATTGTACGTATTCTTGCCTGTTATCTTCTTCGGCCATTGTTTTCAATTATCCTTAAAAAAAAAAAAAAGAACACGGAATTAAATGTAAACATAACCCACTCGAACAAACTAGCGCGCACAACGAATTGACGAATTATCTGCGAAACCAACCCGAACTTTGGCGAATCAGCGGTTCGTGCTGATGCGCAGCCTTTGATATTCGTCAATTTACCGCGCTTTACAGCGAATTACTGTGCACTCAGGAACCATCTTGTTTACGAATCGATTTTTAACAAACAAGTCCCTATACACTATTCGTGAACTGCCCGCGATTCACGCATCACGAATCGCGAATACATGCATAGTCTGTAGCCACCTTTATGTGAAGAATTTGCTTAAGAAGAAAGAAGTTGCAGTTAAAGCCGCTGCCGCGTTACCTCAAGTAGGGTTATAAAAGGTTTGTTTGATACTATACCATTCGTGAGAAGAGAGCACAATGGTAGTATTACAAAATAAACTGGACTACAATAAAAGAAAAATACAGATTTTTTCATTGCACCTGGACTAAGTAACTGCATTCACTATTAAATGGTCTATGTGTAAACTCAATATTGCTTTGTACAAGATTGTATTTATCAACCTGAAGATGGGAACTTCTGGCGCCGGTCATAATTACCACAGAAGTAGACTATCATGGAAAAAATATCATTAAAAACGAAGGTGTGCCGACAAATTTCAAAAGTGAAGTACGTAACCAGCATTTTTTATTTTTTCCTTTTTTATAATTAATTTTATCGTTATGTCTCTTAGAAACTTGGGAAAAAATAAAATATAATGATAAAAGAAAGTAAAAAAATAGATATTTAAGTATGTCAGAAAAAAAATTGGTTATACATATATATTTATATTACATTGTTAAATTATTATTTCATTGATTGCCTTAATAACTTCAGTGAATATGCGATTTAAATACGAGTTTTTCATGATTTTTGTGAATGCAAATTTTTAAAGAATAAGTATGGTTAAATATGGATGTTTTATTACGATTGTTACTATGTATAAAATTTTGCTATGAAAAATAGTCATTTTAAACATATGCATCAATATAAAAATATTGTGATCTTACCGCAACGGTATATTGTTTATGAGCATTAACAGCTATCCTAAGAGCATTTGCTTTACTCTGGTCTGAAAGTTGTATATTACTCATTGCTTTAGCAAACCTAATGGATTCTTCTGAACAGGACCTTATTGTTTCGGTACGGCCATCAATAAACTTACGTGTAGCAGCAGATTCATAATGTGCACCAGGAACATGATGCATTCTAGACATAAATAAATGTTACTAAAATTACTAGAATTAGCTGAATTAAACTAATGATACTTTGCTTACCTGTAAAATGCATACTGCATTGCCATTTGTAAGAAACTATCTGGGCTTAATTTATATTGCTTAATACATTCCTTACCAAATGTTTTGAAAGTAAAACAATTAAATTCTAAATCATCAACCAATCTAAAAAAAAAAAAAGTTTTCAATAATAAGCCTAAGTAAATCAAAGTTATCTGAATATTTAAAAAAAAATACGATTTATAGATGAACTCACTCCTGTAAGTTACATTCAGCCTTTTTAATGGCCTCATTGACTTTCATATTGGGATAAAAACGTAATAACTTGGGCTTCTTAGGAGTGTCTGTTGTTGGAAGTCCACAAGGCGGATCACATCTAATTTGAGTAAAAACAAAAGTTCATTAATTGCAGTCTCAATTAACTCTTCACATTTATCGAATTATCACAAATATCTAACATTAATCTTACAGAAATTAAAAAAATGAAATTCTAGAGAGGCGAAATAAAAAAGTAATGTTTAATATAATGAAAAAGAAGACTTAATGAATAAAAATGAAACTTCGAACTATCTGAATAAACTAAACAGACAATGATCGAAAAAATTTTCAAGCCGTACGTTAGTTATAAACAAAGCTGGGCATTATTTGAAAGAATATTTCAAATAACTGGTTTTTTCACACAGTATCTGAAATAATGTATTTATTACTCATTATTTCAAGTAATCTGATGACATTATTATTGGTTATTTCATTATTTGAAATAACAGGGAAAATATATCTTCTTTTTTTTTTTTTTGCTGTTTTTACATCTTATTTTGAACAAAATGAAGAAATCACATGAACAGTATGATTCGTAAAGTATGAATTTCTCACATTAATTCTTATTTGAACCAATTTATGAACTAGTTTTTAGTCAAATTTCTCCTTTTTTTAACATTAGAATTCCAATTCTCATTTGAACCTAGAGTATTGCGATTGTGTCAAATTTTCAATAGACAGTTTTAGAGTTTTCTGAAAATTCTAAAAAGTTGAAAAGATATGAATATTTAATGTCTATCTGTATGTGAACAGCATAGCCAAAAAAACAGAAAATCGCAAATAGTTCAAACTTGACATTCTAATTGGATATCCGATGGGATCCGACGGAAGTTATCTGTCAAAATTCCTCAACCAGAATACTACTTTACTAAATGGATTTCTCAGTTTTTCTTTCTCAAAAATAGTTCCCAATGATTTCTTTAAACGTTTCTTCCGGAAAATCATTTTGGGTTAGGAGTGGGGTTATGTTCATTATTTAGAGGGTATGTCATCTATTTAATATTAATTACTCTAAACTATTTATCTCTAAATTACACAAACGATGCTTGCTTAAAATTCCAAGAGTAAGAGAAAATAATTAATACGGAACGATCCATATTTTGTTCCTCTACTTCGGCTACTCATCAGCCATTCTACCTCTCATTTAGTTGGGTATCTAACAAACATGTGAAAAGAATCTCGAACAACTTCACCCTACAGTCTATTTATGTATATCGTCTGCTTGGAGGTAAAAGTCACTAAGTGCAATTTTCTCTAAAATCGAGAAAACTCCGGGATAACTATTACTCTAGCGGATAACTACGGGAAACTAGAGTAATACCTCTAGCTACTCTAGCATATCGACGGGAAGTTGACGACAGCTGACGAATGTTGTTCTTTAGGTGAGCCAGGGTCCTAGGAACATCGTTGTAAATAAGAGATTTTAAATAGCCCCATAAAAAATAGTCACAGGGGGCTAAATCAGGCGACCGGCTGGCAGTGCAGATCGCCTCTCAAGGAGATGAGGCGTCCTGGGAAGCGTACCGCAAAATAGTCATTGACACGCGCGGTGTGTGTGCGTGGCACCGTCCTACTGGAGCCAAGAAGCGCAATATTGAAATGGGTACGGAATGCACATTGCGTGGCGATGATTGAGCGACCGCTAGAAAAAATATGCCTTGACAGCGAACGCGCGCTCCATCTTCGTCCACTCCATGATGCTAACTAAACCAAGTGGAGCTACAACTTTACGCCTCGCCCTCTCTAATTGTCTCCCCCACCCTCCTCGGAGCAACCAATGCTTCAGTGCGCCAAATTTAGATAAACAAGTTGCTCTGCCCCCACCCTGTATAACTTAACAGACAATCATTTTTAAACGATGCTTCCTTCTATTCAACATTTCTTACCATACTTCTCTGGTACGCTGGTGGCCTGATTTCTCATGGAAAAAAGAATATATTTCATTTAAAATTACATACAATTTCATATCTATTCAATCTCCTGGCTTAACTATTGGAGACTGTTGAAAAGAAAAAACATATTGAAACCAACAATTACAGATCAGATCTAACAAATTCCTTCTGCTATGAGGACACTGTAACATACTCCCCATAGAACTAATAACTGCCTTAGCAAAATATCAGATGAACAAATAAGAATTGATTATCTGCAGTATTTGCAAAAGCAAACAAATTTCCCTGGGCCAGAATTTTTTAAAGAAACTCCATCCTCTTATGTAGGACGACAATACGAGACTAAAAAAAGGCAAACTTGTTTACTGAGGATCACTCAACAGTATTTAATTCAAGGATTCTGATCATTCAAACCTAATTTCAACCGACTCTGTATTCCTCTTCCACCGTTTTTGCTTGTATTTTAATTTTTAATTTCATTTTATTATTATTATTATTTCCTTCCTTATTTATAACTTTTTTGGTATATTTCAAAATAGTTTTATTCTTCATCTGTGTTAAGAATCCTTTGTTTACACCTTAATTCATACTTTCTTCCCATGACTATCGGTAATTTTTTTTATGTAATTCTTGAGGAAAACCGTTAAAGATGTCCGAAACGTTTTAAAGATTTTACTTACAGAAAAAAAAAACAAAATCTAGTTTCACAAATTGGCAAGAAATATAGAATTAAAAGTAAGATTCTATTAGAAGTACAGACTGTTTATTAGAAAGAAAATTTGTTAGGGATTTTATACCAGGCATAAGTTCATAAAGAAAACTAATAAAAAAATCTAGAAATTAAATTGAACAAAATTTAAATATTAATTATCTTACATATAATTGACAATGTGATCCATGAGAGATGCAATCGGTTGGCCTTCAGCAGGACTATGTTCATAAGTCAAGCCATTATTGCCATCCAAACTTACTATAAACTAAGAACATTAAAATGAACAGTCAGATGATGATGGAGCATTATATGATACAAATAATATTATCAATACAAGAAAGGTAATATATTGTATAATAAAATTTTTAATTCAATTTTAAGAATAATTTTTAATTCTTTTATCTAAAATGGATGAGTGTGCTGTTACACTTGCTATATAGCGAGTAATGTGCTTTGTTTGACTCTTGTATCCAAAATTACATGCTCTACTTATTCAGATTCAATTTGACTTTGGACACAGAATCCACTTTTAGGCAGAATCTATTAATGCATTACACTATATCGACTGACTAAATATATAGAAATTGGTCTGGATGGATCTGTTTAAAAAAATATCTCAAAAATGATAAATCGCAGCAACACCAAACTTGGTATTCCATATAGACAGTACCCCGCATCAGACATGAAGATTTCGGGCAAAATTTATCAACCACAAGTGCAACTTTACTGAACGGTTTTCTCAGTGTATTGGGATTTTCTCGAAAATGGCTCTAACGTATTTTTCAAACTTGGTACATTAACTACATATTTATAATGAGCTACAACTTCGTTTCTCCTGGAAAATTCATTTAAAGCGACTTTTGGGGGAGGGTGGGAGTTAATTTTCCTCCAAAGTGCTATTTCAGTTTATTACACAAAATTCGATCTTCTAAATAATGTTAATTAAATTAAATATGTTGTCAAAATTCAGAGTTTGAAAAAAATAGCGGAATGGCAGCTTATTCCGAGCAACCACTTCGGTTAGAGCCGTTAGGCAGTCCCACACCAAACGCGAGACTACTTGGTTTGAGGAAATGCGTTCAAACAGCCTGACTATTGGGACTATATGGCCACTCTCCTCCCCACTAGTCCTTGCTTTTGAATTTCTTTAGCACAAAGCTGTAACGCCACCACGTCGGCCTGGAGGACTGTGCGTATTTTCTCAAGCAGGCCATAATTTTAACCTTAGACCTATCCCTGTAGAGTCCAGCTCCGACCTCAGTCTGGGTTTTGGAGCCATCTGTATACCAGGCCGAGTTGCCGAGCAGAGAAAGGGCCACTGACCCAGCGCCTCTGTTCGGTATCCTTTCTGTCATCCTATCTCTTTATACGAAGTTACATTAACTTTTCAAAAAACAAACAAAAAATGCTAACGATTAGGCATTACCAAATGAATTCAAATGTCAACTTTCATGCAGAAAGAAGTAAGTATTCACTATTTCCTTATTACACTAACCAATAAACAATATTTTAATCCAAATACTATTTTAACAGCTTTTCCGGAGTTTCTCAGAAAGCTATGTCATTTTATGTTGGATGTTTGTAGGGGCTATAAAGCCGAACTACTGCGACCTAAATGTTGGTTGTGACTCCCTTATGTTAGTATTTGAACTGAGAATATAGCCATCTTGTGTGCAATGTATAATTGTTAGTAATATGTGGTGAGCTAGAGTTTGCCTAAACTCACCTAAATAACACCAACTATCTCTTGAGGCTAGAAGAGCCGCTGGGACGCCATTATTCCTGAAGAAGAGGCTAATCCACTTCCCCCTTAAGGGGATGTCGTTTTATGAAATAGGATTAGAGTTTGGAAAACTTTGAAATGTGATTTTTAATGTACATTGTGACGGAGATTTTATATTTACGACACAATAATTTGCAAAAAATGTAAAAATGAAGTAAGTGTGAATATGGTGAGCTCCAGTTCATTTATGAGAGCAATTCAATCCAAATAGATGTATAAACAATTACTTGTGCAGCTAGCAGATGCTGCTTCTAATAATTCTAATTCTAAGATTTTCATCAGAAATGTATTTCATTTTCATAGAAACACCTAAACAATAAATCAGCAAATTCAAACTGTATTAGCTGTGATTCTAATTTTTTTTTCAATAATTTATTTGCACTGCACAATAATCAATGTGATTAATGTTTACAGTGAATAAACTATTTAAGGAATGAGTTTAGTTAAATTACCTATTTTACCTGAATTGTTTTGTCAAACCATCTGTTAGCAGCATTACCATTTGGGCCACCTCCATGAACACATTGAATAGCAGCAGTTGTTTTATCATTTCTACACTTTTCTGGACATTTGTCATCCAAGCAAAGTAAAAACAATGATTCTTCAATTGCCTTTAAAGATTCAACATTACGTTTGTCTAAAAAAAAAAAATCATAATCTTCCAGGCTCCCGCAGCAATTTACATCATACATCCACGGGCTTTACAACAAAGTGGTCTTAACCCGAAGACCTAAATGTTTTAAAAGAAGTATCATTTTTATTTTGACACAGGGCGCTCCACTCAAGGCTGCTCAGATATCCATTTCATGGTGTGATGGATGCAAGAAACTTGAAATAATATTAAATTATAAATAAATCAAAATTAAGAAAAAAATTGACATTCCCTTGCAAAAGGACAAGACCAGGTATACAAGTCCAGTTACTCGTACGGTTCAAGAACAATTATGGCATTGTACTACCCCCTTCTCCTAACAGGGGAGGAACTGAAGAACAAAGAGAAACATTCCTTCCAAAAGACAGATTTCTGCCAGAATTCAAGGTGGAAACATCGAAACACTACTTCAGGAATCGCTCTCTAAATATCTGTGCCAGTTTCACAATAAATTAAATAAGTTTATAATATCAAATAAGTCGTAGTTATTATTTTAACAGAATATAATTATTTATAAAACAGTGGTGACTTCTTAATTATTCTTAATACTTCTATCTTTATCTCAACATTACAAGCCCTTTTCACTAAAACGCTCACGCCACAAGCTACCCACCTACACATATCAAACATCACCAATCACATTACAATGGTCAGCCCAACTAAACATTGTAATCGTTGAATATGTGAATGGGTCCGCAATGCTGGATAACAACTGGTATTAATCCGTCGTAGCATGCATATTTATTTTATTCCTGACCGGTTCGGAATTTTCATTCATCTCAGACGAAATTTACCAATTTCGTGCAGAGTTCACGTTAATGTAAAGTTTCTGTTACACTTAACATTTGGTGGTTGGTATGTGCGGGAGGTCCATAAGGTTATGTTAGTATGTGTGTTTGTTTAATGATAAAATGGAATTATTATAAATTATAATTAGACATTAAAAAATATTGTATAGTAATGTTTTGAAGGATACTTTATAACTAAATTTTAATAGTGGTGTTAATTTGACAAATCATTTTTATCACAGAGGGGGCGATAAGAAATTTCAGGAGTATATACTAAGAAGAGATAAGAATTTAAAGAAAGGCAATGCAAAGTTTAAGGAAGTCAAAAGCTTGTAAAAATAATAAATAAATATGAAATCCAAGCAGTGTTAATACAAGAAAATATGAAGGTAAATTGATATGTAAGGTTGGCAGCAAACGGCAAAACGGTTGGAAGTGATATTAAAATAAATAATAGAGGAAATGAAATGTATTTGATTTTCTCTCAACATATTCTTAATGTTTTTATTTTTTTATTTTTTTTATTTACAATCAAAATATATGGACCAGCTCACTGGAGCTTTACACATAGTGGTAAACGGAAGAAAAAAAAAAAAAGAAAATTAGAGGTCTTGATAAAGTCGGGGTTTCAGCCTTCTTGATGAGGTAGGTTCGCCTATGTGGTAGTGTGATGTTGTTGGTAATGTGTTAAGTGTTAAGAAGAAGCTGTCTGTTAATTTGGTCATGTGTGTGTGTATGTCTGCAATATCGAGTTCTCTATGTATTTGGGTGTTCCTGATAAACCAGGGTGCGTTTAGTGCTGTTCGTAGAACTTTGTTCTGAAATGTCTGTAATCGTTTCGTCAGTGTGTTACTTGCTGTGATCCAGACTGGGCAGGCGTATGTCAGGAGAGGTCTCAGAAGCGTTTTATAGAGTAGTGTGGTGCAGGAGTGTTTGAGTGGTGTGTTTCTGTTGATAAGTGGGTAGAGCTGTTTCAGTCGGGTGTATGCTTGTTGTAGTTTAGTGTTAATGTGTAGTCTCCAGGTGAGTCTTGTGTCCAGGATCACGCCGAGATAGCGCACTCCTTGGTCTTTTTGTTTCCAAGGGACTTCTTGGTTGTTAATATGCAGAATACGAAGGTTCTCATTCCGAAACCGTCGCAGGGCGAAGATTTTTGCTTCAGTTTTGGAAACGTTTAGCTTTAGTTTCCATCGCTGGAACCAGTTTGATATTGTATCTAAGGACATCTGTAAGTCAGTGATGCTTCTGTTTAAGTCTGTGTTGGAAGAAGCTAGCATGGTGTCGTCTGCGTATGTGGCTAGTGTCGTTGAAGGAGGTTCAGGTATGTCAGAGTAGTAGAGGTTGAAAAGTATAGGGCTCATGATTGCCCGCTGTGGTAGTCCAGCGAGAATTCGTTCTCTGGTACTGTATGTGTTGTTAAGTCTTACTAGGAAGGTTCTGTCTTGCGGAAAGGATCCAATAATGTGAGTAACATAATCAGGTGCGTTTGTGTTTCTAAGTTTGTAGAGTAGTCCAGAGTGCCAAACTGTGTCAAATGCGGCTGCTACGTCTAGAAAGACAGCTGCCGTGTATTTTCTGTCCTCAAAGTTTTGTACAATGTGTTCTGTGATTCTTTTAAGTTGATGTACTGGGGAATGTCTTGGTCTAAATCCGAACTGATGAGGTGGAATTGTGTTTGTGTCTGTCAAGTGTTGTAGAGTCTTTTGTAGATTAGTTTTTCTAGTATTTTAGAGAGGGAGCTTAAGAAGCTTATTGGGCGATAGCTGTTAGGGTCAGATTTTGGCTTCCTAGGTTTGTGAAAAACTACCACTATTGCGTTCTTCCACTTTTTGGGAAAGTATCCTAATCGCAGGCAAGCGTTGAAGGTACTTGTTAGGAAGGAGATACCTTTTCGAGGCAGATTTTTGAGTACAGTATTTGGGATTAGGTCGTCTCCGGGAGCCTTTTTATTGTGAAATACTTTGATTATGGAGGATATTTCAGATGGTGAAGTAAAAGAGATAGGAGATCCTGCGGTGAGGGGAAGTTGTTGCAGTTCGCTGTTGACGTAGTCGTCGATGTCCTGGTCTGTCTGGTCAGTTAGTGTGAATTTATTTTCAAGATGAGTCGCTAGTACCTCGCATTTTTCTTCATCGCTTGTTGCTAGGGTATTGCCTGTTTGCAGTGGAGGGATCTGTGTATGTTCGTTTAGTAGTCTTTTTGTTTCTCTCCAGAGACAACTGTCACCGGGTGTCATCTCACCTAGGAAGTATCTGTATCTGGAGATTCTGTGGTTGTCCAGTTCCCATTTAATTTGCCGGTTCAGTCGGTTTAAGAGAGTCTTGTCTGAAGGATTCCTAGTTCTCTGCCAAGTCTTGCGAGTTCTGTTTTTTTCGTGTATTAGATCGAGTATGTATCCAGGTAGCCAGTTGTTTCTGTTGATGTTGTTTTGACTTTTGTAAGTAGAGTTGCGTACGGCTGTATAAACTGACTGTGTGAACATGTTAATTGATGTGTCAATGTCGTCAGATGTATCATAATGGGTAGGTATTGTCAGGAGCTTGTTTATGTCATGTCTGTAGGTATCCCACTCAATTTTTCCGGTGACTAGTTTTGACGGTGGCTCACTACCCTGTATATGGGTGTGAAACCTGCGTAGTACTAGAAGGTGGTCAGAGTCTAGTTCGTTCATTGAATCCAGATATATCGGTTCGTTAATGTTGAGTGACAGTGCAATGTCCAGTATGTCGGGTTGGTAGAAGGTATGTTGAGAGGGGTAGAAGGTAGGCTCGTCTGGGGCAGAAATTAGAATGTTTAAGTTGTCCGTCGCTGTCAGTAGTCTAGTACCGTTGTTGTTGGTGGTTCGACATCCCCAGTATGTGTGCTTACTGTTAAGGTCTCTCCTAGTAGTAGTGTACAGTTTTGAGTGAAGATTAGTTGAAGGTCGTCTTGCAGAAGTCTAGTGTTTGGTCTCAAGTAGGCTGATATGATCGTTAGAGGTCCTCTGTCAGTACTTACCTGTATCGCCACGGCTTCAAGATTATGAAGTGGAGGTAGAGAGAATTCGTGGTGTCCGATATTACATTTCACGCAGAGAGTCGCCCTCTGCGTGAATGTCTGAGAAAGTAGAGGATCGTATTTTTAGTCCGTTAGCATTCCAGTTTACTAGTGTTAAGTTGTGTGTAAGGAGATATCTATGGTTGTCCATTGTTCGAAAAAATTAAGTTCTGTATCAAGTTGGTAATTAGTTGTTTTATGTGTGGAATGAGAGGTGTGATTATCTGTAGGAGTATATCTTTGATCAGAGTAATAATGGGTGAGTTTGGTTTAGAAGAAGTGGTGTTGGTAGAGTTCTGGTCAGGCAGCCTACTTGTTTGTCGTCTTTGTGACCAGCAGTTAGGAGATGAACTAGAAGGATTACTTGAGGAGGATTGCTGATTATTTGAAGAGGCGGGCCGAGGATATGTTCCTGGAGAAGATTCTTGGTGAGTGTTGTGAGTTCTGGATAGTATTTTTGGTCTTCTATTGCGTGATTGACTCCTGTTGATGATGTTGATTAGAGTTTCACACCGGCTGTAATTGGCTGAGTGATCACCATTGCAGTTTACGCATTTTGGCGTTTGGAGTTGGCGATTTGGACATCCTGTGAAATGATGGTCTCCTGCGCACTTCACACATTTAGGGTCAAGTCGACAATAATTTTTTGTATGTCCAAACCGTTGGCAGTTAGTGCACTGAGGAATGCGGTTAGATTTTCTTCTTGGTTCTACTGTTACCACCGATTAGCAGAGGCGTGTTAATTGGAAGATTGCCTTGCCTTTGTCATCATTCTCCATACTATTGCGCAGAGCGGTGTAGGGGCGGGAGGCTCGTATTTTTTGTTCAGTAGTCTGGTGACAGAAATGACGGGGTAGGTTTTTGTTAATTCTTCGTGTATTTCTTCATCTGTGACGGAGTATGGTATACCTCTTATAATGACTGACAGTTTTTGTCTTCGGGATTTACGAAGGTGTAATACTTTATGCAAGATTCGTCGTAGAATTTGGTTAATTTCCTGAAATCGTCGCAAGGTTTTTACTGTGATTTTGAATTTATTTTTGCATAATTGTGTCTCAAATGTGGAGCCAATTGTATTTTTAATTTGGTCTATTATTGTTTGATAGCTGTGGGAAAATTAAGGAGGCAGAGGCATCACGGCCAAATTGAAAAACAGTTGCAGTATTTTTTTAAAAATATAAAAAGTGCGTGTGTTTAGTATCTTTGTTGTTTGTATAATATTTTCAGAATTGTGATTGAATTTAGAGTATAATAGAAGTATTATAGAGAAAGAGTTTCCTTTTCATTTTATTTTATAGAGTTTGGTATTTTTGTGCTTTTTTTTAGTCTTATTTCGATCCCACATTAAACATTTGGCATCCCTTGTGGGGAATAGTTAAAAAAGCATTTAATAATAATTGTTTTCTTGTAAGAAAATATTTCTTATATATTTTTTGTGAACAGTATTTCTTTCGTTTTGTTCGACATGAGTGAACTGGCCTTATGTAGATTTAAGGCGGAGAGAACGCAGATTAGAAGAGTTTTCACTACTACATGTAATTCTTTATTTGAAATTATCAAAAATGAAAATATATCATTTGAAGAATTTGAAGAGGTATTTGTAAAGGCAGAAGATAAAGCATTAAGATTATTTAAGATTGATCAGCAAGTAAGTGATCTTTTATTTTTAATAGTTGAGGATGAAAAAGAATTAGAGGAAGAATTTGATAAAACAGAAATTTTTAGAGAAAAATGGTTAAGTATTTGTAACTATAAAAGTAACTTGTTAAAGAAAGACCAAGTTAGTAAATGTCCTTCAATTAAATCTGACCATATTTTAGAGTCACTAGTAGGAAATAGATTACATTGTAGATTGCCTAAATTTGAACTACCCAAATTTGATGGGCAAATTAAAAATTGGATTGCCTTTTGGGCACAGTATAAGAAAATACATGAAGATAGTTCCTTAGATGAGGAGGACAAATTTCGTTATTTGTTGCAAGCGACCAAACAAGGGTCCCCCGCACGAGAGTTAATAGAAAATTTTCCGCCCTCTGCCAAAAATTATGAAAAGGCAGTTGAGGTATTAAAGATACGTTTTATGTAAGAGAATTATTGAAATTAATTCTTACACAAAATTCTGTGAGAGAAAATGTTAGTTTGCGCAAATTATATGACCAGTTAGTAACACAATTAAGATGTTTAGAAACGCTAGAAGTTACTGCAGAACAACATTCTTGCTTTCTTTTCCCTTTAGTTGAACCAGCATTACCTGAGGCAGTTATAAAGGAATGGGAACGACAACGTTTCAGTAGAGGAAATATTAAAGTGGGTCGTTCTAATGATGAAATAAACTCTGAAAGAACCTCTGAACAGTTGTCTGATTTATTAAATTTTGTAAAGCGAGAAGTCGAGTGTGAGGAGCTTTAGCTAGATCCACTTTTGCTGAACTAAATACTGAACATAAAATGAGTAGAAGGAGGCAGGTGCGTTCAGTGCAGAGAGAGAGTACACACACTGCTGCTGATTTGCTACACACGAATGTTAAATCGGCAAAAATTTCTTGCTTAATTTGTGGGGGCCAACATTTGGTCGAAAACTGTTTTAAGACCAGAGACATGAACTCAGCAGAAATTAAGACAATTTTAAAAGAAAAAAATGGTTGTTTTAGATGCTTGAGAGCCGGTCACATTGTGAAACAGTGTAAGGTTACACTGAAGTGTATAATATGCGAAGGTTCGCATACACCTCTAATGTGCCCAGAAAGAAGAAATAAAGCTTTAATGAGTGATACCAAAGAACCGGAGATGATAGAGAACAGTTTGGTTAGTACTCATTTTCCGAATGTGTTACTACAAACGTTAGTTGTTACAATCAGAGGGAAATCAGAACGTCAAGTAAGAGTATTGATTGACACAGGGTCGCAAAGATCCTATTTGACTAAGAGAGTAATTAGTCTGATGGGTTATGAACCTGTGAAGCATATACAGCTTGCGCATGCCCTTTTTGGTGGAGCGAAGACGGAGACACAGACTCACGGGTGTTATCAAGTACGGCTCAGTAATTTGGACAAAACCTATCACTGCAGATTTGAAGCCTTAGATTCTGAGGTTATTTGTCATCAAGTGCCCGTTGCGGCCAAAGGTCCTTGGGTTCAGGATTTGCAAAGGAAGCATATTATACTGAGCGACCAATACGAAGGTCCGATTGAGGCATTGATTGGAGCTGACATTGCTGGGAAACTAATAACGGGCCGGAAGGGGGTATTGGACTCAGGTCTTGTAGCCGTAGAAACGCATTTAGGTTGGACCGTGATGGGAAGAGTTAGAGGTGAAACTTCAAATAATATGAGTAGCATCAACCTATCGTGTGCAGGAGAAGATTGTTCAGTTCCTGACTTATGGAAATTGGATGTCATAGGAATTCGAGACCCTAGAGAGGTTATTTCAAAACAGTTAACGGACAAGGGCGATTGGAGACACGTACCAGGAGATATGAATCCCGCTGATATGGCCAGTAGAGGATGTTCCCCGAAGTTTTTAGCAGCATCGGAATGGTGGGAGGGACCTACGTGGTTAAAACAGCCTCATGAGCAATGGCCTTCTGGTGAAGATGTGGTCGATGAAGAGCAAGTTTATGCGGAGATAAAGAAAACAGCTGCAACTAACATTAACGTTATAAAGGATAGTTTGGCAGAGATTTTCTGTAGACGTTTTAGCTCTTATAAAAGAATAATAAAACTTGTGGCTTGGACAATCCGTTTTCTGGACAACTGTCGAAAGAAGGAAAAGACTTTTGGATCATTAACAGTTTCAGAATTTGATAATGCCGAGAAGACCCTTTTGCGGTTGGTTCAAGAAGAAACATTTCAAGGCGCGAAGGATGTGTACTTAATGAAATTAAGAACCTTTAAGGATGCTGACGGCTTGTTAAGAGTAAAAACAAAGATCTGATGAGAAAAGATTCGGAAGCATTTAGAGAACCTATAATTCTGCCTTATGATCATAGGGTAGTTGACAGCTTAGTATGGCAAGAACATCTTAATTCCGGACATACAGTAGCTCAAACTTTAGTGAGCCACTCGCGAGAAAATTATTGGATAATACGGGCCCGTCAAAAGGTAAAGAAGGTAGTTAGCAAATGTAAAGTTTGTAGACGTTATTCAGCGAAACATTTTGAAGTTGAGACTCCAGCACTGCCAGAAGCAAGAGTTAGGGAGGCACGAGTCTTTGAAGTAGTCGACACCGATATTGCTGGGCCATTGTATTTAAAGGATGGAACCAAGATTTGGATTTGCCTATTCACATGGGCGGTCTACCGCGCTATACATTTGGAAGCAGTTACAGGTTTATCCACGGGGGCGCTGATGATGGCCTTTCGCAGATTTGTGGCTCGACGTGGCAGATCGACCATAATCTATAGCGATAATGGAACTAATTATAAAGGAATGAATGCCGCTCTGCAAAGAGTTGATTGGAAGACAATTGCTGCTGATGGCTCCGATCTTAAGATAGAATGGAGGTTTAACCCACCCACAGGTGCTGGGAAAGGATGATAGGAATATTAAAGAATATGTTGCGTAGGATTCTGAGAAAAACTACTCTTACCTTGGAAGAAATACATACAGAGTATGTGAATGTGAGTCTTATATCAATTCAAGAACCCTCACATATGTTTCGGAAGACAATAATGATCCCGTACCCTTGACTCGGAAGATGTATCTACAAGAGATTGAAGAGAGTGGAGTTCCTGATTTTGATGCGGTGGATTGTAAGAGTCTAATCAAAAGGTTGAAGTATAGGAGACGCATCAAGGAAGATTTACGAAGGAGGTTTCGTGCTGAATACCTAGGTCAACTTGTATTAGCACATAGAAACAATAAGAATACCAGGGAACCTACGGTGGGAGAATTGGTTCTGGTTGGATCAGACAATCAAAAGAGAGTTAATTGGCCTTTAGCTGTTATAAAAAGGATTATTCCAGGGAAAGATGGAAAATGTCGAGTGGTGCAGCTAAAGACAGCTGAAGGCATTATTTTTCGACCTGTACAAAGAGTGTACCCGTTGGAGATGTCACCTCTTACGCAAGATAATCAATCTGAGGAGGATGTGGCTGAAGAAGAAGATGTATCAATTGATGCTGGTGAAGAAAAAATGAAGAAGAACCAGCATAAATGTTTAAAAACACGTAGTGGACGGAAGGTGCGTTTACCTATCCGTTTTCGATAATTTAAGATGTCCTGGTTGAGAAGTGAAGAACACTTCTCAAGGTGGGAGTATGTGGGAAAATTAAGGAGGCAGAGGCATCACGGCCAAATTGAAAAACAGTTGCAGTATTTTTTACTTTCTCTTACTCCTAGTAAGAGGAAGTATTGTAATCGTGTCAATTTTCGATATCGAGTTTTCACCGGAAATATCCGTTTTGAGGCCGCCCTGAGTCCAAAAAAGTGGTTTTAGCAAATGGTCTGTGTGGTGTGTGTGTGTGTCTGTGTGGGTGGTGTTGTTTGTGTGTGTGTGTGTGTATGTGAACAGCATAGCTCAAAAACGAAAAACCGTAGAAAACTGAAACTTAATATTCCGTTTAGGTATCACCATGCGATCTGACTGTGCGTTATCTGTCAAAATTCCTCAACCGGAAGTACCACTTTACTAGTTGACTTTTTTACTTTTTTGCGTTTTTCTCAAAAATGGCTCCAAGGATTTTCTTTAAACTTTATACATCAACTACACATACAAGGAGCTACAACTTTTATTTGAAACATTTCTCTGGGAAAATTGATTTAAGGGCCCTTCTGGGGGAGGGGTGGGGTTAGGTTACCCTCTAAAGTGCTATTTCAGGTTATTACACAATTCGGTCATTTAAATAATTTAATTAGAATTAAATATGTTGTTGAAATTCCGAGTTTGAGAAAAATCGAAAACCGGAAGTGCTTTTGTTTTAATACTTTTACTAAATATAATTTTTTCACTTTTTCGCGATTTTCTCAAAAATGGCCCCGACGATTTTCTTGAAACTACACATATAACTAAACATTCAAAGATCTACAACTTTTATATAAAACATTTCTCTGGGAAAATTCATTTAAGGGCACTTTTAGGAGAGGGGTAGGGTTGCAGCTTCCTCTAAAGTGGTGGTATCATACTTGATTATACAACTCTATCATCCAAATGAAATTAATTAGAAATAAATAGTTGGCCAAAATTCCGGGTGTGAAGAAAATCAGTAAACCGGAAGTGCGCTTTTACTGAATAGTTTTTTCAGTTTTCGACAAATTTCATTAAATTTGGTACACAAACTATAAAATTTGTCAATTATAATTTTGATAACTGGAGTAAGAGAAAGTTGTGTGAGTGTTTCACACCAGATTTTTTAAAAATATAAAAAGTGTGTGTGTTTAGTATCTTTGTTGTTTGTATAATATTTTCAGAATTGTGATTGTATTTAGAGTATAATAGAAGTATTATAGAGAAAGAGTTTCCTTTTCATTTTATTTTATAGAGTTTGGTATTTTTGTGCTTTTTTTTAGTCTTATTTCGATCCCACATTAAACAATAGCTGTCAGTGCCAATTCTAAATATTGGAGGTATTTTCAATGGTTTATTTGAAGGATTTTCAGTTTAGGGTTCATCAATTTCGATTTAGCTAAAGGTGCGAATTTATTATGTGTTGGATTTGTGAATTGGTAACATATGATTTCTGGTTGCTATGATGAGTTGTTGCTTTGTCTATTTGTGTGTTTTGTTTTTGCAAATTTATAAGCCTGGAAAATTAACTTGTGAATTTAAGTCCAAAGCATTTGTTGCATCTTTGGTTCGCGGCTTTTTGTAAGTAATATGATTACTGTACTCACCATCTTCAGGGTTTTCTTGGTATCTATCCGTTTCTTCTTGGGCCCATTGCAACACGACGTTTGCTTTCTTTTTACTTATTTTGGTGAGTGAACTGGGCTTTTCCTGTCTTCTCCCTTTTTCAGGGGTCGTTCGTTTTACAGTTGGATTGTTTTTCACGTTTATTAAGTTTTTAATCACTTTAATAAATGTATTTAATTCAGAGAGCAAAAAAACTTAGAATGTACACTAATGTGTCGTCATATGTTTCTTATTCTTAATGTAATTTAAACATAAATCAATGTCATTTAAAAACAAGCATCATAAATAAAAATTGATACATTCGATTTCCTCTATTATTTATTTTAATATCATCTCCCATTTGAAGTTTGCTGCCAACCTCCTTCTTACATATCAATTAACTTACATATTTTCTTGTATAATCCTGCTTGTATTTCAATTTATTTATTACTTGTACAAGCTTTTGACTGTCCACAAACTTTGCATTGCCTATCTATTCTTATTAGTATAATATACTCCTGAAATTACTTATCGCCCCCCCTAATAAAAATGACTTGAGAAATTAACACCACTATTAAAATTTAGTTATAAAGTATCCTTCAAAACATTACTATACACTATTTTCTAATGTCTAATCATAATTTATAATAATTCCATTTTATCATTAAACAAACACACATAGTAACATAACCTTTAACCCCCCACATATATACAACCAACAAACCAGCAAGCGTGAGTGTAATAGAAACATTTCATTGAAGTGAACTCTGCATAAAATAGATAAATTTGCTCTGACGATGGATGAAAATCCGAAACCGATCAGGAATAAAATAAATATGCAAGCAACGACGATAACCAGATACACAGACAACACTGTAATATGGCATTGACCAGATAAACATTGTAATATGGCAATTTTAAATGAAATCTTTTGATTAAATTGTATTAAGGTAAGAGAAAGTTGTGTGAATGTTTCAGACCAAATTTTTTAAAAATTTCATATAAGTTATCATTTTTAAATTTAATAACTAACCACAATAAAGCTGAGAGTAAGCCTCACTCCATGAATCTCTATGATCTGCGGTAAGTAATCCGATTTCCGGTCCTTCACAATCCATTTCTGTCACTTCTTCTAACAAGTTTGCAATTTCATTATATTTCATCCAACCATTACAATTTGAGACTTTTATTTTAAAGTAATTGTTTTTGTAGGCAACTACAATGTGTTCAGATGATGGATGAAACTTCAATACATCTCTTGGGGAAGCAGGATTGCGGCAAGTTCCAAAAACTTGTTTGTATTGGCTCATATCTAATGGATCATTACCCATCATGTCTTGCGGAATTTTATCCCTACGAATATAATTTCACAAAAAAGAATTTAAATTCAAACAAAATCTAACAAATATCACATGTATTTTATTACAGAACCAACTCAAAATATAATTACGTTCTACTCTTAAATTACAAAGAAAAATGGATCACTACTGTCAATGTGATGTCCATTCAGATAGGGTAGCATTTGGCCTCTTTGTTGATTTTTTTTTTCATGAAATAATAACTTTTGAATTTTATTGTATGGGTTACGGGTTAAAATTGTAACTTTAGATGCTGTTATGTTTTACATTATAAAATGATAAAATTTAGCGCAGTGATACGAAGTAGGTTTGGATCAAAAGGATAAGTTCATTCTCTACAACTCTCACCAAGAGTTCTTTCTGTAATTCCTTTTAAAGTATGGAGTCTAATAAAGTTGCTCAGAAATTCAAATATCTCTTGGAATTATAGCCCCAATGAGGGCAATTTTTGTTGAGGGATATGTGGATACTGGCCGTTCCCTATCACTAACTAATAGCTTACATGTGATAGTTTCTCTTTCTAATGATGCTGTTTGGTTATAAAATTAAATTGAAATAGCCTTTCTAGAAACAAATTAGAAAATTGGGATTTTTTTAATTTCATTACAATATTTGATCCAACTATTACATATTATACCTTAAATTTTTTTTGTTTTTAAACAAACAATGTACTCAGATGATGGCTGAAACTACAATTTATCTCTTGGGCAAATAGAAGTGTGGCAAGTTCCACAAAATTGGAATTGTAGCTTTCCAATTTCATAATGGAAAAAGAATAATGGATCAAAACAGAGGAGAAAGAAATAGCCATGCATTTAACCAAGAGCCCAGAAAAATACTAAAACTTTGCATTGGTAAAGTTAAAATCCTTTATAATCACCTTGTTAAACCGCTATTTAATAAAGTGAAGTTCGACTGATATTTCAATGCCAACTGTTTTCTTGCTTACATTCATTTAATGTGATGGCATGGTTTCTTGGAATCGTTTGTTGTGTGTGATTCCTGGAGTAGCAGATGTCTTGAAGAGGGCGGAAGTCAGTGACAACTTAACATTCTATTTATTTTTGTCAGAGAAATAAAAGAATGTAAATTGCGTCAAAAGCCTAATATACGTATAACATCGTTTTACAATTGCTTTTTGTCGTTATCAAAACATAAATAAATTGGAATTTGTTACAGATATTTTTCACTTTTAAAATCTCGATTCAATGGATTGCTTTATTTACAAAAGTGTAAATAGAGAGCCAAACGTTTCCTACCAAAAATCATTAACTGGCAGACCCATATTTTTTTTTATTTGGTCCTAGCAATTTTATCATTTTATAAACAACACCATTAGAAAGAATAAAGCTCATACTTTAACTTACTCATCTATAAGTTGCTTGTAGTCTAAAGCTCCTGCTACCAATTTTGCTGCATACTCCAATCTATCTTCATCAGACTTAAACTGTTGTTTAGGAAAAACCAAACCAGGGCTGGAACAGACCACAACAGGACTCCTGTATTCCAAGTAAGCCGTATTAAGCCACCAATTTTTAAGCTAAAAAAAAAATGTAATCTGTAAAAAGCTAAACTAAATATAAAGGTGTAAAGGAAGTTCCTACAAAGCCAAAACCAATGCGTCCTATTTTTTATATAGGCTATCTATGTTTGTGTATTTTATTTGCTAGTCTGTTAAACGGTACAACGTTTAAGACTGACTGAATGTACTGTGTAAGTGGCAGTGAATGTTGGTGGCCAGTAAGAATTTGCCGATGGTATCTAAGTTGGTGAACATAATAAGAAATTACCTCTACAGGTCCTGTGTAGAGTGTCAGTGGTCAAATGTAAGTTTTTTCGCTTTGTTAAGTTGTTATGCTCGCAGTGACACCCAAGATCCCTATGCAAAGATAAACATACAAAAATTTCTAATTACCCAATTATTCTCCTTTTTGGCTTTTTCTAGCAACAAACACTGCAAATATTCGCCAACACCTCCAGGTGCACCGAAAGTTTTAATGACATTTTCAGAATGAATATATTCACTGGTAGATAAAAATGGTTTCACAGACCTGAAATTTTCAAATTAAACAAAATAATCTGCGACGTTAAAGAAAGCCGCTGTTAAAAAAAAAAATTAAACAAGTTCTAGAACCTATTTGTAATTTAAATAAATAAGTAAATAAATAATTAGTCAGAATTTTTTTAAGTTATTCTTTATCTTGCAACTTGATGATGGCTACAAGCAAGATGATCGGATTACTTACTTCCAATATTTTTCCAAAGTTTCATACAAATAAGGTACTGGATATTTCGGTAATTTAGTTGCTTTAGAGACAATGTTCATAGATTTGGATGCCTGCAGTAATGTGTAATAAGCTCGCATGATGAAGTAACTAAGTAAACAAGTAAATGAAAAATTGTATTAATCATAGAAATTTATAAAAGCGTTTCAAGCCCTTTACCATAAAGAAAACAGAACATGTACATAAACATCATGTAGTATACGAATTGCCCGCCCAAGAAAATTCAGGTACTCTTCACTTAACAACTGCTTGCACTTATGTCCAGGGTTATAATTTTTTCTAACAAAGATCTGGTTTTTGCCCATAAGCGTCGGCCCATCTACTACTAAAGGTAATTCTCCGCACTTGAAGTTGCAAAGTTATCCAACCTGAATACTATCAGAAGACGATAGTTAAATGTCCAAATCATAAATAGTAGATCGGAAAATGAATTAAGTTTTACGATGTTTAAAAAAATTTAAGAAGAAGCAGAGCACGTTACACGAGTGTATATGACCTGCGAATATTTAGGATAAACCGCTCTTATAAGTTGTCAACAAAAGATCACAGCCCGATAATTATGGTATTTAAATCCTCTGTAGAGGGGATGGACTGCAACTTCTTCATGGATCTAGGCGTCCCACCTATCAAATAATTTCCTCGAAACCTACAAAGGGAAAGATATGAGTAACTACTAGGTTTAAGGGAACCAAAAACAAACTCTAGCTTACACACCACAAAAACCTACCTATTAATACACAATATAATTTATTTTTATTTTCAGACGACTACATTCTAAGTTCAGCAATGACAACCGAGAGGGTGAAAGTAATACTTCGTCCTGATTGAGCTTTATAGCCACTATCTACAACATCTATATCCATAGCATTTAGAAAATCAATATTGAATTTAAATACCTGAAAAGTCCGTATTAGCAGCATTTGCAATAAAACCAAAGTTTGTGCAAAGTGAAACTTACGCCGAATCGTTACATTTAACGGGTTTTAGGAATTTGCACTCAACGGTTTGGCTTTGAAAGTTTTGAAAATTCAAATATATAGAAAAGAAATGCATGATAAAAGCAAAATGTTGGCTGGCTGGGCCTAAGAGGCTGGTGCCCTTACAGATCCTGAGGGAGACATTGGAAAGAGGGTGTCAGCTGCTTTTAGTGCTGAAATAATTAAATTGTCTGTAAAGATTTAATGGTAGAAAATAAACCTCCTACTGATAACTATAGATTATTATTAATAATATCCCTAAGGGCTGCAATAATAAAATTATAATTTGTCCGAAACGTCAATAGAAAAACTTTTAAAGTCGAAAAAAATCTTTTCTTTGGCCCCTAGCCAGCGAACATTTGGTTTGTTTCATTAACAACGACCAAACATAACTATCATTTATATTAAAATAAATCATACTTTAGTCGGTAAGCAAAAAATATCCCAAAATTAGCTAAATTCTTAATGTCCGTGACACTCTATATACAGAAATATTAGAATGAAAGGCTAAATAGAAAGTGAGCACCGATTTTATTTCGAACAAATATAATACAAAGCTTGTTATTCTAATGTTCATATTCTGTTTCTCATCAACAAAATAAATGAGCAAACTACTTATTAAAAATAAAAAAACTGAAACGAAATCAATAATTACATCCAATCTGTTATTCAAGTAGAATATTTCTTGAAAATTGCTTATCATTGATCAATTACATCCAATAAAGGTCAAGTAAAGACATTGAGAGAGAGGGTGCCAGCTTGGCTGCTTTTACTGCTGAAATAATTAAATTGTCTGATAAGATTTAATGCAAGAAAATAAAACCTGCTACTGATAACTATATATTATTATTATTAATATACCATAGGGCTGCTAATAGGAAAACATAAAATTATAATTTATTGCAATTTATTTTAATGTTTGCATAGCAATCATTTTATTGACACTGCCATTTAACAAACAAGATCAGTCGAAAAATGTTAAGAAATAAAAATTAATGCGTTTTAACTATAACGATACAATTTCCTTAACGCTAATTGCAATTCATATAAAACTCTTCCACATTACTGCCGACCGACCTAATAAAGTTATTAATCTCATATCTCTTAGAAATTAATTATTGACCTAAGGAAATAAAGCTCAATATTACAAAAGTAATCGGAAGATCATACATAAAAAGTAAAAAATAAATACCTAAGGAGTGAAGACAGTAATTTTTTTAATTGTCACTTCTAACTTCATCTGCCTGATTTATTTCAATCTCCAATAAATGACATCCAAATGTCCCATCATCATAGCATAATATAACCTTCCCCAATTAGTAGTAGGGAACAGGTAAATTTATAAGTTATATTTATAACTTTACGATATCTAGCATTAAATCGAATTTTACACTAAGTTATCTTGTTAAAGATATATTTAGACTTCTGTTTTACAAAAAAGTATTTGAACATAATTGAACTATAATGTAAAATAGTTTGATTAAACTATTAAAATCTAGAGCGATCTAACAATGAGTTAATACTTTTCGTACCTTTGGGATCCAGATGCGAATACTCCCATAGACTACTTGTCTCGAATATAAGAACATTATTTTCTTATGAAAATAGATCATGTTTGGCAGAATTCTCCGGATTGAAACTTTCTTACGCTGTTTAGAATGAGTGTGCATTAATAATCAGAGTACAGAGCTATTTAGAAAAAATATATGCGATTCTTACCGCCCCATATCATTAGCATCCTGTTTGCTGAAAACCTACGAAAGGATAATTAAATCAACAATGCACAGTATAACACAGTTAATAACTAACATACAACTTCAATTCAATGCTGATAAATCTACGTTAGCATTATTTTTGGATATACAAAGTGCATATGATTTTGCCAGTCTACCTTCCTTACTACTAAAACGGCATATTTAGGAATACATAATAATTTATAATAATATTATGAATTTAATATCATAACGCTGGATTTATGTACGAATTAACAATAATTCCACTAATTGGTCCTTGTCTAGCCAAAAGTGGTATCCCTGGGTGGAATTTAAGTCGTATTTTATATGTAATATATATACATATATATATGTATGTCCTGGACACTGAACATCTAATTCCATTAGATGTAAACATTTTCCAATATGTGGATAATATTTGGATTTATGTTAGTGACAAAGACTAAAATATATGTCAGAATAAATTAAAGCTGGTAGTTGGTGCATTAACAATGGCTTGAGTGAAAAATCAAATTGATGCTTTTGTCTAGAAAAGACGGTTACCACATCAATCAACATTATTAGAAAATAAAATTTTCGAAATTAAAAAAGAAATCAAATATTTAGGAATAAAATTTCGAAGGGCGATTTTAGAAAATTTATGTTAAAAATAATGATCAATGGCCCACTGGTTATACTCCAGGGTGCCAACTTAAATAAAAAAGATTTGTGTACTACATATTGACATGTATAAATCGCCTTTACACCTCTTACTAATTCTTTGCTTATACCGGCCGTATGAGCATGTGCTACAAGATCTTTCGTGCGATGCTATTGTGTGCTTTTTCCAAATCAATAAGTAACATTTCCGCAACCCTATCTTGAGCTCCATGCTCTTCAAAATTTGCCTGATTGTAAAACATGGGCTGTACACGATTCACCGGCTGTAAAACTTATTCTTTAGATACTTCAAACTCGTTTTCCAGCCTATTTCTCGTTATTCCTGTCAGTACATTTGTTAAAGTACCCTTACATCTCTATAATGGGAGTAATTTTCCCTATAAGCTTTTTAAATATAGGAGTTATAAAACAGGTTCTCATTTCTTCTGGAATTTATTCTCCTTTCAATATCTAATTATAAAGCATAGTCAATAATAATGCTACATTACTTCCAGCATGGCCCCCAAATGTTGTTACACTGGTGGAAAGCTTCGGCGATTCCAGTGGAGCAGCGAGCCAACCCTAACGCCACATCGTGGGGGCCGGGCAACGTGGCACCTAACTCCGGTGTCACGGCTAACTAGGGCTCTGGCGGGTCAACCATCACCCCCCGTTGGCCTCCTGTTTTATGCCTTACCTTCCTTTTAGATCCCTGTTCACCCGATCCTGCCTCTATATCCGGCTCAATCCTACGGTGTTATGCGATCCGTGCCTATAGATGGTTGGTCCCGGAGCCTAATCCCGGGGTCGTTACGGAGCCTCTGGGATACCAGGCGCCCTCCCAGAGTAAGTAGACTTACCCGGTCATTGCGGGGCTATCACCGGGTGGACTTCACTTCCCCAGCTACTCGTGGGAACAACATGGAGCAGCAACAGAATTTTAACTTAAAACAAAGACCTTCGGACGAGCGGGCGGATGCCCCCACGTCCGAGGTCACTACGCAGCCTCCCCGGAGAGCCCTAAGGGCGCTATCTCTAGAGGAGGTTGATATGGACATTCTTGCAGTCCGTCTGTCAGGCGCGTCCAACAGGCGGGTGCAAAGGTTAGTCGGTCAGGGCACTGATTTGGCAGTCGCAAGACGATCCATAATCGGGGAGAACCTCGTCCGGCAACAGGAAGAAAGGGCTCAGGCCTGGATAAGGCCGCGTTCGGAGGAAAGTACCCCGAAAGCATCGCGGCCGACGAAGAGGGCGAGACCTCGCACCTATGGGGAGGCTTTGTCCTCGGAGAAGGTCGCGATTGCCGCGGCCGATTACCCGGACACGCAGTTGGAGCCGGATAGGCTGAAAACCATCCAAAAATCCCTGCTGTCCACCATGGCGGCCTCCACGGAGGATCCTCAGGTGCGTTTTCTAAATGCACCCATAAAGCAGTTTTCTCCTGCTTACTTGTGCAGACAAGGGGAATGCGTCCTGGGTGACGGAGGTCGTCCCTTCGCTGCGGCCCTGGGAAGGCGCTGCGCTCAGGGTCCTGGTGGGGGGCGAGGTCCCGAAGCAGGTGACGTGCTCGGTCTTTGTACCCCATGAGGATGGCGAGCCGGTGACGGCAGAGAGGGTTGTCAGCCTCTTGAGGTTTGGCAACCAGGGCCTCAATCCCGGCTTGTGGACGGTTATGGGGTGTGTTCCGGAGAGCAAAGGCCAGCTCTTCACTTTCTCCATGGGAAAGGAATCCCTGGAAATCCTGAGGAGTCTAGACATGGCTCCATTCTACGGTTTCGGCAGGTTGAAGTTCCGAACCAAGGATAAACGAGGCGATAAGGTGGGGGTTGGGGCCCCTTCCGCCGAGGCGATCTGCCCGGCGGAGGGTGCTCCCTCCACTTCTAAGCTGGCGCGGGCCCCCGCGTTGGATGTTCCGACAACGGAGGCTCGCTCACCAAGCCCTCAGACTGCCGTAAGGCAGGCAAAATGAGAGGCAAAATAACCGACAGGGGGAAGGGCTTGCCCGCCGCTCTGGGCGAAGCCGGGGTCAGCCCGCTGTTGAGGCCTCAAACCCCTGGCGCCCGAGGATGCCGAAGTGCGGCGGGGGGACGAGCCTAGCTCGCCTTCCCGACCCCCTACTACATCTTAGGATGGGGTTACGGGTCCTGCAAATCAACCTCCATCACGCCAAGGCCGCTTCAGCGGTCTTGTGCAGGAGGTTTGAATCAGAGCGACTACATATCGCTCTGGTGCAGGAGCCGTGGCTCGTGGCCGAGGAAGTCAGAGGCATTCGCCCATTCAAGGTAAGGTGTTATACTGTAAGGGCTCTGGGAAACCCAGAGCCTGTATAGTCCTTAATAATCAGATTGATGGTAACTTGCTGCCAGCACTTTGCTCAGGCGATTTTGTTTCAGCAATCATCACGGCACGGACCGAAGGTGGAATCAGGAGGCTGGTGGCCTGCTCCGCCTACTTTCCCGGTGAGGACCAGTCTTGCCAGCCGGACCTGATGGGAGAGATCGTCGACTTCTGTGAGGCGAAGAATCTCCGCTCTTCGTGGGATATGATGCTAACGCACACCACCCAGCTTGGGGGAGCAGCAACTGCAACAGCAGAGGTAAGTCCCTTTTGGATTTTATCTATAGTAAAGGGTTACTAATCTCTAATTTAGGTAAGGAACCCACCTTCTTTATGGTGGCCAGGAGACAGGTGTTGGACTTGACTCTGACCACCCATAGGCTGAGTGATGACATCAGGAACTGGCATGTGTCTTCGGAACCATCTTGCTCCGACCACAGGCGCATCAGGTTCACCATCGACAACCCTCCGCTGCAGCAGGTAACATTCCGGAACCCTCGGGAAACCGACTGGGAAGGATTTGTGGATTCTCTCAAGTATAGAGTAGCACAGGGAATCCCTGACGGCAGAGGGGTGGAGGGTCTTGAGCGGACGGTAGAGGAGGTGCAGGAGGCGATGCCACTGCCTTCCAAGAAAACTGTCCGGTAAGGACAAGACCACAGAGAGGAAAGACGGTCTGGTGGAACAATCACCTCAAGAAACTAAGAGCCGAGGTGAGAAAACTGTTCAACAGGGCCAAAGTTACCCAGAACTAGACCGCCTATCGGAATGCCCTCACGCAGTACAATAAAGAAATTAGGAAGGCCAAAAGACGTTCATGGAGGCGGTTTTGCGAGGAGATTGAGGACTCACCCTAGTGCGCCAGAATCCACAGAGCGTTGGCCAAAGATGGTACTGCGAAGGAAGTGGGGTTCCTCTGAAAGGGGGATGGGACCTTCACTGTCTCCGAAAAGGAAAGCTTAGAGCTCCTCGCGGAGACGCACTTTCCAGGCTCATCCCCACTTGCAGGCCCAGAGGTAGCGGGGATCCTGGGGAAAGGCTCATTAGACCTTCCCCAGAGAACTGGAAACTCGCCACTCTCATAACCAGGCCAAGCAAAGTCAGGTGGGCCATCAATAAATCCCTACCTTTCAAATCTCATGGGACGAATGGGATTTACCCGGTCCTTCTACAAAAAGGACTAGATATTCTTTTACCATACCTATGTAGAATCTTTAGGGCATGCATAGCCCGAAGATATACGCCGGTACTGTGGCGTGAGGTCAAGGTGATCTACCTCCCCAAGGTGGGTAGAGTGTCTGACCTCACGCCAGGCTCGCATAGACCGATTAGCCTAACCTCTTTCCTGAGCAAAGCTCTGGAAAGGTTGGTGGACAGATATATTAGGGATGAGGTCTTGTGTGCAAACCCCCTAAGTGCCCGCCAATACGCTTATCAACCAGGTAGGTCGGCTGAGGCCGCACTGGATGATCTTAACAGGCTGCTATCAAAATCCTTGGAGGACAAGGAAATTGCGGTAGCCACCTTTTTGGACATTGAGGGCGCATTCAATAACGTCTCGCGCACCTCGGTCATCAACTCTCTCCATAAAAGAGGAGTACCAGCAGTGTTATGCGGCTGGATGGAGTCTGGCCTAAGTAGTCGAATTAACATCTCGACAATAGGCCAGACCACCCTTAGGGTAAAAGTAGGGAGGGGGTGTCCACAGGGAGGGGTTTTGTCCCCTCTGATGTGGACTTTGGTCGTTGATGACCTCCTCCACCAACTATCTGCGGATGGCTTTGACTGTCTAGGCTACGCAGATGATTTGGCGATCGTGGTAAGAGGCAAATACCCTACTACGATTGCAGAGCGGGTTCAAGCAGCTCTAAACCTGGTTAGGAACTGGTGTAGGGAGGAGGACTTGTCCATAAACCCCCACAAAGCCATAATAGTTCCTTTCACATTGCGCCACAAGTTGGAAGGCCTTAGGCCTCCATTACTTGGGCACACCCCGATTCCATTTGCGACGGAGGCGAAGTACCTTGGCGTTACTTTCGACCGAAGACTCACTTGGAATCAACACATTGACAAAATTTCTCACAGAGCCATGCGTCATTTAATAGATGCAGACGGCTATGTGGGAGAAACTGGGGCTTGCGCCCAAGTCTGTCACTATGGATCTACACCAGGATCATTAGACCCATGGTTACATATGGGTCGGTAGTTTGGTGGACCAAAACGTTGCAGAAGGGGGCGGTGGAAAGGCTCGGTGGGATCCAAAGGCGAGCATGCCTTGGTTCCACCGGGGCCACGAAGACCACCCCGAATGCAGCGTTGGAAGTCCTCCTCAGTCTGCCACCATTACACATTCTCGTTCTAGGCGAAGCCAGAATGGGAATACATAGGCTCCTGCAGGGGCCGCCTCCCATCACCTCTAGGCATGATCGTAATAACCAGAGGTTGATTGAGGAAATCAAGGCGGACTATCTTCTGGGGATGCCAACGGATAGGATGGTTCCTAAGTATTTCTTCGAAAGGAACTTCCATATTGTCATACCGAGCAGAGGCGAATGGGGCTGCGACCCACCCCTGTTCGGTAACTCGATCTGGTATACAGATGGATCCAAAACTCCGACTGGGGTCGGAGCTGGGGTCTACGGGGGCAGGCCTAAAGTTAAAATTAAGGCCAGCCTAGGGAAGTACGCCACGGTCTTTCAGGCTGAAGTCGTGGCGTTACAACTCTGCGCTAGGGAGATTATAAGGCAAAGGATAGTGGGTAGAAGAGTGGCCATATACTCCGACAGTCAGGCAGCCCTGAAGGCACTTTCCTCACACCAAATAGTCTCAAGACTGGTGTGGGACTGCCTACTTGCCCTCACCGAGGTGGGTACTCGGAATAAACTGACACTCGCCTGGGTGCCGGGACATGCGGGGTTCCTGGGCAATGAGAGGGCGGATGCCCTAGCGAGGGAGGGTTCGCAGGATACCTTTATAGGCCCCGAACCCTTCTGCGGCTTGTCCAGGAGCCTCATTCAAACTTCTATCAGGGGGTGGATAGAAGATCAGCGTCTGCGTTGGTGGGAGGGAACACCAGGACAGAGGCAGGCAAAGCTCTTCATTAAAAGACATTTGCCTAAATTTACCAGAGACCTACTGAGCCAGACCCGAAGGGATATAAGGTTAATTGTGGGTCTACTAACAGGGCATTGTAGGCTGAATAGACACATGCACCACCTACAACTTGCGGATAGTGCGGTATGCCGATTCTGCAAGGTAGAGGAGGAGACCCCGGCGCACATCCTTTGTGAGTGCGCCGGCCTGGCGAGGATTAGGTTTCTTCAATTGGGGACGGGCAATCCCGAAGCTGGAAGCTTCATGACGGAGCCGCTCTCAGCTTTGCTAGGATTGATTAGGAGGGCAAAGCTGGGGGCTGTTCTGTAACTTAAGGGGATCCACAATAGACTTCAAATTGAAAGTCGTGGATGGAATGAGCCCCCCCCCCCCCCGCTTCTATTCTTTTCTACTTCCAGCATATTTGAGGATTTCCATATCCTCCCTGGGCCTGAAAATTTCCTGTTCTTACTACTCTTAAGTAAGCTGCTCTGTCGACTCTTCAAGAGAAGACCAGTATTTTGTGACGATATATGTAGTTCCTCATTAAATTCCTTTCTGCAAAAGATTTCCAACTGAGACATTTGGATTAGATTTATATTAGTTCTGTGCTTTGTTGTCGTGTAGACTTTTAAGGGATGCCAGGCGGCTACCGATCTTTTATAACCAAGTTATTTATTTTGGCGCAGGTCCTATTCCATTCATTATTGCGTTCTTCCCTTATTTTCTTCTGAACTTCGTTTTTCTTTTTCTACCTGCTGGTATCATCCTTTTTTATTAACCATTGCTGATATAGCCTTTTCATCTATCAGTTTTCAACTTGTTAGCAATCAGTTTCTATTTCGTATCATTAGGAATCATCATATTACATTAATACCTCCCTATACTATATTTATTTTTATTTATTTATTTATACACACACTTAACGGTCGAGCCTTTAAAGCTATACGACCTTAATATATAATTTTGATTGACAAATGCCCAAAACTACAACATATGCTCTCTCCATATCACATAATATAATGTACAATTTACCATATAATGTATCTTATAAAATTCTTAACAATCTAATTACATACTAATAGTTTTATTTTATTTGTTTATTTATTTTTATTCTTCTATCCTGTTTGGTACATAATTTATATCTTTACAATTTTGCCTACAAAATACTAGAAACCTGGCAATCATTTTTAATTCCAATTGATTATAATTATTTTGTTTCAGCGGGTTATTTATAATGTTCAATAAAACTTTTCTCTTCCTGAACTCTACATCAAACATGCCTCATCTCCGCACAGTATGCACACATTATTTTTACATCCCTTCCGCTCACTTTTTAGCCGCCATACACCAAGTCTGAACCAAGCCATTGCCTTTATTTCTCTTATACTCAATATATTCAGATATGGTTCGGTGTTATAATATAATTTATTCTCCCTCAAAAAAATTAATGAAACTTTATTTTCCATTTCCATATGAATATTCTGACGTTCAATATCTCTAATTCTTTTTGAAACTATTTTGTGCAACACATGTACAGGTAAAGTAGACTCTCTAATTATCCATCCCAAACCTATTCTTTTAATTTCACTTTCCACTTGTTTTACCCAGCTATTACTATTGTTATTATTACACTGATATTCAAAACATTTTGAAACTAACTCCCCTTTTGTGCTTTGTTTCAATTGGCAATAATATTTAAACATCCTGGGGATGCTCTCTGCTAATACCGTTTTACAACCTAATTCCCATAAAACACCGGCATTAGCTGTTGCTGTGGGTACACCTAAATAGTATTTGCACATCTCATTTTTGACAATTTGTAGCTGTTTGATCCGTGGTTTTAGACCCCATATTTCAATTCCGTACATCATAATTGAATTAATCATAACACTGAAATATTTTAAATACTCACTCACTCTTGCGCAGAGGCAATATTGTAACCAATGAAGGTCTCCTGAGGTGCGATTATTGCTAGTTGAAACTTTTACTATATATATATATATAGTAAGCTGATTGCTAACAAGTTGAAAACTTTATATATATATATATATATATATTCATTAGCTACATATATACATCATCATTAGGTTTGATCTATTTTATTTTAATGTAATCGACCTCACGAGGAAACCTTTGGTTTAGAAATAATATTTTTACAAACTAGTCTTAAAATCTTTACTGAAAAACTATTAAAAATAAATTTTAAGTATACTTTTAACTCTTGAAATTAAATAAATTTGATGCTTAACTTAACGCGGGCAAAATCATGATGAGCTAAGCCTTCCTTGCATTTGCTCTTCTGGTGGGTTCTAGGTTACAGTACCACTACTTGATAGATGGGATATTTCATTCGGCTCTCCTACCGAGGGCGCTCAGACATGCACAGTACACTTAACGGGGGAGTAACGAAGCCTATTTTTGCTGTATGTATAGGGGCTGGGTGTTCCAAGTTCTTTAGCCTGTTCTCACTTTTACGCTGTCAGACATCGTCTCATAATAAAGTATATTTTATGTGTTTTTTATTTAGCTGCCCTCACTCTAACCCCTTCCTTGGCAGACATCAAAGTTGGTCTCTCTCCCTTGTTTTCCAGTCCAACGAGGTAATTGGCCCTGCTCGTCTTCCTCATACCCTTCCAACCTCCCTACCTTGTTTTTTGTCGATATATAATTGGCCCTTACGCTTCCTTGTTTTCCTGTCGAATGAGATGATTGATCCTGTTCATTCTCAACTTACTATCCTTCACCATTTAGATTATCTATTGTAGAGTAGAATTTACAGGAAATTTTCACTGTCATATTTATAAAACATTTAATACTTTATTATATACCGCATCAAAATTTGACACAGAGACAATGATCAATAATAGGTCTCACGAATATTATGCAAATGAATAGTAAGTTATAATGTCCCATAAGGATGATTAATATTTAAAATTATTATTATTTACATAATATAAATATTTAGGGATTTAATCTGTATTATATACTTTATGGATGCCTTTGGAAATAATATTGGAAGAAAAATACTTTTTTTATGATCATTATTTTGCCATATAAATAATTTTTGCCTCCCCTGTGGAGACAACTAATCGCTACAAGTAGGTAATTATGTTCCCTGTATAATTACATAATAGAATCCCCAATAGGTATCGAAAATCAAATCCCATCTTGTCTCAAGCCTAATGATCAATTGCTGCTACAATAATGTTACATCACAATCTTAGCCCAAAAATGAAGTGAATAACCAATTTTCCATCCTGGATAGGATACCATGATTTCTTCATATTGCAATCCGACAAATGAAAATCGAATAAAGAAATAATGAAAGAAAATGGTGAAGCAAAGAGAAATGAAATTTATTATTTTGGAAAAGAATACAAAAAAAGTAAGACCTAGTAGTTGGTCATTATGAACTTATAGAAGGTGATATTTTGGAAGACCACACACTGTTACCAATAAGAATGTTTTTGAATGAAAAAAGTAAACGATTGGTAATAGACATACAAATGTAAAAAAATGAAGGAAATCAAGAAATTGGAGAGAAATTTATCATGGCAGCTTTTCACTTCTTCTTGTCATAACGAACATATTCGTTTTGAAGCACTAAACAAAGTACCAAATTCTAGTTTATTAAAGTTTCAAATAAACCATTCTCTTTTCTATTTATTTTTAAAAAAAAGGGTAAGAGATCTTCAATCATGAAGTTAGATCAATTACTATGAAAGGAATTTTTAAGGGCGGGCTATTTTTAAAATTTATATCGTATTGAAGTTATTGAAAATCAATATAATCTTTGATTTATTTTGTATAACAAAATACACAATCTAGAAATTATGTCTTTACACTAAATGCGTGATGCCTTATTTTAAACATAACTATTATTGTATAATTTATTAAGCTATCGCTCAATGTTAAATGCAATTCATTTGAATATAAATACAGCAATGTATTAATGCTAGGTCTACAAGAAAAAAAAAAGGTAAAATTTTTTAAAAGTTTAATTTTTGTTTATAAAATATGTTCATTATACTTACAGAGGTTGTGTACCATGTTTTTTGATCTAGTAAAATATTATGATTTATAAATAATTATAATTTTATTTTTAAGAATGTATATTTTACAATATATATTTTGTATATGTATATAAACTAAACAATAATTATTTTATGCTGGATTGAGGCATTCACAGAATTTATTACGATATATACTTATAATTCACAGGAAGAACTAGTAAATTACTCTGTTTCCTCTAAACAATAGTATGTACAAAATACTATACATAATTATATTTACAAATTATAAACACTATACATTTCTTAAACTCTATAAATACTGGTTTTCTGTTTTTATTTTTGTTTGTATGTTTTACTCTTATATTGAAAAAAAAATATATATATATATCTATATATAAATATTAATTAGGAACGTAAAGCAAATATACATATTTTTTCACCCCACCTAATGATCATCATCATAAGTCGAAGTGACATTGGCTAGATTCAATTTATGCACGATCTAGACTCCAAGTGTTTAGTCTTAATTTTACTTTTTCAACAAAAGAAAACAAAACTAACAAAGTTTATCCATATTTTTTTTTTTTACATAGAATATAATTAGTTATTTAATATATATGCCAAACTATTGATAATGATTAGTTTAAATTTAAGTTGAATGATCAAATGATTTCAGTTCTTTGCCAATAATTTTTTAGCATGATTTCTATAATAAATCTTTTGAATATAATTTTAATTAATATTTTTGTGTTCCTAAATTATGTAATTGATGCAATATTAATGTAGATAAGTCGCTAAATATTGCATGCGAGAATTAAATTTGTGTAAAGTACATATCTCATGAGAATTCAATTTATTTATTTATTTTTACTTTTTTTTGCTGAAATAAGAAGCTGATATTATGTCATTGCAGGGTAAGATAAAAGCTTCTTAACAGTAAAATTTCCAATCATATATATATTATAAAGTATATTATATATATTTTTTTGATGTAATATTCCGGTCAATAAGATTTTTAGAGCTTTTCAATAACTTAAATTATTATGATTTGTTTTTTGAACTGATGCTACCAAACAATAAGAGTATCAGGATGAAGCAGAAAGGATTCTCATGTTAATTTAAAAATTAGATTCTAATGAATTAAAAAAAAAAAAATCAGATTGACATCTTAGATGTGAATATTTAATAACAGACACTGCTCAGGGTATAGAGCCGGTAAATATAAATCTCTTTTTAGGTAATGCAAAACACTTGCAAATAATAAAAATTAAAAAAAAAAACGAACAAAATTCATTACATATTGCAAAATTTCATTAATAATTACACAAATTACCTGCAATATTTTCAGTTCACTTTTTTGTTTGTTTTTTATTCGCAACGAAATATATCAATTCTGATTCTCTGAAAACAAAAAAAAAAAAATCGAACAATTACATTACAAACTATGAGTTTTGTATATACCAGACACCCCCTAGAGTGTAAGTACACAATATATAACATTAGGGGGGAAGAATATTTACAATATTTGACATTATGTAATAATACATCTCCTTTAAAATAGTTTATATATATATATATATAAATAATGTAAATGTATTAAAAAACATTATTGGAGATATTGTGTTTTTTTTTTTTCTTTCTTATATTTTAAACACTAAAGCAGTTAACAAAAATAAATTGTTATATACAAAGTTGCCAATAATAACGTTCTACCAAAAGAAAAGTAATTCTGTCATGGGTAAAATAATTGCACTGATTGTATTCTTATTTTTTTGAATAATAAAAAGAAAATAAAATGTGAACTTCAATGCCAAAAATAATTTACAATTGTCTTCATTTAAATATCATTTTTTATTAAATAACTCTATTTAAGGGTAGTGCATAAAAATGAGGAATCATGCCAACCCAAGATATTTTTGTATACACATATATTTATATATATATAAAATCCTAACAGTACCGCGAGGAGAGAAATATGCAAACTTTAATAAGCAAACTATTTCTTCAATGTATAACCAAAAAAATCAATACAATAATTTTTCTTTATTCCCTGTGGTGGTTATTTGTTTAATAAAAGTTACAAAATCCACTTAAACAAATCATTACTTTCATTATACTGTACATTTCAACGAAATTACGAATCTCTACTTCAACAAAACAAAATTAAGAACAAATACAATTTCTTGAACAGATAAAAGTAATAAATGTGCAAAGAGTTTCATTGCTCGGTAGGCTTTTTAATAAAATATATTGTTAATAGTAAAACAAATCGATATAAATAAGAAACATTAATTAATGTATTAATTGTTTAATGTAAATAAATAATATAAATAAATTAGGAACGCAAAACAGTCTTTTTAAAATAATGAACTTGCCAATAAGCGCTTAGAGTAGATAAGTAATATACAAATATTACCATTTCTATGGGTTGTTTAAATCTTTGCCAACCATTTAAAGTAATCACAAACAAAATTCAACTTTAGTTAGATAAAATGGAAATAATCGTGAAAATGGTATTTATCCGATGGTAATTATGAGAGACAATTTCAATTAATGATTCTTCTATCAATGTCTGATTTAGTATGACCAATCGAAGGCAAATACGCCGGACAAGAGTTTTTCCTTACAAAGCGCAGTCTTTGATTAAATTTGTAAATTATTATTTTAGCGTATTGTGGTAAATTACACTTTTTTATATAGCTTCCTATTTTTATTTTATTTAATTGTAATTATTACATGGGTGACAATGTTTCGACTTCGTTATGTGTCCATGAAGGTTGTGAAACATCAATCATGTAAAATAGTTAGTATTAAATAAAATGAAAATTGTGTATATAAAAAGAGGTTCCAAGGTACCATAATATATGGTTAAGGAAAAAATAGCCAATAAATATAAAATCGAGGACTTATTATTATTATTATTTCACAATAAAAATCTAATCCTAAAACCGATAAATTAGAGAGAGATTTTTTTTCGAATGAATCGTTATTTATGTTCGCTGCACTTCTATAATTTTGCTGCAGTTGAGAAACTAGAACTATTTTGTCAACAAATTCTGATTTACTTTGGTGCTTTGGTAAGTGATCAAAGATCTTAGATATGTCTATAAATCCATGTATTTATTTATAAAAGGAGATTCGTAATTGTGAATTCATTTTTAGGCTCTACATTATTCAATTTAACCTTTGGTCAGAAACGAATATTGACTAAATAATCACACAGACTTAATTTTACTACACAATTTTTGTTTTTCAGGGTGTCTAAAATGCTCTAACCCGCTTTGCTCCAGCAGCCTAAATAAATTAATGCTCAAATGTAAATTGGGTAGATCAAATAGTTTCATTTGAATAAAAGTAAAATTATTTTTCAGGAAAGCTTTAAGCCCATTTCACATTTAGAAGACGTGGACAAACATTGTTAGCAACGGTATTACTATTTATTAAATATTTTTAACAAACATTACCAGTAAACCACCCGAACCGCTTAACAGTTACCCAATAATCATTCCTCTAGCCACATGTTACCAGCGGTAATTAAATAAAGTAAGTAAAAGATAAAAATCAGACAATATTGTTAACCGAATCTCCCTTGGTGGACTATCTTTTAGAATATTCAAAGTTCTAGATAAAAGCTTCAGATAAGCTGAGTAACTAGGTTAATCTGGATTATATAAATAAAATTATTTTGAAGGTTTAAATATCTTTGAAATAGTACACTAGATTCGATTGCTTGCTTCACAGAATTAATAACATATTGACCAACATTAAGGTTTATTTAAGACAACATTATTAACTTATATTAAAGAAAAATAAATTGAAATTACAAAAATAAAAAGAAATTAATTTAAAGTTCTACTTGCCTAGCAAAGTCTTCACTGTTGATATAGACTTTTATAGATCAATGTGAATTTAATTGAGGAATGAAAGATGGCTAATGGCTGTACCAATATTTATACATTACTTCTACATATAATTGCATTAAGTGGCAAAAAATAAAAAAACAATTCGTTTGACGATTGTCTGCTAACCGTTCTGTTATTCCAAGAAATATAAAATTTAATTTTTACTTACGAGGTCAAACAAAAATTTCGAAAAAATTAACATTATTAAATGAATGAATATAACATAATTTATCATTGTTTCTAAACATGTAAGATTACATATATCAATATATAAGTAAAATTAAAAACTCAGAATATATTCACTTTGGTAAACAACAATTAACACATCTAAGAAGCTTATATAAAGCAATAATTAAATTCTTGTTAAATCATTAAAAATGTATATTTTTACCCGAATTACCTTTTAAAACATGGTTTAATTATAATTTTATAGGACTCCTTTTTAAAAGACTAAACAAAAATTGTATTAAAGTGCAGTAAGTTATGTTTGAAACGCTAGTCTTGCTATAAATTTACGGCTTAATAAAATGGCCAATCCTTTATTTACATGAAATTTCTTCACTGCTTATTATACATAAAAGTACTAAAATAATATGTTAAAAAACTCCAAAAGAACGTTGAGAAGTTTCAAAACCAATTATCTTTCTAAACTAAAGCTGTGACTAAAGCATATCAAGTGCTGAAATATTTTCAATATACAAAAAAATAAAACAAGAAAGGCTATGGATATAAGCATATCCTCGTACTTATATCAGGTGTCCTATTCTAATGGAATTTAAAACCATTACAAGGCACAACATGGCTTTACAGACAGCCTTACTCTTTGTGTTTACAGTATAAATTATATTAAGAAACTAATCACCCTCCTCGCGTACCAGAAATTTTAAAATGTTTAACTTTTCTTTTTTTTCTTTTATTATTCAAGCATCTAGCATGATTATTCTACTTAAAAGATATACCAATAGATATTTCCTTTTTGAATATCTAAATGTTGACGGTTATCAGGCGCCCCTAATTTGGCAAGGATCACCTAAATGAGGCAGATGTTATCGGATGTCGCAGCATGTAATACATAATCTTGATGCTGTTACGCAGTCATTATGACAAAACGCTCCACACTTGGCACAGACAATCATTGCTTTAAGACTACAAGCACAAGTGTTGTCTTGGGTGGCTAATCCTCCAAGATAGTCTGGAGGCCTTGGTCCACCTACACTAGCTGGCCGGCCCCTTGCTGCTACACCACTACCTCCTCCTCCTCCACATCCTCCTCCCCCAGTGCCACCGCCCCCTGCTGTTTGTTGTAATACATCTACATTGGACGGAGGAGCTGAATTCGATCGACGAACTCCACGCAGCATCACATATTCTCCACTCACCTGATAAGCAAACATTCAATACATTTTGGTTTTGGATAATGATTTTTTTTATTAACAAAAGCCAGTTTTTATCTGCAGCATCCGAAATATCTAGTTGTTGCATTGCTATTATAAATACAATAATATTGAATACTTACTAATAAAAACATACTAAATAGCAAAAATTTATTACCCTTTTGATTGTAGTGGTTGCTTCTTGACTGAAAGTAAAGTGGGTTACATTTTTAATACAAATAATTTTACTGATGTTTGTGTCGTAAGCAAAAAAAATTGCATGTCAAATGTGCGGATGCTGGGGTTACAATGTTTCCTATATATGAGACAAGTACTTGTTTCTGCACTGTTTCTGCACAATAAATATTTCAACTTTCGTAAACACTCGGTAACGTGTGTTTTTGCATTATGATGTAAAAAATATATTTCATTTTTCAATAAGAGCATTATATAAGATTTTTTTCCCCCAATGGAGTTGGTATAATTTAATGTAGAGTCATAAAAATCCAATAAGAAAAACTTCTTATAAATAAGAAAAAATTACCTGGGAATTGCTGTGCTGGGGTGGTAAAACAGCCATGTTGACAGGAATACCATGTGATGAGGTGAATACATGTTTCAATAGAACATGCTGTTGTGGCTGAGGCCTACCTTGAGGTGGTAATGGAGGTCGATTTCTATTCGTATTAACAGCTCTAGCAGCTTTTGCAATTAGTGACGGTGGCGGCTTTAACTGACATCTGAGTTGATGTCTGTTAGGAGAATTCTGTATAACAGCTTGACAGATTTGATAGCTACGTTCAAGATTGACTGCACCAGGTGGTGGTTTATTGGAATTTCTATTAGTGTGTCGCCCGCCACTTGCGCCTTTAGTCACTGTCTTTGTAGGAACCGCTCTAACTGGTGTACTGGTTGTAAGAGCAAGATAGGGGAGAGCTGAAGAAGAAGAACTGGTATGAAGTGGAAGTGGTGCAGCTAAGGGTGGTGCAGGAGAAGCAGCGACCGTTGGAGGTGCTTGAGGTAAACAAACGATTGTTGTAGGAGGTATTACTGTCACCGGTGTGGCGCTCCTCATCTCATTTACTGTTACGCTTCTATTACCTCCTCCACTACAACTCTGACCAACTGTAGAAGATACTTGGTTATCCACTTCGGGCGTCAGGGTTACTGTATCAAAAAGTTTAATGTATTATTATTACCGTAAAAAAAATATCCATACCCTATATAAAGTGAAAAGGTCATTGGGGGGGTGTTGGTTACTTTGCTGCAATTTAATTTTATAAAGTTTTAGCCATAAAATTATTTTGTTTTCAATATAAATAAGTATGCTAATTGTACGCCAAATAAATTGAAACTATAACTAATGTTGCCTTTGGTGTCTGGACATCTCCACTGAAAAATCTATAACTCGTTACTTCCTAGGAAAAAGTAATGCACCAATTGGTGACAGAACAGAGTTCAGAAGTAAACGATATGAAATGAAGACATGGGTATAATTCATGATCACAAATTTACACCCATGCTTACGCCACCTATGCTGTATAGAGAAGAAAGTGGAAAAATACATAAATATTCTATATATGGTTGTGAATTCTAATATTCCTCCCTTTTTGGTATCTGCTTAAATACGCAAGTGGTTAAATCAGCTAAGTGCTATACAATTCAACCATTACAGAAATACTAGCAATTTAATTGAAAAAAAATAAAAATATAAATGCTCCGAAAAATAGCTTAAAGTATGAAGGAATATTTAAAATTAATTTCATTACAGGTCCGAAAAAGATGCAGCAAAGAATTAGGCCAAAAACTGAAGCTTGCTACAGCACCAATATTGACGACATCATCAGAATCATCCTTGGCGACATCATCCTTGGTTAAATCAAGATCTCGATCTCATCTCAATCGAGATCTTTGGGGCATCAGCTTTGAAAAAGCTGCTTTTTAGAAAAAGAAGCGGACTGAAAAGATTAAAACTGTTTTACGTAGTTAGTATTTGCATTAAAGTAATAATTTTTTTATTTAACTGTTGATTTAAAAAATTAAGTTGTACAATGAATTTTTGTAATAGCTTTAATAATACAATTCATAAATCTACAATACATAATTTATGTAATCTACAATACATAAATGGCATTTAGTTGGAAGCCTAATGTCGCTTTTTCCCAGAAGTGTTTCATTTTTCTTAAAAAATGTTTCATATATATATATCTTCTTGATTGTATAGAAATTCCATCTGTTTCCGAGAAATCGCGAAACAAATATTACTTTGGTAAGATTAAATTTCGGTAAGACTGTTCCGGAAAATAAAGTATACTTATTAAAGACTTATCTTTCTAGGCTCTGGCGTCTTCTAGTTTTCTAGGAACTAAATTCACGACGAGAAGGTCTGAAAGGTCAAGACTTACTAGACGGAATTTTTATCGGCTAGCACACACGGAGCTTCCCTGGCCAATTTGATCTGGCCTTGGCAACCAGATAAACTGCTAACAACTGTATTTCCACACTTTTACTGGGTTTGACAAATCCGTTGAACCCCTAAGGCTTTTTCTACCTACCAAACGTGAGTGCGCTGAGCCAAAGTCAATAAGTGCCGAACGCGATTTTTTTTTCAGCACACCGCAGCTAGCCCCACCAAAATCAAAGTCGGCGTTGCTGGTATTGATGAGAATTTATTAACAGATTTTGTTAGCATTATTTATATCTAACTTCAAAACTCAAAGAAAGTGATATATCGAAATTAATAGTAAAATCCATTTCAGAACAAAAACAAAAAGCAAATTAATTTACTTGATTCCCATTCCTTTGGGGTAAAAAGGGCGACTGGTCACTTCTTTAGAGCGACCCCTCAATATTATTGTGCTATGGCCCCATAGGATGCAACTTTTTCAGGCAATAATTAGTTTACGTCAGATTTTCACTGAGGTTACAACAAATTTCGAACGTGTATCGCCCGACTCACTGTTAAGTGACCAGACAAATAGCTGTTTGGACATTGCATTGGTTGGGTTGCAAGAATATTTATAATATTCTTGAATATATATATATTGAAAAAGACATAAGAAAAAAAAATTTTTTTTTTTTTTTCAAAAAGGCTGAAAAAATTGGTAAAAATCATTTCAACATACCAAGTTTGAATTGAAAATAAACAAAAAAAATCTTTTTTATATATTACATGATAAATTGCATACTTATATATAAATATTATTGTTTATTATGCTCAAATCGCTATGCTAAAACCCCAAATAAGGACAGAGTACTTGTTTCTCAACAAACAACTTGATAATAAAAAAAAAAATTATGTTTTTATTTATTTCAATAATTAGCTAATATAAAATATAATTTCAATACCAGAGTAAATTTGTAATGTATGCAGACAAATCCTGAGTTGTTAATTTAATAATTGATACACTAATGGTACTAGTACTAATAGTTTCTTCCCTTGTAGAGATTGAGAAATTATTTTCTTATGAATAAATTTTAACTCGGTTCCCTACTAAAATTTTCCATATTTTATAAATAAATTTCAATGAATAATCCATAAAGGCTCAAGTTTAACATACCTTCCAGTTCTAATTTAACATGTCCTTGTGGCTGTTCTTTGTGTGGTGAAGGATAATCCCACTGCGGAGCAGGTAGGGAACTTTCTTGTACACGAACTTCAAGTTCTTCTTGGCAAGGAATGACTGAAACCTACAAAAAAATTGAAATTCATTATTTAAAAAGCTAAAAATATTAAATTTTTAAATTTTGCGTCTGTAAATTAAATCTTTAAAAGTAGCCATTCATTTTTAAATTTACTTACTGGATGATGAAGAGAAACATCTTGGAATTCAGATGATTCTACAACATCCCAAGCAGCTGCGAGCAATGCAGCTTCATCTTCTTTTAAACCTTGCTGATATAACATCTGTTGATAATAAGAATCATCTTTCTTTCCTTCACTTTCATTCTTATTTTCTTGTTTATTGACATCAATTATTACATCCTTATCCAATGTCTGTTCAATATCTGTACTATTTTCACTATTAGGATCCACTTTAATAATTTCCCAATCTTCATCAATATTTGATCCCTTATGAAATGTTTCCGTCTTCATTGACAGTTCGATCACCTTCCTTCCTTCTTTTTCAGAAACCTCTACAGAACATTTTTCGGAGTTCTTTTCCATTCCTTCAGAACTTGACTCGTTAGGGAGATCTATAACATATGGAGAAAGATCGACTTGAGATTCTTGCTCGGACGCCGCATCAACAGAATCAATTAGATCACTACTTGGTGCTGTCAAACTTTCTTTTTGAGAAACCTCAGAACTCTGAGATTCTTCCATTACTTCTATTTCGTTAGATGAAACTTTTAAATCTGGTTCGGATTCAACCGTAAGTTTAGCAATACTATCAATGTCAGAACTCACGGTAGTTTCACACTGGACTGATGGTGCTTCCTGAGAAATCTCATCCGATACTTCTGTAGCAATTGCAGGAGATTCTTTTTCTATTAAACATGACATATTCTCTTCAACTTTCGTATCTACAAGAAGGCATCCTACTTCTTTAACAATATCGTTGTTACTCCGCTCTTCTTCCGCTGTTTTATCCTGAACAATATCACTGAAACCTTTATCCACGGATAAATCAGATATATATTCTTCATCCTGAATCGGTTGTGCTAATGACGAAGGAGAGTTTATTTCTTGTGAAATAGCAGCTTCTTCCCGTGGTGCTTCATTGACTAATGCTTCCGTTGGGAAATCTACGGTCATTTCACGCTCGTGACCACATATTTCCAGTGGTTTAGTTTCAATAATTTCATTTTCAAGTACTTTTTCCTCCGCGATTGGTTCAATATCAATTTGAGGTACTAAAACTGGTGGATTATCAGAAGCTGGAATGTCTTCTGCTGTTGAGTCCCCTTCGGAATTAATAAGTGATGTCGTTTCTTCAGGCAACGCTTCAACTGCATCTTTCCCAGGCAATTCTTCTGACAATAATTCTTTTTTCTCTTTAAATTCTATTTCCTTTGGTGGTGATTTTGGAGGTTCTTCTTGTTTAGCTGGCTCCTCCTTCGAGGATGTTTGGTTAGAATCTTCAGGAATAATTTTGGGTGAAACTTCTTTAATATCTAAACATGAGATAACATTGAAAATTAATATATGAAGGGAATTTCTTTTATGATTACCTTATTATTAATCCTTAAGGTAAACCTTTGAATGTTAGAATAATAAAAATAAAACGTAACATTTAAAGAATATGCCTAGAACAACTATTCATTGAAGCACGACGACCTCTTTTTGGATGGTCGTGTAATTTTGATTGTTTAAAAGTTTGAGGAACTTGCAACCTTCATTCAATTACAAGAGTTTTTCCTCTGAATAACAAGATAAAAATAACAATAATTTGCTTATTAATTGCTTGGTAGACAGATCACCTAAGGAATAAAAATTACTCTAACAGTTATTAATGTTCTTGAATTGAAGTGGATACCTTGACTTTTGTTCCTCTTAGTAGGGGGTAATGGAGATATGGCTTGTTCTGCAAGCCTTTTCTCACGAAGACTAGCAACAGCTCTAGTTACAGCTCCAACTGTTCTCAAAGGAGGAGTCGGTGGAGGTGGTCTTGCTAACTTCATTTTACTATTAGATTTAGTAGTGGTGACAGTTGTTGTATTAGTTGTAGTAGGTGCTGTAGTTGTAGCAGTAACATTATTTGTTAGACTATTTGGTGGTAACGATGGCCACTCTCGCAGGCTCTCTCCCCATAAAGGCTCAAAGTGTTTTAACTAAAGCAAAAAGTATAATTCCAACGAGGGCAATTTTAGTTATTATTAATTGAAATAAATATCGTTTATTACATAATTTATAATATTAATTTTAGATAAATTTTACATTATAGTACAATGAATGCCATTTCAATATATATATATATTTCAATTTTTGTTTAAGTATAAATGTTAACAATTATTGTTAAAATATTTGTCAAATTTTGGTTCACCTTAAATATATTTATTCAATATAAGGGCGTAAGAAAAAGTCTGTGTTTTTTTTTCTCTTAAACCTCAACAATACTTTACTAAACACTAGTTTGCCAAAAGTTTTTTATTAGTACCCTTTTTCTTACACTTTATCCTTGTAACAGCTTGTGGAAAGATCTATACAATTTAAGAAATGACCAAGTTGAATCTAGAAATTCGGACATTTTTCGTCACTACTAATAACGGCTACTATCACAAACATCCGAAATTAATGGAATAGAGAGGTGAGGCTCTGTACAGATTATGGGCTAAACAAATCTTCAAAAAAGTTAGAGAGGGTGATGTGAGCATAGAAAGCGAGCTTTATTCAGAACGTCCTCTCTCCTTAGATTCAGCACTACAAAGACTATTAAATTGGCGACAGCTATAGAGATGGATTATTTCACCAGCACCAGAAATCTTTCAGGTGAATCAGGCTTGACCCTCTCAACCATAAACCGCCACTTGTGAGCAGCCGCCATAATTCCCAGAAGCTGCCGAAACATACACATCAATTTACGCCTAACCAAGCCGGCAAGCCAGAAGCCGAGTAATACCCTTATTCAAAACCCAAGTGATCTTCGTTTTATCAAACAAATTTTATTTGCGATGAAGAGTGGATTTATTTCAACACCGAACAATCGAAACAATGGATTACATCAGGTCAGCCAGCTGTACCGACCCCACCCCCCTCCCGAAGAGAAAGATTTAAAAAGAAGTGATGCTGTGTTTGTGGTGAATCTACGACGGCGTCATTCATTTTGAGCTAGTTTGAGATGATCGTGCGATTACGTCCAAACTCTACTCTATTTTCAGGCGGGCTTAACGTCCAACTATCAAATTAGGTGTCGTGGACGGAAACGGAAGCACCTACTTCATTATTAACATTTATTTAAACGAAAATAAAATTTAACTGGGGTATCCGAACTCTCTCTGCTCTACTCTATTGGGGTGTGGTTGGCCAAAGGCCAGTGGCATCCAAAAGGCAGAGTACAACAGACCGTGGAAGTCGCAGTCGGTGGGCCCTTTAACAAAAAAAAAATCCCTCTTGAGTTAATTGAAAAAGTGTACTCCTTCAACAAGACAAAGCAAGGCCGCACACATCACGCCAAACGCTGTCAATAATCGAGGATTTGAATTTTGAGCTCCTCCCTCACGCAGCTTATAGCTAGATTTGGTACCCTCTGATTACCATCTCTTCCTCTCCAAGGACCACTTTTTACATCCTACAAAATTTACACGTCCGAAGGAGGTAAACGGAAGGACATCGAATTGTTGACTAAAGCTGGCATCAGATGTTCATGTTGTTGAATATAATGGCCTGTACTTCGAGGATTAAACTTAGTAGATAAGTAAACAAACAGTTTTTGAATTGTAAGATAAAAAACGCAGACTTTTGTTACACCCCAGTAATTATAAGTTTTAGAAGATATACGAGATCATGCAGAGCATATATATACACAAGGTGTTCTATATATATTCTTTTCACAGAAAAAAATAATGCTGTGCTTGTGGTGGATCTACATGGGCGTCATTCATTTTGAGCTAGTTCCTGACGGGCGTGCGATTACATTCGAACTCTAGTATGCTCAGCTAGAACACTGAGTTCAGGATTGGCAAATTGTTATCGTCTAGAATGTTCATTATCAATAAACTATGCAATGTCAAGGAAATTTCTGTATGAAGGATTGGAGAACCTGAAGGAGTGATTGAGAGGGGGCAAGATAAAAACCGTGTGAGAGCAGTTGAGTTGGGAACTTGATGAATACAGTGTGTCTGTATTGCGTATAGAGTGTGTCTGTGCGTCAGGTTGGATTTATATGGTATACTTAATAAAGTTTTGTTACCTAATTCCGACTTGTTTGTCTCTGTAAAACCTGTGATCTATGGGTGACCGATTACTACACAACTATAAAAACAACAGTAGTTTAATATATATAAATATTTGTTGTGGTGGTGGTTGGTTCCGCAGAGCCGGAAAGCATCAGAGACATTTTCTGTGGTAGCCTGCTTCATTTTGTGGTCATCGACCGTTTCAGGCGTTCGCCCCATCTTCAGGATGCATTTTTCAGACAGTGTGACAACACAGACTTGCACAGAGCAAATTCACTTTACACACTCAGTGTCACACTGTCTGAAAAACGCATCCTGAAGATGGGCAAATGCCCGAAACCGGTCGATGACCACAAAATGAAGCAGGCTACCACGGAAAATGTCTCTGATATATAAATATATTTTGAATACTGCAACTAGAACCTAAAGCAAGAAGCGTTCAGAAATAAAAGCCATTTTCGATTTGCACCCGTATGATATTCACACTGAGACTTTGTCAGTTCAAACACTGAATTATGGATTAATATGTACATACCTTCCAGGGATCAAGCTTGCTCTTTTCTTTTTCTTGTTCAGCTTTCAGTTTAGCCTGATTTTCAGGTGTGAATTCACCTTCCGCTAATCTTTCTTTCCAATCCAGGCAAGCTCGAGCAAAGAATTCATTATTTAAACCAGAACCACTCAGCCTATAAATCAGTTGAAAATATTAAGTCAAATTTCATTTCATTTCGGTATTATTGGTAATGAAATGAATTATTCCTTTTAAAGATAAGTATTATAATTACCTGAACATAGCATCCGATTGCACTGGTATCCTATCCACATGTGGTAATAACTGAAGCAATTTATACTGATATAATGGAGGTAGAGAAGAAAACGTATGTTTATTAAGTAATGATCGCAAGTTCGTATTAACAAGAATGGAATCTGGAGTCTCTAAATCCACACAACCTTCCTTTGTTTGTTCTAGCTGGGCTGCTGCTGATAATTTTTTATTAGATCTTTTGCGAGGCTTTACACTAAAACCAGGTATGGAAGCCAAAACTTCAGCCATAGTTGGTTGCCTATAGCAGGCTGTGTCTACACTCAATTCTTCAACTAATGAAAAGAAAAAAAATGAAACAGGAACTGTTCATTAAGAGTAAGTAAAGTTTTACTTTTAAATAATACATCAAATAAAATCCAAGGCCAAGACCGGGAACCGAACCTAGTAAACAAGATACCCAGCTTTGCGGTTCACGCCTCACAGCTACCATAGCGCCTCTATCAAAGTTTATTCCGCTATTCAACGTTTTATAATAATTTTCTTTTCTATTTTCAGCTGCTATTTAAGTTTAATAATTTGAACATATCTAAAGCCCAAAATGATTACCTAAGAAAAGCATAATTTTAAAACAGTAAGTTCGTTCATGAAGAATTATTTTTTGTCTTTTATTGTCTCCCTAATTATTATCTTCAATTGTTGCCTTATGCCTTTTTTTTTTTAATTACAATTATTTTTTCTCCCGAAAAGGAATATTGAGAGCAAACACTTTAAGGCTCCAGGAGGCGCTAATTTAACTTTACCTATGCTTGTAGATTTGCCACCGAATGTCTTAATTCGTTAATTCAGTACATACTTGAATATAGGACACTACGATTTTATTCGAATTTTAGGACTGTCTTTACTGCTAATTAGTCTATACGTCGGGAGTTGCAAAATTTGAAAGAAAAACATGTGTTCTGGAATTAAATTGAAAAAGCAACCTTTCATTTCTAAAACGCTATTAATAATTATGCTACATAAAAAAGTAAGCAATTTTTTGTTCCGTTAACGCTCACGATTTTGGTCACTTTTTTTCATGTTTTTGTGTTAATTTTGCGAATTCGGTTGGATGGATTTTCAAGCGGCTTGCACCATTTGACATAGAATTTTCTAGAGAATATTAGGAGGGAACAAAGATTCTGTGCTGAAGGTGCCAGAAGGGTTAGGTGGGGAGCAAGGCGCCAGAGACAACAGGGAGGCTGAGCGCCCCTCCTCAGGCTTTGAGTGCCGAAGGCACCAGAAAGGCAAAACCCCCTAGTTGTTCTACATATATTAAAAAGTGTGAAATGTGTTAATTTGCAAATGGGATGGCAGATTTTCGAGCGGTTTGCCCCATTTGAAACAGAATTTTCTTAAGACAAAAGAAATTTTTTAGCCAAGATGGCTAAAAGCAATAGGAGTTTAATGTTTTGAAAGTATTAAAAACGTTGAATATGTGGATGGGTCCGTAATGCTGGATAACATCTGGTATTCTATCCGTCGAAGCATGCATATTTATAGTGTTCCTGACCGGTTTCGGATTTTCATCATCGTCAGAGCAAATTCACCAAGTCCGAATAGAGAGTTCACTTCAACTTAATGTTTCTGTTACACTCACACTTGGTATATATGTTGGAAGGTTATGTTTTTTTTAAACACACTTGTGTAACAGAAACATTACGTTGAAGTGAACTCTCTATACGGACTTGGTGAATTTGTTCTGATGATGGATGAAAATCCGTAACCGGTCAGGAACAGAATAAATATGCATGTTACAGACCAGATATTAAAAACGTTGTTTGGAAACAAGTTTTATAAATAAAAATTAAATTTTTAGATATGCTCATTCTTCTTCTTAAAACCTGCTGCTCCTTCTGGAAAAAAGGGCATCAACAAGATAGGACCTTTTTATATATAGGACTGTTATTGATTTTCCTAGTCCTTTGGAATTACTTTTACCTTCCATATTAGGTTTGAAGGGCTTCAACTTTGCAACCTCTTAAAGGCCTATATATTTTAACCTCAAGTTTGATATCTTAAGGTGGCTTCTACGAGTGTAGCTGGATATATCGCCATTCCTATATCTTCTCGCATATGAAATCATCCTCTCCTCCACTTAGGATAGCTTTGGTTTCCTGTATTATTTGCAGTCTTTGACCATCCACTTTCTGCCTGCTGAAAATTTAATTTGTAGATATGCTCATTCTTCTTCTTAAAACCTGCTGCTTCTTCTGGAGAAAAGGGCATCAACAAGAACTTTTAATCTTTCCTATCCCCTGCAGTGCCTTTTTTCCCTCCAGAATTTTCGCGACTTTTTTGTCCCCCTCTCTATTGTTCTCTTCCATTTACCGATACCATTTGGCCTTCTGTATTTTTTGCTCCTTAGGAGTCCAGTCCAATCTTCTGCTTCGATGGTTCCCTCTGGGTTCCTTAAGATATGCTCCTTCCATCTCCACTTTCTTTCTATTATTTGTATTTTTTTTTGCGCATCAACTGCCAAGGTCATTAGCGCCCTCACAAACTGTCTTTGGCATTCAACCACATCTCTATGTTATTTGTAATTTCATTGGACTTTGCTTGGAAAGACGAGAACTCCTCGTAAGCAATATTTGAGGAAAACATCGGTCATGAAATCTTAGAGATGTGGGCTGATCTGTTTGCCCACCTTCCAGGTTTCGCATGTACAAGAGAACTGCTTTGATATTCGTGTTAAAAAAATCCGAATTTTGCTATCGCGGAAGATGCTATTATTTTTTCCATGTCGGATACAATTTAACAAAGGCGGCATTGCCTTTTTATTCTACTTCCACATCTCCTATGCACCACCAATCGCGGCATTCATCATACTTCCTATGTATAAAAAAGAATTCAACCTGGCCAAATGCCGGCTCGAGCCTTCGCCCAATATCATAATTTACCCTAATTTCTTTTGTGAAACACTTAGGTCATCAGGTTGAGACCGCGTCAGTGGTTTGTTGTAAACAAGCGTTTCACCCACATTAAATAGGCTTCCTCAGGGTAGTGTCGTCTCTAAAGCTGAAACAACACGCTTTTGACACAACACTAGATCAGTATTGGAGGCGATTCTACCCTGAAGAAGCCTATTGTGTGCTGTTTCAGCTTTAGAGGCGCACTACCTTGTAGAAGCCTATTGTAGTATGGGCGAAACGTCGGTTTGCAACAAACCACTGACGCGATCTCATCCTGAAGACCTAAGTGTTTTACATGACAATGGCCGTGGAAGCCTGAAAGACATTTATTTTGTTTTACCAGCATTTATCACTAAGCCAGCCACTTCAGCTTTTTTTTGAAGTGTCATAGTTTAAACCTTTTTAGGAGGTAATCTGGAAGCGCTCAGTGAGCTTCCCTTTGTATAGGATTTGTCATGCATACCCTTCATACATATCTTTCATAAAATTTAAAATTTGTGTTGGTATGCCGCAGGTCTCCACATTGCAACGTAACAATTGGTGATTTATAAGTTGGAGGCCTTCTAGAAATCAGAAAGGTTATTTGGCCTAAAAAGATTTGATCTTATAACCGATTTCAATTAATACAGAAACAAAATTTGGAATATATGCTTAAATTTGAAGCGAATCTTCGTAATTTGAAGTAGTTTTAATTTTTCAGTACTCAATATGTTTGTGAAAAATATTTAAAGATTTCTTGCATTAGTGATATACTGGTGAAGTTTATAAGTAATTTGAAAACCTAACTAAAAACTAAATTTGTTATCCGTTAATAGTAATACTAGGTGGGGTGGAGGATTGCCAAAAAGAAAATGTAAGAAGAAAAAGACACAAACTGATGACAGTTTGTAGCCAATATTGGGTAATATACTTAAAAAAAATTTTTTGGGGTTCATGGTGAGGAACGAATTGGGGAAAAAAGTATAGATTTTTTCTTAATCGAAGTATCTAAGACCCTAGCTTTCTTATCAGATATGTAGAAAGAGGACTGTGTCCTTAATATGTATGAAGTGGAGATACTGACCTCACTGAGTAAAAAAAACTCAAATCAAACTGTACAAAATATTACGCAAAGTTCTTACTGAAATCCATTAAATCCTGTTAGTGCGATCAGTGACGAAAAGGCAAAGAAGCCAATGTTTGCTTCTGAAAACACTCGATCGAGAAGGAAAACAAAATATTAGGAAGGCTCTAAGGGAAATGACATATGCAGCAGTTTAATATAAGTAAACAAGAAATATTGTGAAAAAGAGTATCATCTCCGCAAAGAATTTTAGAAGAATTATTATTACTCGTCTGTGGTGAGGGACCAAACCATACGCTAACCAAAGCCCCACTGGGCCCATATAGCTACTCCAAAGAAAAACAACAACAAACCAGGTTTAGAATAAAAATCCAGACCCGGGTCTAACTCGTCTAAGATTCACCGCAGCCCGAACAAATCGGACAATAATTAAAGGGAAATAGCCTAAGCTGTTCACAGATACCCTGTTCCGACCAAAGGTCTTGAACCTAATTCCCTCACAACCCAAGTCAGTCACAAGCTGGATGGATGTTTCCTCCTCTGTCTCAAAGACTCTACAAAAGGGGTCTGGCATGAGCCCCATTAAAAAGACGTGTCTCCTTAAACCACAATAACCAGTAACGGATCCAACCAGATGCCTGAGAGAGGTCCGTAAAAGGCATAGCAATGTCTCATTAATAGCCCTGTCCCGACCGCCAATGAGCACCTTAGACTACCGACAATCCACTGTCTCATCATAGGGATGAATGTTGTGAAGCTACCAATGACTGGAAGCTTGACAGACATGAGCCTAAAGAAACACCAACAGCACGCTCAAGACCAATGAAAGGGAGAGAGGCGTCTACTTTGGCAAACCTATTCACCTCCTCATTTCCAAAAATTCCCATATGATCTTGCACCCAAACTAGAAGCACATCCTTCAAAGAAGCTTTTCCAGTCTTTTAAAATCTGGAAGTGAAGGCAAATGAACTCAGCGCCTTCAACGCCTTGACTGTCCGGCCAAATACAAAGACCTTTCAAGTTAGTATTATGTAGCCCATCATCCAAAATACAACAAAGAAATACAAAAACCTGCCTGATTAATATTCTTTGCCAGGTTTTTGACTTCCACAAAGAGCGGTGGGATTCCCTATAAGTCTCCATAGCATTTGTTGCAAGTGAAGCGTTGAATATCCTCAAGCAGCAGACTAGCGGATCTTATCTCAATGCGATGCCACCACACCACTGCCACATATAACAACCATATAATTCCATACAATAAATCCGAAACATCATCTTCGGAATAATCCCCAATTCTTACCTATAATTCTTCGATACTGCCAAAAGGAAGTAATTGCCTTTCGATGCTGTGTCTTAACAGTTTCGACAATTTAATTTACTGCTGAGAACTACTCCAAGAAACTTCACCGATTTGCAAATCTGAATAGAAGTTCCTAATAACTCAGGAGGTGTTATTCCTTTCTCTATGGGTAAATAAGATCCCCTGGGTCTTATTGGGATTAATTGAAAGACCCTTATCTTGAGTCAAATCATAAAAAATGTTGAGGGCATTTGGTATTCTGAGATAGGAGTCAGACAAGACCCTCAACAATAAAATATCACCATCATCGTTATATGCTTGTAATTAGAATCCCAGTTAGCAATTCATCCATGACAGCACACCATATCTTTCGTGGAGGTACCTTGAAGGTAGCCTCTTCCCATTTGTACAACCAGGGTGTTTGCCTAGAGAAGCCTGTATAACTACAAATAAATAACTATCCAGTTAATTATAACTGGTTGTATACCTTTTCGACCTAGGGAATCTTTAAGAGCACGATACTCGAACGATACTCTGTCAAATGTCCCATCAAAATAAAAATAAAGAACACCCTAAAGCATATTCCTTTGTTTCTAGAACAGATTCTATCCTAATGACCAGACAATGCACATCAGGCTTGGTCGTATAGTATAAGCATGTTGCTTTGGATGAAATGGATGGTCAGGACCATCAGTAATATACCTATCCACCGACCTTTCCAAAGTTTTTATGAGGAATGACATAGACTAATAGCTTTTAAATGCCTTAGGGTCAGATTACTTCGTTAATGAACTTAGAAACTTCCCTCCATAATGTTTGTACATAACGAAACGTTAAACAACCTTTAAAAATCCTTATTAATACCTTCGTCAGAACATCCCCACCAATTTTGTAACTGACAGGGATAATCTCCGTTAGGTCCAGGTGACTTATATGGTAAGAGACTTTGGACTGCCTAAACTACTCTAACTGCAGCAACTACTTTTTCAACTGTAGCCAGGTCACTGGATTCTAGCTTCCTCTTGCCATCCGCAGACAAAGCAGATCTGTTAATATTCATATTATCCGGGTATTAAGCAGAAGCTGAATGTCTCCATTGCTCCTCCTGTATAGTATCCGTCAGGAGATCTTGAAGTATCTAACTGACAATCCTTATCCTTACCAAGAATACGTAGCAGCCTAGATGTTTCTTGAGTCGAATTTAGATCGCAAAAGAATCTCGAAGAGTATCTCTGATTTTCCAATGCCACCTACTTTTTATAACAGTCACAGATTCTGTTTTGAGCTAATCATTAATCTCATCGACAGTTATAACAAAGGTTTCCAAGCAATGACGATATGGATTTTAAGAAGATGACAATCCTTGAGGGGGACTCATTAGGACCAACGAATTCAGTCCAAAGACTGAAGAAAGGACCAAGAAAAACTTGGATCTAAAAAGGAGGAACTAAACTAAAGAAGCTTTTATAAAGAAAACATTGGATTGATGAAGGAGAAAAGAACTGATTCAGAATAGTGATGGATGGATTAGAGAAAAGTGGATTACAAGTGTGTCACATCAAGGGGTGTAATGAAACAAAAACACACGCAACAGCCGTTAACTTGAGAAAGTAAATGAAACAATTTGTTAATGAGGAAACATAAAATATCATTACGTTAAAAACAAAAAAAACAAAAAAATTAATGGCTATATATAGCCAAGGAAATTAATGATTATATATATGATAATGTACAATGCCTAACGAGTCTATAATAACTGACTGTACTATACTTGTCAATTTATATGGGTAAATACCGATCTCGTCAAGAAAACTTTGAGTTGATTGCGGAATAGCACCTCTTGCCCCAAACCACAGGTCATAACAGGGTAATCCCTGTCACCATATTGCTCTCTATATTTTTCTTTATAGTAAAGGATGCACTTTTCATATATGTTTTTTTTTTCAAATCCACCTTTGTTGTGTAATCACAGTCATTAGTTACATTGCGAATTGTGGGATCTTGGATCATTGCTGACTTCCTATTCTCAGCTATCTTGGAGCATCGTCAGAATCGATACCATATTTTTCTTCGAAGTAAAACCTTTTTCGATTAATAAATCCATTAATTCGTGCTTAACTCGGTGATGGCAATGCGTCACAAGGAGTATACTATTTGGGCAATGCCCAAGAACATGGGCCGGAGTTTCACCTCTCTACGCAGAGGGGTCCAGCACTTCCAGGGCTGCCCACCGATTCAAGGTGCACCACGGAGAGGCGCCTAATTAATGTTAGCATTATGGCGTACATCTAAATTGAACCACTCGCAACCTGAAAGCCACGTTTTCTCGCATACAAATTTGTTTGCCTTCGGAGTATCTTGAAGTGGGAAACACCAACACTTACGCCATTCTTCAAAGGCAGCTTTTCTTAGGGGTGTCGCAGATCTTTATAAAAGGATGTCACACTTGACAGAAGCTACAAACTGTCTCACTGCCTAAGAAGGCAAAAAGGATATAGGTAAGAATGTTAGGCAAAGGTTTTTATTCAAATTCTTAAAATCAAATTAAGTGCAATCGCCGCCAAACGATTAAAACCAAAAAATAATTTTATTGTGAAAAGTCTGACCTATTCATTGTTAAAGAATTTTTTTTTAACAATGAAAATGTAGCTTCTTTTAAAAGTTATAGATTTCATGCACTTTCAAATAACTTGTACGGGACTTCTTTGAAGAAATTATTCCACAAAGTCAAAGCTTATTCAATAATGTTATTCAACACTACTAGTAACAGAAATATTTTTGAAATAAACCATTAAAGAAAGAAAAATAACATTTACTACGACGTCTCTAAGTAGTAAATCTATTACTCTATTGAGACTGATGATTCATCAGAATCCTAAGATACTAAAGAGGCTACTTTAACACTCCCTTAAGAGAGAGTATACTAACGGTCACAATTTGGAGACAGTGACAGCCTCTGAACCGGAGCAATATTTCCAGCTGCAATTGTCGTATTCTTTCTTCTTCGTTTGGCTTGTTGTCTCAGAGCATGTTTAATAACTTTTTTTGAATGTGTATGTGCTACTCTAGAATCTTTTGCATTGTGTTTTGCTGCCTCTCTTTCTAAGCCAGCCACGCTCCATATCTAAAATATAAAACAAATTGCTTTTCTAATTAATGATTTAATACTCCTAATCCTGATGATAAGGTTAGAATTTCCGATTTACAATTACGTCCCAGTAAGTCATTTAATACTTAATGTTTAAAAAAAAACTAACCCCTTCGGAAATCCCAATCCGAGCAACATCTTCCTCAATCCCATCAGGACCACCTATAATCAGATAATTTAATGTTTATTGCCATCATTCAAAACTTATGTTTATAAGAAAAAACAAAAATGGTAAGTAGAAAGTTATTTAAGCAAGTTTCAGCAAACCTTTAACTTTCTGGATTTTCAGAGGAGACAAAGCCTGAGACTGTTTCAATTCCTGAGTTTCAGAAACATGGTTCGTTGTCTCCTCCATACCAATTATCTATTAAAAACACACAGGGCCACAACCATACCTATAATGTGAAACCATATTACGAGCAACCAGGAACTTCAGTAGTCTATAATGTTAATTGATAAGTTAGGATTAATTGATAACGAACTTACTCCAATTATTTGAACATAACATTATTTTAAATACCCATAACTGGAACGTAGTTCCTCAAGACTGCTAACAGTTTCAACTCACAAACTACAAACAATTGTTTTTGTAAATGAATTCATCAAATTATTATCATTAGATTCTGCATTAACCACCGGCAATAATATTCCAGTATAAAAACGAAAACATAATTTCGATTAAGAATGACCGAGCTCTTATCAATCATAAAGCCTTCAAAATTCAAGAAATTTGCACAATAATAATGAAATCTGAACAATTACAAACATCTACCCATTACCGAGCATCTAAACAAACGCCATCTTTCAGCAACATCTTTCATATCTTTCAGATACTAAGAGGTTACTATAAAAATTTTATTTTTCATATATGTTCACATTCCTCTTATTTACAAATGTTTAAAATTGTTTTCAAATTATATTTATTTTTGGTTAAATAAATTTATATTTTATTAGAAAGAAGTAAACTGAAATATACCATTCCAAATTCTTCTCTCCAGAGTTACTTAAAAAGAATTTTTTACTAGTATAAATGGATTTTTTTCTTTTACACTATAATTTTTATTTATTTTAGAAATACTGATGATCCTGAACTCCAACTTGTGAGGTTGAATACTGAATGACAAGATCTGAAGGTTGTAACTTGTTGAGAAGGTTAAGGAACTGTATCCCAGAAAAATTATCGACTTATGATTAAATTTGAAGGGAATGTGATTGCGACTTTTATTTAATGATGTTGCAATCAGTTGCATTAAAAGATCATTGTAATAAAAGTAAGTGTCTTCCCATTTACTGAACCTTTTCACTATCAAACAAATATCTAAGATTGTGATACAGTCCGGTGGAAATGCATGCAATTAGAATCTTCGATTTGGTTTCATTACGTTGTTCATTAGTTCAGATATTTCTTTTCTCTTTTAGATTCGATTCCTTAACAGTCTAAAAATGAACCGTATTAAACAACATATTTATTGCAAAATCTTGCAAAATTTGAAGAGATCATATTCAACTGAACATTTTTATGTGCAAGGTCAATCTCCAGAGAAAAATATTAGGGAATATTTTTATTACATTGATCACCAAGGAATGGTAAGATTCCTCACTTAGGAAGATAAAATCAAATGTAAAAAGCTGTTTATAAGTCCTAGTCAATGTTACATAATGCTTTCTAAGGCCACAAATTTGATGCCTCTCAGTTTGTAGGCATGGTTATTTTTTTGAAAACTCGCTTCGGAAGAAAAACTTCCGAAAAGGAAGATTTACATATTTTTCTTGTAATTTTTTTTCATATAACAAATATATATCCAATACTTCAATTATTTAACTTAATTTTTCAGCTTTTTTTGGATGATTCAAGAATGAAAAATTTCACATCTTGCTTTAAAGGTACTGCATATTTGATAGATTGTGTGCTCTTTTAAGATTATTAATTTAATAATTGAAGATTTATTATATTAAGATAATAATTTAACTTTTAATCAAAATATTACATGGATATTATTATAAGAAAAAAGTTTTTCTTTTACATAAATGTACTTTCTCTTGTTTCTAGATAAACAATTCTTGGTCTTCTTTTTTAAAAGAATACGCCCTAATGAAACAAACCGTTATCAAAAGGATTTTCCATATATTTCATTATGCGGTAGGGAAAGAAATTATATTAGATGTGATGATGTGCCATTAGTGTATTCTCATGTAATTGTTCAAAATGGAAATGATTTGTTTTGTTATGGTAATGCGGGTGATCTTATGTATAATAGGTTTGAACCTGATAAAATATTTATGAATCCAGAAAGTGGAAGAGTTTATCATCCTTGCGGTGCTAGATTTGGTTCTGTTGGACTGGTAAAATCCCAATTAGCCATTGAATTTAGTAAATTGTTTCGTTTTGAGAATGGGGAAAATAATCCACCGACACAATTTGAATGGAAAGGAAAAGTTTATAAATTAGATAATGAATGGTTAAACTGTCAAACTAAACAAATCAAACTGTGATATGTTCTATATTTTCTGTTCATTAGTTGAACATTGGATTTGTTACTTCTTATAGTGTACATATAAATTATTTGGGTCATCTACTATTTTAATTTTTTATGGAACATTACCTTATAATATAGATCAATCCACATATCAAATCTTTTTTTAAAAAAATGGTACACCCTTTTGAATTCCGAGCGGAATAATCAAGAGGAAAAGTTCAGTTATCATTTCAAAGAATGAAAGTATGTTAATATAACATAGCGTGGTTACCAGAAAATTAACAAAATAAACGTTTAAGGCAGTTCCCTAAAAAATGTATTGAATAATAGTGTTACTAAACATATTATTATTTTGTTCCTTGATATGCCTAGAATCATTTTCAATTACTTTAATAATATATTCCATGAATGTATGAAATATATATTTATTTTTATAGCTAATTCTTTTTATTTAATATGACAGTTTTGCTATATCTATTGATGTCAGATGTATAGGTCATAAATTATAGGCAGTTCAGTGTTTATTGCCTTCCTACCTTTAATAGGTGCATTGATACCTTAGAGCTGTCACTAATCAATAATTAAGATATGTAAAAATAATATGAATCCATTAAATATAAAATTTCTAAGTTTAAGTATTGAAGAATAAACAACCTAAGAAATATAGCACTATAATTAACTTAAAGCTCTGACTCAATGATTTACGGGAATATAGCTGATAGTTACAGTTCTTCTCTTGCAGTTACAATTAAGCATTTTATTTAATAATTTACTGGGCATCACAAAACAATATGTAAAGTTTAACGAGAGAATGTAAATGTTCTAATAAATATGAAAAACAAAAAGTTAAGTTTAACAAAGATTATTTCTTCTGGATAATTACATATTCATACGCAGAATTTGCTTAGTGCGATAAATTTCAATTAATTATTTTTAAATAAGAAAGAACCCATCATACTATTCTCATAAAATATTCTGAGAACAATGACGAGACAATAATTTTTTACTTTTTAAAGTAATATTGCGTGAAATTATACTAGTGAATTTTTTTTTACTTGCTATTACTCCTAGTAAGAGGAAGTATTGTGACCGTGAACCAAATTTTCGATTTAGAGTATTCACCGAACATACAGCTTTTGAAATCCCTGTCCCGGAAACAGTGATTTTTGGGAAGTGGTCTGTGTGTGTGTGTATGTGTATGTAGTAAGAATAACTCAAAATAGTAGAAAGTTCAAACTTGATATTTAGTTTCGGTGCTGGAATCATTTTCAGTTACTTTAATAATATATTTTATGAATATATGATATATATATTTCTTTTTATAGCTAATTCTTTTTATTTAATATGTCTAGTCTAAGATATTTAGTTTAAGTGCTAAGGTTTTGATCAAAATCGGCCAACCGGAAGCAAGACTTTATTGCATTATTTCTTAGCGATTTTATAGAAAACGGCTCCAACGAATTTCTTTAAATCTAATACATAAACTACTCATATGATTAGATTAATGTTACAGGTGATTATTGCACTGCGACTGAAAAGGCCTCCGGAGCCTTCTCAGTGCAGTCCCGGCCTCCGTGCATTATTCAGACTGCACTGTGCATCGCCGAACAGTGAACTGTAGAAGCTCCTAAGAAGAGAAAATCTAAGGGTAGCACACCTGGACTCGAACGCGGGACCTCCGCATTGATAGTCCAGCGCGTTACCACTGAGTTAATCCCATCCTTTCCCTTGGCGTACGCCAATTAACTAGGGGCGTGATCCTAGTTTGTGTACTGCGTTTGTCCTTGTCTGGAAAGGGAGGAGTGTAGTTATGTAGTTAGAAAGGGTATACTGTGAGGTAGGTATGTAGAGAGAATGTAGTTTAAGGGTATTCTATAGTGCTGACAAAGTGCATGGAGTAGTGAGCTGTGGTAACCCGTGGGGTCGCTACTCCCCAAGTAGCATGCAATAGTATCTGGAATAAAGAGCTACAAATTTTATATAATGCTAATATAAACACCTACAACGAGTAGAGTTATGTTTCCCTCCTAAGTGCTATTTTAGGTTATTATACAATTATATCACCTAAATAATAATTGCAATTGAATGTGCTGTCAAAATTCAGAGTCTGAAGAAAGCGGAAGTGCGTTTTTACTGGTCATTTCAGTTTTCTACGATTTTATCGACAAAACATCGACGATGTCATTAAATTTGTTATCCTAACTTTGAATACAGAGATCTATCACTTTTACTGGGAACTTTTCATTCAAAGAAATTTTAGATGAGAAATGTATGGTTTGCTCAAAAAAGTGGTTTTATTAAGTTTAGATTCTCCAATTGATATAACAATAAAGACAAGCAAACATTTAGTCAAAATTTTAGCTGTACAAACAGATACAAAATTAGCTCATGAATCAAATGAAATTCCTACCACAATCGCTGACAAACTACCGTGGACTGTTCTAAGAAAGAAGAACTAACAACGATTACGAAGAATCTCCTCAGGTATTCAACCCGCAAAAGAAGAAGCCCTGTCCACTTCAGGGACTTTCTATTAGTAGTTTCATGTATTAACTATCTTAATTTTTAACTCCTCCGATGATGAGAATTACCTGCACAATCCCACACCCTATACTTAGAAATAAAGAAAAAACAAGAAACATTAAAAAGTATTTTATTCATTTTGAAATGAACATAGTTGGTTTGGTACAGAAGTATCATAAGTGAAATTTTATTAATATGGATTTTATTAAGCAATCTAACTTATTTTTGCACATATTATTCAATGCAGAAATATCGTAAAGAGGATACGAGAATAAAAACCGTTTCTTTCACAAGTAGCCTAACTTAAAATAAAGATACATATGTGTATATTGATGTAGAAATATCCTAAAAAGTAGTTAGTCCTGTTCCATAATATCAAACATACTTTTCATGTCAAGTACGTACGGCTTAATAGCCGTATGTGCGACATTCTTCAAGAATAGTACTTTTGAAGATCATTGTAATACACAATAAATAGCAATTCTGTTTAGTACATGAAATCGCAAGCGAAAAAGATACTTGATTTGGTTAATAAGATAATGAAATTATAATAATGCCTTTTAGGTTACCTATAATGTATTTAAGATTTTTTTATTTATTTATTTATATTGTTATCTTACGAATACAAAAAATGCAGCAGTATTTCAAAATTCTTCCACAAACAGGACTTCCACAGATTGCATAGAATCAACGTATGGCTTAAAAACATACTCTCCTGTTGATTAATGAGATAATTATTCCTTTGTAAATAACTAAAAACTAGTACAACAGAAAATTATTCTGAATCACACAAAATTCAACCATCTATTAACAAATAGTTATCCAAAAAATTAGCAATAAAGTTTTCAAAAACCAAAGTAAAAATAATAATTTAGTTAATATATAACAGTTAATGAATATAAATTTTCTGCTATATCATTGGCTCCTCACTGTCAGTATCACTTTCTTTTAATTGAAACATTATTTGTTCTATTTCTCTCAATTTTTTCTTCTTATTTTTACTTAACCTCCTCAACTTATCGGTTACATTGTCCCCAAAACCTGCTCTGAATGAGCTGACTTGTGCATTGTTGGCATAGCTATATTGAGGGTTCTTTTTTTGTAATTTCTCTCCGCTCTAATTTTCATTGCTATTCTTCTTTCTCTTTGATGCATTGAACAGTTAAGAATTTGAGGCATGTGGAAGTGGGAATCTACTATTTCCAAATTTGGAATTTCCTGTAAAAAATGAATTATATTATTTGTGTGTATAACATTATGTAGCAGCTGGGCATGCTCGCTGCATAGATAAAAACGTATCACTTTTATTTGAAACATTTTTCTGAAAAAAAAAACTGATTTTAGAGGGAAATTGAAGTCTGTCAGTCACTTTAAATTTTCACAAACTTGTTGGTTTTGACCTTTTGAACGCTCCGGACAGTCAGTATTCAAGTAAAATCTCCACCACCATTTTTATGGCCAGTCCAACTGAACATTTTATCGTTGCAATTTTAAAGAAAAATTCTTGATTAGAGAGTAATGGAAAGTCGTGGGAGTGATCGTCGACGAATCATATAAAGGAACATTTAATAGTGGAATAGCTACTTCTCGAATTAAGTTTTCCATTTTTTCATGCTCTTTTTTCCACAAAAGAATCTGGTAATAGTTGTCTTTAGAAAAGAGTTAAGTTACCACTGTTATTTGAAGAATTTTTTCCGTGATAAATTGATTTTAAGATGTTATTTGATTTAGCTACGACCTTTTAAGCATAAAAACTACAATGCAATGCTAACAAAATAATTGCCTCTAGGTTACAGGTTCATGTTTTGTAAGCAAATCGGAATTTTTTTTAGCTACAGTTCACCAAAACTTTAGCGAAGAATATCTTCTCAATGAATTTCCAATATTATATGTATATTGAATGCACTTTATTCCTTTGTTTATTTACAGTAAAGTTTGTTTCCAGAATGTATGATGAAAAGGCTGTTTATTACTTTGTAAGCTTGGGGCGGGTGTTGGTGTATTGGTTATGAGCATGGACTTATAAGTGGGAAGGACCTCAGTTCGAGTCCAGCGTATAACTAAATTTTATATTTGTTTAAAAAAATGTTAATAGTAAAGTAGGTGCTTCCGCCCCCGTCCACGACACCTAATTTGGTAGTTGGACGTTAAGCCCGCCTGAAAAAATAGACTTTACTTTACTTTTTTTACTTACTTTGTAAGCTGGCGGCATTACTGGCAATGTAGCTAAATTAGTTAAACAAGGCAACATTGAATCACCCCAAAATTAATAATAGACAAACAATTAACAAATAAATCAGCTGAATGGAATAATAAAAATAATATTAAAAACAAGGGAAGGGAATAGGTAAGTGGTTAACGTACTGGAATCCCACGCGGATGACCCGGGTTCAAGTCTAGTTGTGCTACCCTTTGATTTTTTTTCTTCCTAGAGCTTCTACAGCTCACTGTCCGGTGATGGACAGTGTCATCTGCTCCGAGAGAATTCTGTCCGGAAGCCGGCAGTGCACTGAGAGGGCTCCAGCCGCCAATGACCATAGATGTTGACACGCCTTAATAATAATACAAAAAATTGAGAACATTTGTTTTTTCATCGTACGTAACATGATCCAATAAATATCATTTTTCTTTTTATAAATTACAAAAAAAAAGCTATATTAATATTTTTTGTTTGTTTATAATTACAATAAACTTATTACTTTCTCTTACTCCTAGTAAGAGGAAGTATTGTAATCGTGTCAAATTTTCGATATCGAGTTCACCGGAAATATCCGTTTTGAGGTCCCCTGAGTCCAAAAAAGTGGTTTTTAGCAAATGTTCTGTGTGTGTGTCTGTGTGTTGTATGTATGTGAACAGCATAGCCCAAAAACGGAAAACCATAGAAAGTTGAAACTTGATATTCCGTTTAGGTATCACCGTGGGATCTGACACTACGTTATCTGTCAAAATTCCTCAACCGGAAGTACCACTTTACTAGTTGGATTTTTTACTTTTTGCGATTTTCTCAAAAATGGCTCCGACGATTTTCTTTAAACTTCAAACATCAATCACACATACAAAGAGCTACAACTTTTATTTGAAACATTTCTCCGAGAAAATGCACTGAAGGGCACTTTTAGGGGAGGGGTGGGGTTAGGTTTCCATCTAAAGTGCTATTTCAGTTTATTAGACAATTCTGTCAGCTAAATAATGTTAATTAGAATTAAATATGTTGTTGAAATTCCGAGTTTGAAAAAATCGGATAAACGGAAGTGCGTTTACTTTACCACTTTACTAAATGATTTATTCACTTTTTCGCAATTTTCTCAAAAATGGCTCCGACGATTTTTTTGAAACTTTGTACAGAAACTAAACATGCAAAGAGCTACAACTTTTATCTAAAACATTTATCTGGGAAAATTCTTTTAAGGGCACTTTTAGGGGAGGGGTGGGTTAGATTTTCATTAAAGTGCTATCCTAGTTGATTATACAATTCTATCATCCAACCATAATTTGTTAGAAATAAATAGATGGCTGAAATTCCGAGTTTCAAGAAAATTAGTAAACCGGTAGTGCGCTTTTACTGAACAGTTTTTTCAGTTTTCGACGAATTTCATTAAATTTGGGTACACAAACTATAAAATTTGTCAATTATCATTTTGAGAACTGGAGTAAGAGAAAGTTGTGTGAGTGTTTCACACCAGATTTTTTTTATACTATTTCTATTTTTATTGAACACTGACAAAAGCTTTTTTTCTTTTTTAAATATTGCAATTTTTTAGTAAATCTGTTAAAAATAATTTTTTGTTTTGTTTTATAAGATAAAAATGCATTTAATCGTTTTATTGTTTACTAATTTAAAATAAAGGTCCCAAAACCATTAAAAATTGTTTCGTTTTGTGTGAATAATTAATTATTTTTTGTCCTGTTTAAATAGAATAATATGTTTTAGTTAATTAATATTTTTGTTTAATTTATTAATTTAGAAAGTATTACAAATTTTTTTTTTGATAATGTATACTAATTTCTTTTTCAAATAAACCCAGAATATCACATTGGGATAAAATAAGAGTACTTTAAATTTACTTTGTTACCAGGTGTATTTGATTGTTGGCTTATAGACCAGGAAGTTTCCACGGAAAAAACCCAAATAATTTTAGTGTATTTTTATTTAAAACCCGACGTTTCGGCAAACATTGTTTGCCATCTTCAAGTAAAAAAAACTGAACAATAAAAATAATAATAATAAATAACTAAATAAAATAAAGTAATTACACACATAAATAATGTAGAAAATTGCAGCAACGTTACAAAACCAAAGTTTCCCTAACTTCTCTTGCTTAAAGGTTTATAACCTTGCTGCAGTTTTCTACATTATTTTTCTGAGTAATTACTTTGTTATTTTATTTAGTTATTTAATTATTTTTATTGCTCACTTGTTTTTACTAGTTAAATTTTTATTTGTATATTTTTTCTTTATAGAGAGCCTCTGAAGATGGCAAACAATGTTTGCCGAAACGTCGGGTTTTAAATAAAAATACACTAAAATTATTTTGTTTGGTGGCTTTTTTCCCTGGAAACTTCCTGGTCGATAAGATAACAATCAAATACACCTGATCACATTCTAACGGCCAACAATTGCAACAATTCGATACTTAGTCATATTTGTAATAGATGGGACTTTCCAAAGGATTAAACTATTACATTGAATGCAAACAAAAATTAATTTAACACATTTTTTTTCAGCCCCATATCTCACAGTTAATTTAGATTAAAATGATTAAAATAAGGTAAATGTGAGAGTTTGGATTCGAGTAATTCAAATTATTAGCATTCAATAGTTTATGATGGGGGGGCAAACGGAAAAAGGTTATTATTGTTAGGAATGAAAAAAGTTATTTGTTATTAACTGGTTTTAGGTAATCTCGAAATAATAGGTTAAAAACTTACATTTTTTTAAATAAATTTTTGTTCATGAGGATGATGTTATGTTTTTATTTAGCTATTGGCAATGCTGGAACCGTGAATTAAGATTGTTTTGATGAGAGAAATATTTGCGCAGGTGTTGAATACGCTCGTTATCAGTGTATAGGAAATATCTAGAGTTTTAATAATAATGGGGTTAGAAACTGATAGAAGAGATAGCAAGGACAAAAAACGTGAAAAAGGAAAAGATACTAACAAAAATGATTTAAAACGATATTCGAGTAAAGAACGATCGCCTGAAAGAGATTATAAAAAGAAAGCCAAAGTATATGACAAGAACATAGAAAAAGAAAGTAAGTATACCAATTCAGAATATGGTGAACATTTTAAAAGAAGAAGAAGGGATAAAGTGGATGAATATAGTAGTCAGTTAAAAGATAGAGATAGAAGCAAAGACAGAAAATATGACAGTGCAGCTAAACATCGTCAAGAATATAAACGGTATTGGAGCAGTGATAAAAAAGATGAATATTCAGCTAGAGATCAAGAAATGAAAGAATCTTCATACCTTGTAGGATCAAGGTATTATAGTGAGCCAAAACGAAAACCTGAATCTAAAAGAAATGGCCAGGAAATTAACAGTGTGGCTCGAGAGAATAATGTGAATAACTCCGTGAAGACTGCACCCGTTAAGAAAAATATTGATATGATTACAACCAAAACGGGAGGCGCTTATATTCCACCTGGTAAATTGAGATTGATGCAAGCAAGCATCACTGACAAATCTAGGTAAGTTAAAATTTCCTTTTAAATGATTCAGTTTATATTGGATCCTTGTTTAAACACTTATTAATTGACTGTCTATGTTTTGTTCAGTGCTGAATATCAAAGAATAGCTTGGGAGGCTTTAAAAAAATCAATTCATGGCCATATCAATAAAGTGAATACATCTAATATTGCGGTTGTAGCCAGACTTCTCTTTAAGGAAAACATTGTTCGGGGAAGAGGTTTACTGTGTCGTTCCATAATTCAAGCTCAAGCAGCTTCACCAACATTTACAAACGTCTATGCATGCCTAGTTGCCATTATTAATTCCAAGGTAATGAATTTATACCTAATGCTTTTTGTATCATCATTCTAAATTAAAAAAATGTGTTTAATATTTGATATGGCTGATTGCATGTTTGAAAAGTTATGTGATTCATATTTTTGTAATCTGTTAGGGACAAATAGTTGATACGATTTGTTCAATTTGATTCAATCTCTCTCTGACCCTGCAGATATAATAGAAATTAACTGGCTTCTCCTTGAATATAATTTCTCTTGATAAACATTTGAGTTTCCAGGTTGAGACCACGTCAGTGGTTTGCTAGAAACCAACTTTTCGCCCGTATTACAGTGAGCTTCTTCAGGGTCGTTACACGAATAGGGGCGAAACGTCGATTTCTAGCAAACCACTGACGCAGTCTTTATCCGGAAAATCAAGTGTTTTTCATGAAAATGACAGCGGAAACGTCAAAAGAGCTTATGCTTGACTTTTAAAATTTATGCCTTTTTTCCTTATTTTTGTTTTCATTATTTTTGTTTTTTAGTTCCCTAATATTGGTGAGCTGTTATTAAAGAGAGTAGCCATTAGGTTCAAAAGAGGATACAAGAGAAATGATAAAGCAGCATGCATTACTGCTGCAACTTTCATTGCGCATCTCATCAATCAGAGAGTAGTAAGTACCATATAAAATCATCATCATAGATTAATTGGGTTTATTATTATACAACGAATCGTATCTAGAGTACAAATCAGATCCGAGTTTAATCCTGTTGAGCTTCACGATAGTTCGGACAATAACTAAACGGAAAATAAGCTAAGCTCTTCCACAAAACTTTCGAAACTAATCTCCTCACAATCCGTGCAGACTTCTTAATGGATGGCGGTTTCTTCATTTGCCTCACATATTTTACAAAATAACAAGCTGTCGCCAAATTTGGCCACCTAACCACATTTCATTCTCCAAGATACTCTCATAGCCAGGCACCCAAAATATCCTGGAATGATCCTTCATTCTTACCTACCACCAAAAGGAAATAACTGTCTTTTGACGACGTGCCTTTATATTTTCCGACAAATGCTTTAGAGAACTCCAAGGAACTTACTGATTAAGTAATCTGAACAGAATTTCTAGTGATCGGAACAGAAGGCTATTAATCCTTCGATGTTCCTTCTTTGGTTAAATAAATTACTTGAATTTCGTAACCTAATTAAGATTAAAGACCCCTAACCTGTTCCAAAACTTCTTTGCATGTTGAGATGCAGACATTGTCCTAATAGTAAAATAACACCTGGGACACGGCAGTGCTTGCCCTAAGAATCTCGATGAATTTATCCATACAGCACATTACAGCTTTGATGAAAGGCAACAGTCTTGAAGGCATCCTTTTCCCATTTTTATAGCCATAGTGTGCCCGCCTAAAGAAGTCTGTATTACTCTAGTCTTAAAAAAATACAGCTATCAGTAAAATAAACAACTATGATTGTTATGGTGGTGTTAGTTCCTCAGAGCTGGAAAGCATCAGAGACATTTTCCGTGATAGCCTGCTTCTTTTTGTGGTCATCGAGGTTTCGAGCGTTCGCCCATCATCAGGATGTTTTTGTTAAAAGTGTAATAACATAGACTTGCATAGAGCAAATACAGTTGATACACTGGATTTTAAAATTCTTTGTTATGACGGAACTAGTTTAAGATGGGTGTTGCTACCTGAATGGGAAAACACATGTTCGGTCCTTTAGTGACGTTATTCCCTTTTTTTAAATGGAAACATCAATGAGTGGGGATCTATAACAACTTAAACTATGTTTCTTGAAGGAAATTTTACTTTAATAATTATTTATCCATACCATCGTATTATTTCTATTTATTAATTTATAACAGAGCGAAATAACGCGAAAGTGTCGGCCGGGGCCACTATGAAATAGTTGCTGATAAGAAATGATAGAATTCGAGCTGAATGATCGTAAGATGGTATAGATACATAACTATGTTGAGCAAGTAATCTGTATAAGCAAGTTTATTTTTTTAATTATGCATTCCATTCCACATTTCACCTTTCACACACATTCACATACACCAGCCATGAACGCTGGTGACAGTCCCGGAAAATTTCTCTGATGATAAACAACTATCCTTACGTTAATTAGTACAACTATCTTTAAGTTAATTTAAAATGGTTATATTCTTTTAAAACTGGAAGAACATTAGGAACCGGCTGGGAGTAGATTGCTATTCTGATATGACTAGAACAGCCCAGGGTAGAGGAGATTTAGAGTGTTAATGTCCAAACTCCTATTGTCAGACGAAACTAAAAGAAGATATACTTTTGGTCATAGGAAATCTATAATATTAAACATATTCTTCAACATCGAAGAAACATCTAGAGCTTATTTCTTTCCTAGATTCTATCCTACCGACCAGGCAATGCAAGACAGCCTCCGTCGGTTATGTTAAAGTATATATTGATTATCCAAATCCAGAATGGATGATTTGTCAAAGGTTCATGATTTGTCAAGTCTTTAGCAGGAATGACATAAGACTAATGGGTTTAAATGTCTCGGGGTCAAAGTAGTCACTGTTTCCTAGTTTAGGTGCAAAGACCATCCTAACTACCCTCCTTAGTATACATAAGACATTAAAGAACCTAATCATTACCTTCATCAGCAAATCTTTTTGAATAGGCAGGGGTATACTCTGGTCTGAACACTAACTCGTCTAGGTGACTTAAATATTGAGACTTAGTGCCAAAACTATTAGTGAAGTGAAGTTAACTAGGAGTAGCTGGACTTTAGCATCCTTTTTTGTGCCATAGATGAAGCAGCCCAATTAATATTTACATTTCCGGGAAATGGGTGTTAAGCAAAATTACCCATGACCCCTAACTGTAAAGAATCCATCATGATATTTCAGGTACCAATATGACAGTCTTTATCTTACCATTGTTTATCCTGTTACGAAGAGGTTCCTACACTAAACCAACATAGGGGGCCTAATCACACATAGTGGGTTCATGAAGAATACCAGCCTCCCTTTCCAGATTTGAGAAGACATCTGAGGAGTCAGCTTCCAGAAGAAATAGATCCTGACATACCGGTGAAATCTCTTGGTTACCCCTACATGACACATGCTCAACTTCAGTTCTCATTGTCTTTTTTCAGTCTGATGAGCAGCTTACCAATCTCACAGAAAGGGCGAAAGTATACCTTCCTCAAGCTTAAACAGAAGCATCATAAATCCTCTAATCCAAGGCTACTCCCCAAGAATCCTTTCTCCACCTGTTGCAGAATACAGCGATTTACGTTGGCAATATTTTAGAGGCTAAAGTTTCTAGTATTTGCTCGCAAGGGGTTTGTTATCAGGAATAAACCAGAAATCCTGGCCAGCGTAGGGACCTAAGGCGTCTTCTAGTTTAGTGATTTCCTACGCGACTCAACTAGGTTTCACATTTTCCGAACCCACTCAAGTTGCCTGATTATAGTAGGCTAGAAGAAACAACGCTATGAAACCGTGCCACATTAGACAAATTACAGCTGGCAGGTCTGTGCCAGAAAGTCTTCTTGTCATTGGCGAACATCTCTCCTCTGATGATAAATGTATTATAAACAGAGAGAAGCCCAGAAAGTCACCGCTGGTTATTAACCTTTCCATCTCTTTTGTTTTTACTTTTACTTGTTGGCTGGACATTTTAGGTCCTATGTCCCCTATGTGAGGTACGTGATCTGTTCCTAGTACCAATTGGGATAATCTCAGTGGCTGCAGACTCTATAGCTCTCATTCTTTTAGCATGCCTTTTCCTATATCTCCCATTAAGCTTCTTCTTCTTTTTAGTATCCTTAACAAGTCTTCGGAAGTCACTTTAGCTTCCTTTACTGTCGCAGAGGAGAAGTTTATCGCTTTTTACCATAAACAACCTGCCAACCATACGCATGTTGGGAATACCTAAACTGAAAATCAGCTTCCTATAATTTTTATAACGTTTTTATACGATGTTTTGAGATATTTTGTTAAAACACACAAACCAATCATGATCAAGCTGCCATCTTCAAGCCCAAAAATACAGGTTGCGCAATTTAGAGATAAATATAACATCTCAGCTTCCCTAAAATCAATTGTTCTGGAAAAATATTTCAAATAAGAATTATATGTTAAATCTGTCTGATTACAATGCAAGTTTAAAGAAATTCATTGGAGCCGTTTTCGGGAAAATTCAAAAAATCTCATAAACCTATTCTGTAAAGTTGCACTTCAGCTTAATTATGTTGGTGGTATTTTCTTCTGTCTTGCAATTTGAGCATTGCTTCCACGGTATCTTGATATTATATCGAAAGTAGATAGATTGTACTGAAGTGGCACTTTGGAGGAAGAGTTAACAGTGCAGCATCTCCAGAACTCTCAAAAACCATTTAATGAGTTGCACTTTCGGTTGATGGATTTAGTCCAAAATATAATTAATTGTCAGGTGCGGTGGTGCTAGCTAAACGGAGTGTCAATATTAGTGGATAGTGAAAATATTTCTCTCTCTTCTATTTCTTTTTCTTGTGCGCGTGCGTGCGTGTGTATGCACAGACCCTTCCTAATTTTTTTTTTCAACTTAGAAGACCTCAAAGCCATCAGTAAAAGAAAGTTGAAAATAACTTATTTTATTATTTTGTTTATGCTGTCAATAGTTATTTCAGAATTTATTAATGATTTATCGAAGTTACTTAGCATTTGAATCTCTTGGACTGTTCCCCTTTGCTACATATTTGAGTACGTTGAATCTTGCACTTTTGGGGGCTCAATACCCTTCTATTGCATAAAAAAGTGTCCTTACACAAACGCTATCGGGAGTTAATTGGATCGAATTGGGCTCATAATGAGTTGGTAAATAATAATAGTTAACTACTAATTATTCTGTGACAGCGTCTACAATTTATAAGCTTAAAATGTTATATTGATGATATTAATGCTGTAAGAGGAACTTATGTTGGGTAACACTATGGTGTTAAAGGTATTAATGTGAATTTTCATTGAGGAGGTACGCTGTGTGCTAGAAAATATTTTTAGCGAAGGATGTTACAGCCTAGTTTACACTCTTCCATTGATATGCACTTTCTGCAGATATAAATATAGAGTAGAGCAGAGTCTCTCAACTCGCATACGTAGTTCCTTATAAAAATTGGTTTTTGGATGTTCTGTGGAAACTGCTTTCTTCTAAACGGCTCTTCATATCACGAACTTGTTCCACCACCCATTTATAACATCTTCACTTTAAATTATTCAAATTTGAGAACATGTCTCCATTAGCATTGTGAAAATAGTAATTTCTGAAAATTAGTAATCATATCAGATTTGTATGTGGTTATTAATAGCGAAAAATGTATTAATTTTTCAGGCACATGAAATTCTAGGTCTAGAATTACTAACTTTGCTTGTTGAAAATCCAACTGATGATTCAGTTGAGGTAGCAGTTGCTTTTTTAAAAGAATGTGGACAGAAATTAGCAGAAGTCTCTAGTAAAGGTAGCAATGCAATATTTGACATGCTTAGGAATATATTGCATGAAGGAAAACTAGAAAAAAGAGTAAGTAAATTGTTTGTTAATATAAGAAATACTTCTATGAAAATGAATTTGAAATGTTCTTCCAAAATTGAGAATCATTTTAAATTCTGTTTATACCCTGTCGTATCTTAGAAGTTTGAAGATATGAGAAAGTGGCTACCCTTTTCTTAAAAAGTTTGAAGGTCGGTGCTCAAAGTTCTCTCCACCCGTTGTAATTCACTTGTTCATTCTTATTTTCTTTCCACAACTTAAAGGACTCCTCTTATCCTTATCAAGAAAAATCTTGTCAAATGCTGCAAACCGCTTAATAAACCGTCCAGCCGAATTTGTAATTATAACGCATTTCACGGGGCTCCGCCCTCCAGGCGCCGACAGGGGAATTGGGCTTGACAAGAAGGAAATGTAAGAACAAATAATACACCTAAACTAAGGAAAAAAATGTACAGTTATAAAACTTGTTTCCGAACATGTTTTTAATAGTTTCAGAACGTTGAATTCTTATTCCTTCTTTGAACGACATCTTAACAACGCAACGTATACTTGTCCGTCGCTAAATACCGGTCTATCCACATATAGTCAAATATGATCAAAACTCTGCCCTTGAGACTTATTAATAGTTATAGTAAAAAAATGCTAAAGATATAGGAATTGTCGTGTGTATTTGAAATGGTAGCCTACTTATAAGCATAGGAAAACGACTTCTGCACGATCACCAGGCATAGTTTTACCGGTAATTGAATATTTAAGCAATTTAACCATCACAATTGGCACTGAAAAAGATTTTTCACAATCGGTTTCTTTTGTTTATAGTCGAGAATTAGACAACAAAAAGAATCCAAGAATTAGACAACAATTGAAAGACCGTTTGAGTGGAATATATATATATATGAAGTTTCGACCTAATGAAGTTATAGTCAGCTATTATTTACATTTAGTTCATGTTATTGTTGAAAAAAGACTACTTTTATACCCATTCTTTGGCGAAACGGTTTTTACACTATTTAACTTATAATAACAAGTTGTCTACTCAAACTTGTAGAATACAGAGGTCCTTCACTTAAACGGTTTTTCAATTGTTTTCATAAATCTTTGACATTCTATAAACAAAAGAAACCAAGTGTGAAAAATCTTTTCAGTGCCAATTGTGTTGGCTTAGCACCACACTAAGAGTGTGGTTTGTTTGTGAATTAATTATTTTATAAAACTCCTCAACAACTAATAATATGAACTAACTGTAAAAAGTAGCTGAAGATGATTTCATAAGGTTGAAACGCCCTAGTCTGTTCAGTGATTGAATAAATAAAATTTGTAATCATAAGAAGGAATTGTATTATAACTTCTTACATCTCCCTGGTTAAAAGAAACTCAACCCTCCCATTAATACCAAATTTTTAAAATTTGTACAAGAATATTGTTTGTACAATTTTTCATGAAAAATCTACTTTTTTAAATTTTATATAATTAGAAATTTAACTTCGGAATCTGCCACTTCGGAGCACTTGAAATTTTTGTTGTCTTATTTGAAAAGTTCATTTAAACATAGGGGCTTGGAAAAAAAAGGAAAAAGAAAATTACTTTTTGTTTCTAAATTAATGGGGCTCGTTAACCAGCTGCACCATCTTTTATTTTATAAATAAAATTTACAGGAGTGATAGCTCAACATAACTGACAGTAATAAAAGTGAATGTAGCTGGTTATATTAGTCGTCCATCGTAGGGAATTTTTAGTACCATTTACTATTTATTTGTGAAATGATATATATATCTTTTCTTTTTACTCTTTCTTACTTCTAGTAAGAGGAAGTATTGTAATCGTGTCAAATTTTCGATATCGAGTTTTCACCGGAAATATCCGTTTTTGAGGTCCCCTGAGTCCAAAAAAGGTGGTTTTTATCAAATGGTTTTGTGTGTGTCTATGTGAACAGAATAGCTCAAAAACGAAAAACCGTAGAAAGTTGAAACTTGATATTTTGTTTAGTTATCACCATGGCATCTGACAAGTGGGTCATCTGTCAAAATTACTCAACCGGAATTACCACTTTACTTGTTGGTTTTTATTTTTTTTGCGTTTTTCTCAAAAATGGCTCCAACGATTTTCATTAAACTTGGTGTATCAACTATACATACAAAGAGCTACAACTTTTATTTGGAACATTTCTCTGGGAAAATTCATTTAAGGGCAGTTATGGGGGAGGGGGAGGGTTAGAATTTTCATCTAAAGTGATATTTCTGTTATTAAACAATTCCATCATCCAAGTAATGTTAATTAGAATTAAATATTTTGTTGAAATTCCGAGTTTGACAAAATCGGATGACCGGAAGTACTTTTACTTTACCACTTTACTAAATGATTTTTTCCACTTTTTCGCGATTTTCTCAAAAATGGCTCAGATGATTTTCTTGAAACTTCGTATATAAACTAAACATGCAAAGAGCTACAACTTTTATCTAAAACATTTCTCTAGGAAAATTCATTTAATGGCACTTTTAGGGGAGGTGTGGGGTTATGTTTTTCTTTAAAGTGCTATCATAGTTGATTATACAATTTTATCATCCAAACAAAATTAATTAGAAATAAATAGATGGCCATAATTCCTAGTTTCAAGGAAATTAGTTGACCGGAAATACGCTTTTACTGAACAGTTTTTTCAGGTTTCTCGAATTTCATTAAATTTGGTACACAAACTATAAAATTTGTCAATTATAATTTTGATAACTGGAGTAAGAGAAAGTTGTGTGAGTGTTTCACACTAGATTTTTATTTTAACGGCAATATTTGTGCTTCATCGTAATTCTTTTTAATGTAATATCAATGAAACTCTGAATAATCCTAATATTTGCAATTCGTTTTATGTGAATACGATATCATTTGAATAAAATATATCATTTGATTCTCTTTCTTTAATTAATTCTTAATTAGACAGTTTTGGGAGCATTACATTTTACATAATTGGTTTTTCATATTTGTCGATGTATTAAATATTTCAGATTCAATACATGATAGAAGTCATGTTTCAAGTTAGAAAAGATGAATTCAGGTCGTTTCCGTCAGTGACAGAAGAACTTGATCTGGTTGATGAGGAAGATCAGTTTACTCACCTCATGTCCCTTGATGATGCTACTGATCCCCAAGATCTTCTGAGTAAGTAATTGTAATGTTTGTTTTATAGCATAACGAAATGAATTTTAAAGCATATCATAACAACAATTTATTAACCAAATAAACAAATACAATAAAAAAAATAAATAAAAATCAAAGTCATGAGACAAAAAGGTCTTTCTACACCAGGGTTTCCCTATTAAGGAAATACTATAAACTCGTTCACTACTTATCATGCATAAAGTATTTAATAATTAGGACTTACATTAAATATGTATGGCCTTACACTATATAATAATCTGTCTGTACATTTCTTTGTTTAACTTGACCCATTCCCGTACTAACTCCGATGGATTCCTACTTCTCCTTTTTACACAGCTCCATCATCCAATGAATCTTCCGCCTTATTTCACGTGGAATAATGTCTCATTGAAAATTGTTAAAGGGGCGTTCTCACGAGTCAAGTTTAGTTGACCGATTTTAGTTGATCATCAGAAGTTGAACGAAAAACCTAGTGAGAACCTTTTGTTTCACTAAAGTTGATCAACTTTTTAGTGGATCAATAAAAGTTTGACCGAGTCAAACTTTATCGTTCAAGTATGACGCACCTTTCAGTTAAACCCGCCATCTTTCAAATATTGACAAGTGTAACCTCCGGATCGCCCAATTGCCTTTCAGTTTGCTTTCAACTCATAGAGTGCTCCGTGTCGTTATTGAAACGGTTTGATCGATTTCAGTTGAAACGTATGAACTGCATTCAACTTTTACTGATCAACTAAAATCGGACAACTAAATTTGACTCGTGAGAACGCGCCTTAAGTAATTTTTTAAGAATGGTTGGTTTCAAAGGTATTCAGCTAATTATGATATATTAAATGTGATTAAAAAAAAAAAAACTAAATTAAACTTCTTATAAGTAAGGATAAATAAACCTATGAAGGATAAGGCTTGTTATGCGAATTTTTAAGGGGTCTGTGGTAACTTACCCCAGTTCTAATTGCTATGCTAACTTTGGCTCACGGTTTCCATTTTTCCCATGGCCTTCGCTACCTCGTCTGCTACTGTAGCTCCACATTTTTCACTAAATAATGATGCTAAAGGTAAAGTAAACGATACAATGAATGATCATCAAGAATTAATTATTTCCAGAATATCACCAAATCTGGAGTAACAAATAAAATATAGAAAGAATTTTAACTAGATCATATCTGTCAAAATTCATTTACTCTGGATTTAAAAATGCCCAATTTTAATTGTATGTTTGCTTTCTGAATTAGATGTGTTCAAGATGGATGATTTGTATGAAGCTAATGAAGAAAAATATAAAGAACTCAGAAATGAAATATTAGACACAGATAACGAAGAAAGTGGATCCGAAAATGATAGTTCAGGTGACGAAGATGATGAAGAAGAAGACGACTCAGAGGGAGAAGATAATGAAGGTTTCTATTATTATTATTATTATTATTTTTTCCAAGCCCATCAGCTCCGATGCTATTAGCGCTAAAACTTTATACATAATAAATGTCTCTAGCGCATGTTATACATTCTGACTATATTCTAAGACTTTCTTTATCCCGGAGGTCTTTACCACTGGTGTACCCAACTATCTAAATTGCCTACATTGTCATCTTCCTTCACTTCTGCGCCCATTTTCCAACTTACTCATTTTCATCAGCAAATATATAACCTATTCTATTATTATTATAAATGAATTAAATTAATAAATTGTTATTTTGTTAAATTCTCGGATGTCTTATTAATTTGTGCAGAAAAAAGGATCTCCATTGTTGACAATACTGAGACAAATATAGTAGCTTTAAGGAAAACAATCTACTTAACGATACAGTCTTCTTTGGATTTTGAGGAATGTGCGCATAAACTTCTTAGAATGGAAATTAAACCCGGTCAAGAGCAAGAACTGTGTCACATGTTTTTAGATTGTTGTGCTGAACAAAGAACGTACGAAAAATTTTTTGGTCTCTTAGCACAGGTATTGGGTTATAACTTGAAATTTAAGTTTTCATTCTTACTTCATTTATAGTTTGAATAAATATTATTGTTATAATTCATTATTAATTTTGATTTTTTTCTTTCTTTAACAGCGATTTTGCCAAGTCAATCACATTTATGTGGCACCTTTTGAGCAAATCTTTAGTGACAGTTATGCAACAGTTCATCGTTTAGACACTAATAAACTAAGGAATGTGGCCAAATTTTTTGCACATCTTCTTTTTACTGATGCCATATCATGGGCTGTTTTACAAACTGTAAAACTTAATGAAGAAGATACAACCAGCTCAAGCCGTATTTTCATTAAAATATTATTTCAAGAACTGTCAGAATATATGGGACTTGCTTCACTCAATGCACGACTTAAAGATCCGTATGTAAACTTTTCAAAATGGATATTATATTTGTTTAATTATACACTGCTCAGCTTAATTATGCTTTTGATCGTGAATTAATTTCATTATTTTTCATTAAATTCCTTTACAGGATGCATTCCCATTCATGGTCCACTGCTTATGGCGAGGTGGGAGAGCTGTAGAAATAGTTCATATTGCTTGTTGGCTCAAGCTATTCTAATATTTTTTGTATTGTATGTCGGGCTCTTCTAAGGTTACAAAAATATTTAGTCGTTGTTTCAAACGTCTAACTAATTGAATACCCAGATTCTTCTTTCAGTTTTAAATTGGTTCCAAAAGGCCAGCCTTTATTCCGGATTCTTGGGCTACTGACAACAATCTGGGCAACATGAGATCTTTGGATCGTGTTTACGCACTTAATTGCCAAAAACATACACACACACACACACACACACACACACACATATATATACATATGTGTATGCATGCCTTCTCTACCTTCTCATGCCTTTTGCGCAATACTTTATATATATATATATTGCAAATGCGGTGTACTTACTATATGAGTGATATTGTATTCTTAAATCAGAATGATTAAGCCTTCGTTAGCTTAGGAACTTCCACTTCAAACCATACTCTCGAGGCTACCAATATTAGAGTGATCTAAAAAAAATTGACAGCAACTCTAATGCGACCTACTGAATTTGTCAGACAAATACTAAAAAATTAAGTAATTGTTTTCCCACCAGCTCAGTGGTTCGGAGCTTAGGCATCCATGTGCCTGATTGGAGGACCTGTAGCAGGAGTTCTATATGTTAGACCCTATTTCCTCCTTACATCTTGAATGCCTTCAGAGATAAAATACCCTGCTTCCTAACTTATACGTCCTTTTGCACAAGACAACAATTTTTAAGAATTCTGACATCCATTCGATAAGTACTAGTCTCTTGATTCTGACTCACTATCCTGGATACGGATAACATCTTAAAATCTTCAGATAAAATCTTTAAGATTCTGCCAAAAAAGCATGCCTTCTCTACCTTAAATTAAAAGATAGTGGCGAGATACTTCTTCATAAAATCTACATTTCTTCCAGTATTTCAGTAATAACCTTTTAATTAACAAAAATCTGGTTTAAAACCTTCCATGACTTTTTCTTACGAATTTCTTCGTAATTTATATATAGTTAGATCACCACGTTTCTTGAAAACTAATCGTGAAGGGTGCAGGTTCCTCCAGCTATATAATATGTTACGAAGAACGATTAGTTTTCAAGAAACGTGGTGATCCAGCACGTGGCATGTTTTTTTTTTAATTGAGAATATCGTGCAAACTGGAAATCCGTTCAGTGAGATCTCTCTTCCATTAGCCGTAATTCTTTAAACTCTAATTTTTGCAGTATTTAATGCCATTTACATTATAAGCTGGTCCAACCATATAATGCTGTATCATAGGTATGACAATCTCTGAAACGGCGTTTTGTGGAAAGACATCCATCCCCCCACCCCTCAGAAACGACAGATTCGCTTTGAATCAAATTAAAAAAAAAAAAAAAAAAAAAAAATAAAAAAATGCTACATGTGTGCAGTGAATATAAAAAGTTTAAAGAAATTCGTTGCAGCCATTTTCAAAAAAGGAAAAATTTGTTGAATAATTTAAGAGATTTTGACACTCAAGCTGAACAAGGTGAAATGCCTGCGATTTTGTTTTGTTTTAGAGCTGTGCTGTTCATATGCATACCTCGCGCACTCGCATAACACACATAAATGCATAAATTCAAACTATTTTATAAAAACCATTTTTTCGACTCTGGGGACCTCATTTTGGTATTTCCGGTGAAAAAGAACTTCGTAAATCAGGCACGAAGTAGCGAGTATTAAGTGAAGTAATAAAAGAGAGTTTTTGGCAAAAAGATATTACTTATTGTATATATGAAACTCAGAACTATACAGAAGAAATTTTATTATTCATAGCATGCCTATTTTCCTTAATTCCTATCGATTTCGGATTTTCCACAGAGTCTAGTTTATCGAGCTTGTGCAAAAAGCCTTTGCAGTAGTGTATGACATAAACTTGAAAATCAGAATCTGACGATAAAAGAAAAACTGAAACTGGTCAGGTTAATGAAAATAAAGTATGCTATGAGGGGTGGTTCGTTTTCAGAAATTTTATAATATTGTTTAGGTCATTTTATGCTATTAAGAAAACTATTTTTTAGCAGTATATTTCTTTAATAATATATAATGTACTAAAAATTAATATTTTTCAGGACTTTGCAAACCGCAATGGAGGGTTTGTTTCCAAGAGATAATCCGAAAAATACAAGATTTGCTATAAATTTTTTTACATCAATCGGATTAGGAGGGTTAACGTAAGTATTATTGTAAAATAATAGTCATAAAAGCACTAAAATGACTAAAGCAGCCCCCCCCCGCCAAATAGTTATAAACTTGCAATTATTTTATCGCTTTAGTAAATATAAGAATGGAATGTTTTTTTTAGAACTTGTATTTTGAAATTTATTAATATAGACACAAAACTTAAAGGTTTAAAAAAAATCATGATTTTTTTTATAGAGACGAATTGCGTGAGCATTTGAAAAATCTGCCAAAACCTATACCTATGGCACAATTAGTGGAAGAAGTAAGCTCATCATCTAGTGATACTTCGTCGTCTGATTCATCATCTTCATCCTCATCTTCATCTTCTGAAGATGATAGTTCATCGAGCGACTCCTCCAGCTCAAGTTAGTTAAATAAATTTCATTTTTGTACTCATTTATTGCTTAAAAAATGAATCGCAATCCATTTGTTGTAAATTAAGTAGAAAATTATACTTTTGAACCTTTTGAACTGTTACTTGAATAAATTTATGCTTAAACAAAAGCTCCCCATCCACGTTTATTCTTTCAGAAATGCCATGTCCTAGAGACGTTCTAGCGATATAATCTCCTTTGAGACACATTATATACCTTGCTACTAGACCCTCCGAATGTCACTATCGCAATCCAAAAGGAGGTGAAGTGTTGTATCCTCAATCTTCCCACAGAATCTGCAGGCATTATTGCGTTCCCGGTTCAGTTTCTATTGGTGCCCTCTAATTAAACAATGCCCTGTGAAGAAACCCGTTAGCAATGCAGTTTATGTTTGTTAGATTAAACGTTTTGCATAGTCTGCCCTTAGAGGCGTTAAATCGGCATTGTATACTATGCTGCATTTGTCCAGGAGACTCTAGAAACTACAATTCTACTCGTAGTAAAAGCAATAAAACAGATTTTATGAGAAAAAATTTGGCTTTCTCACACTTATAATTTTGACTAAATGTTTAGTTTTCTTTCATTTTTATATTAATGCGAGAACTTAACGTAATAAAACGACTTTTTTGGAGGAAAGAATAACCTCCTTCCTGCCTAAATCTTCCTTAAATGAACTTTCTCGGTAAAAAGTTTCAAACAAGCGTTAGGTTTCAGTAAATATTGTGAGTATACTAAATTCAATGAAATCCGTTGGTGTTTATATGGGGAAAATCGCAGAAAAACTGGGAAAACTTCAGTAAAAACACACTTCCGGTCAACCGATTTCCTTCAAACTGGAAATTTTAGCAACATATTTAATTATAATTGATATTGTTTAGATGATGAAATTGTATACAAAATAAAATAGCACTTTATAAGAAAACATAACCCCCACACCCCTCCAAAAGCCCCCTTAAATGAATTTTCTCAAGTAAAAGTTGTAGTTCTTTATATATGTAGTTGATATACCAAGTGTAAAGAAATTGTTAGGGCCGTTTTCGAGAAAAGTAGCAGAAAACTGAAAAAAAAGTCATTAAAAACGCACTTGTGAGTCCGGTCAACAGACTTTCTTCAAACTAGGAATTTTGGCAATATATTTAATTCTAGTTAATACTACATAGATGATAGAATTGTTTAATAAAGTAAAATGCCATCTATATAGTATTAACTAGAATTAAATATGTTGCCAAAATTTGAAAAGAGTTGTACTTCCGGTTGAGGATTTTAGACAGATAACATCTTGTCAGATCCCGTGGTGACATCCAAACGGAATGCAATGTTTGAACTTTCTGCAAGTTTTCGTTTTTGAGCTTTCCTTTTCACACATTCTCTCACACATTTTCTAAAATCACTTTTTTGGATTCACATGAAGGTTGAGGACCTCAAAACATGTATATCTGCCGAAAACTCGATATCGAGAATTTGATACGATCTTAAAACTGCTTACTGTTGTCAGAAAAAGTATAAAATAGCATGCCTAGTGTAGACATATGTAATAAAAACACATTTATGTACATGTGAGAATATATGTTTGGATACAATCCACAGTCTACATCCATGGTCATTGGCGTCAGAAGCTTCAGGCAATGTGCTCTCGTTAGGGACCACACTGCCTATCATTAGTCAGTGACCTAAGGGCGTAAAAAATCTGCTCGATTTGGGCTAAGGACAATCCTGCTCGATTTGGACCTTCTTGACAGCGCGCTAACACTGAGCTAATCCCGCTCATACAATTATTTTTTTATTTTCAATTTTTAAAAAGGTTATAATTAATATGATTGTTTATTGATTTGATATATAGCTATGATTGCAGTCTGTTGTTCTTTAAAAAGTTTCTTTATATGTGGATCCATTTAGGCACAAAAGCAAATTTTTTCATGTAATAAAAGATGTTCCAGTTGAGTTATTTAAGCCCATGTGAACCAGGTTAAGACATAGCGAAAGGAATCAGTATTTTCAATATTTCTTTGACTAAATTTCCGTATACCATTTTGAAGAGCTAAATAAATCTTGAAAATTTTAGTTACAATGTTTCATCTGCAGATATGTCGATGAATCATTTCAGTTATTAGATGTAAGCGATATTAGTTATATTAATTGATATCATTGTTGATAATTAATATCTATTGTATTAACAGATACAGAGGAGGAAAAAAAGAAAAAGAAATCTTCTATGAAAATGAAAAAGGTTGAAAAGAAAAAATCAAATAAATCTGTAAGTACAATAGAACACCGAAATATTTGCAGAAATATACAGTAATTTGTACCTATAGGAGAAGATACTTTTTTTCCCCCGTTTTACTCCTTTTCCCCGGGGAAATAAGACCTTTAACGTCCGTTTCTAAAACCTAGAACGTTCGCCTCATGTATTTTTCCCATATTCCTCCTTTATCCGGGAAAACAGACTTCAACAACGCTTCTAAAAACTAGAATGTTCGTGCCCTATCATTCTTTCCCTGGGAAAAGAATCATTTAACGACCATTTCTAAAACCTACATTGCTTCATGGGCCCATCTGCCCCTCGAAGGGTTTTGCTCAGGGATGCTCTAAAAACAACCATGAAAAGGTACTCCTTCTTCCATTTATGTGCCTTGCCGGCCTCCAGGTCATGTTTTCTTGTTACTGCTAATCATCGGATGACCTAGGACGAACAAATAGAAGGTCAGAAATGCTAGACCCCTGCTTTCCTAAGCCTGCACCAATTTATATTGAGATAGACTCAAGCGGCCAGCCAATCCTATTGTAATGTAATGGTGTGATGTGTATTGGTAGCTTGTGGCGTGAACGTTTTAGTGAAAAGGGCTTGTAAGTATGTTTGAGGAAAAGATAGAAGTATTAAGAATAATTAAGAAATCACCACTGTTAATAAATATATTCTGTTAAAATAATAACTACAAGTTATTTGATATTATAAGCTTATTTAATATATTGTGAAATTGGCACTAATACTAAGAGAGCGATTTCTGAAGTGTTCTGGCTTTGGAAGCAGAATACAGACTTAGTTGTTTGAAGGCTGCGTGCAGACTCTATTCTTTGAAAGCTGAAGGCAGACTATCTTAAGGAATTCTCTCTCTAGTGGGGAATTTTCTTTTACAAAAGAGTTAACCTAACGGGAATTTTGTGCCTTTGTTTTCTTATAGCAGTGACCCCAATTTACAGTACCAGACTCTAAAATACACTCTTTTTGAAGGTAAATTCACAGCACTAAGATAATTATAAAATATTAACAAAATACTATTTTGGATATATAAAATATTCCAAACTCTAAACTATTTTTCCAAACTATTATTTTTCTATTTCGTTCTTCCACTACACTATTTACGGATTAGGGAAGGTGACTCTACCGGTTCTGATGGACCTTAGAATAAACATTTCGTGAGGCCACGTCCCCACGAAATAAAAGTCCTTACTTTGGGTGCCAAAGGGATGGATATTCATACACAATTACGAGATACCATTTTGGGAGCCCTTAATATTCTTTTATTCAGAATAGTCTTTTACGGTTGATTTTATGGTTTCCTGGTGCTTCTCATCTAGCCTTTTGTTTAGTTCATAATCTAATGAACGAATCTGTTGTTTTTTAAAAAAACGCCTTTAAATAAAAACTGAAGTTTTAATTTATTGGATATTGTGCAAATAAATTTTAAATGAAGCTTAGATGGCAGTTGGAATAAAATTCATTTTTGGATATATTGTGGCATTTTTGTTTTAATAGGTTCAAGACAAAAAGAAATCTAGTTCAGCTAAAGAAGAAAAAGAAAAGAAAAAGAAGTAACTTTAAGTCATGAAAAATTATTTGGCGCCAGCATTTAGTAAGTTAAAAGAATTTTTTTTAAGGCGCGTCAACATCTATGGTCATTTGCGCCTTCTCAGTGCACTACCCGTCACCCATAAAAAATTATTGATTGTAATAATTTAGATACAATGAAAAATATAATTGTACAGTATTGAGAAATAATAATTTTTTTACCTTTTGTATTATTGTATATTGATGTAAATATGTAAACTTCAATATAAACTAAAATATATCAGTACAAACGAAAAATGTTAGGATGTTGTAATTAATCCGCTTCAGCCTTTACCTAGGATTTAATTTTTTCTTTGGTAATTATTTAATATAAATAGTTCATTGCAGAAACAATTTTACATTCCAAAATTAGAGGCATGGAACAAATTGACTTTGAGTTTATTAATAAGTTAATTTTTACCTTAAAAAAAAAAGTGGAACATTTTGTCTAATTCTTTAACTTTTTCCCATGCTATTAATGTTTTAATTGATTTCCAGTATAATTGCATGCCAGAGGAATGATTGCTTGCTGGGAGATGACCATGGGTTGTAGTTGAATAACGGATGCAGTCTTCATTTGCAACTGTTCAAACGGATTCAGAGTTAGCAGATTAGAGGAGAGAGAGAGAGAGAGAGAGAGATACTGAGTAGTGCAGGACCGATAAAAAATTTGGAAGTTTGTGCTCGAGTTTTGTTGTTATCGAAGTTCATGGACAAACGAGAACAGATTAAGCTCTATTTTAGCTTATTTAAATACATGGTATAATGAACCAAATTAATGACTTTTTTCTTCATTGTATAAAGACTTTTTTCTGCACTGTATTCACCAGCAATAGTTCCAACAAAATTAGTTACATAAAAGTAAACACCAATAATCCCGTTACATAAAAGTAAACACCAATAATCCCAATATTGTTATCCATTGGCTATTCATTCATTTAGTGAAAGTATTGGTGTGCATTTAAAAACACTGTATTAGTATGGAGATGATAACAGAGTATCCTTATGAAATATCCTCATTAATTCGTTTTAAAAGATATATTAATACGGTAGTTCAAATAAAAGTCGCATTTGGGAATAATTTTTAATTTTCCCACATATTCGTACTTATTTCATTAGAATAAAATAAGCATTAAAGATCTAATGTAACATTATCTCAGACTAATCGCACAAATTCTTGTCATTAAATTTCACTGGATTTGATTTTGTTAAATATTGCAACATAAGAAATGAGTACTATTTTTTAATCCTAAACCTCAAACTTTTCCGCCCCTGTATATCGAACAGCCCAATATACTTCGCTATATATAAATAATAGAAGAGTTTTGGCTTAGGGGTTATGCATTGTAATGCGGCTGATGAGGAAACAGAACTATCATATTCTTTTCAGTTTGCAATAATAGATAGTGTGACCTTCAGGCAGCTTAATTAAATTATCTTTCGTTGAATTGTAGGACATTTGGAGTGTGCATTTGTATGATACAGTTCAAGTACAAGCTAGCTAGTAGGTTCTAAAAAACCAATTTTTATTTTTTAAACTTTTATTGACAAAACTAATTTACATTACTATATTAAAACCTACCTGGGCGTACGGCCCATGCCATTGCAGTATGGGGTTTAACCAAACTTCAAACGAAAAAATTATCCGCACCATAGTTAGGCTTTCTTTTATGTCTCCAATCAAACTATTCATACAGATCTTAATATCCCTTTCGGCTCCCAAGTTGCTCAAAACCGTTATAGAAAATTCCATCTCGACCTAGACTCCATTAGTACTGCACCTATCTTTCAGAACCATTCCAGACAATCTTCCTAAACCTTGTAAAAGACAGTGGCCGCGCAATTTTCTCTCTGACGATGAGAGTGACTCTAAGTGTAGTGTAATGTTGGTGTGTTTATCTCTGAGTCACTTCTCCACTCTGAGTCCATTCAAGCTTTCTCAATGATGATTGTTATTTATAGCGCTTTTGCGTTGATTGTCAAATGAAAACTTCGAAATTTACAACTGCAAAACAGACACTAGTGAATGAATAAATCACCTGAGAAGCTGAATGGAATGATCCAGTGATAATCACCATTAGCCAACCAGTTGGTTGCGAGGCCAACTGCGATAACTTGTGGGTAACATTTAAAATTAATGTATTTTATATTTTGCATTGCAGTTTTTTTCTTTATTTAAATATACTTATTTTACATATAAAATGTCGTTTATTATACTTTTCATTATTGGAATAAACTACCCTGAAATAAATGGAAATGGAAATAAATTTTTCCGAATCGAAGCATGAATTTTATTCTACCAGGCTACTCTCTAAAAAAGATTTTTTATTTTATTTATTACTTTCTCTTACTCCTAGTTTTTCATTACATTTAAAGCATAGACTGTAAATTCATTTATAGGAAAATTTGGTTGTAATGGCATTAACTACATTGGCGTCGAGGAATATTTCTTAAGAAGAGGTGAGGTGAGAGGAACATTCTAGAAGATTAAAATGTATAAGTTTCAATTAAAAACAAAATTTTGAAGTTTTTAAACAATATTTTGTTGATAATTGTTAAAATTAAAAGAGAATAAAAGATAAAATTAAAACTAAATATACTTAATTAAATATATAATTAATGGGGTAATAATTCTATAAAACTTGCAAGAATTATAACATCTTGCAGATCAAACTAAAAATATAGTTGCAATGAAGTTTTGTCTTTATTTGATAATAGCAACATCTATGAAAAAACATACAATTAGTAACTAGTAAAAGTCACCTAAAATGAAAGTTTTATCTTTATTTGATAATAGCAACATCTGTGAAAAACACAATTATTAACTAGTAAAAGTCACCTAAAATGATAAAAGTGGGGGAATTGAGAAGGGAACAAGCAAAACAGCATTTTGTCATACAGAATAAAAACATACTGGTTCTAACTCAGTTGTTTAATAACTAGTGTACTGCTCTAAGTAGGTATGAGGCTTGGATCAACTGTGCCAGATTTTAAAGCACCAACTACGCAAGGACCGATTTCATTTCACGAATGGATAGGTTCTTCGTAAGTATACTAATTAAACAAAATTAATTAATTAATATTTGACGGATAAATATGAGAGGAAATGCAAAAATCGTAATTCTTGCATTGTTTTAATATTTTCTTTTATTCATGGATACTCTTAATTTGAATCATCCAATTGTACAACGTTGCATATGGGCTGGAACCGGTTTCGAGCAACCCATCAAAACTTTAACGTAATGTACAAGAATGTAAAGACTAAATCTAAAAGTTCACTCTATGGTTGTCTGATATTTTTATTTAAAGCAAAATTAAATTTTGTTTAAAAACATTTTGAATTTTCTTATTGATATGAAAACTAAATACTTCCTTATTAAAATTTTACGCGACAAACTTTCAATTAGGCATGAAAAACAAACTTTATTTTTATAAATGCCAATATGGACAGCAGGCTACAACTAAACGGATCCAGGCCATAAGATATATAGGAATACGTCACAAATATGATGTTACACCCAGACCTAGACATACCACTCTTGGGAAAATTGAGGGCTTTTGGTTCCTCATAAAATTTTAATTTTCCATAATGGTATCTATTTAAAATTATTACTATTAACTAGTTAAGAAGGTCATAAAAATAATGTCTTATTTAACTTTCTCTTCTTTGGCTTGGTATCCACTTATGCTCCTTCTGAATCTCTTTAACATTAAGCAATCAAAACATTGTTGCAATCAAATGCAAAAAAAGAGCAAGTAAAGTTTTTACTTTTTCTTACTTTAGTAAAAGAGGAAGTATTGCGATCGTGCCAGATTTTCGAAATTGAGTTTTCACCGGAACATAAGTATGTGTTTTGCAGCCCCCTGGATACGAAAGTGGTCGGCCATATTGGGGGCACTAAACTAAATAATTACCACGAAAACATCTGGTGTGAAACGCTAAAACGATTTTCTTACTCCGATTAATCAAAAGTAAGATTGTTTAAAACTGAATGTTTACAAACTAGTTGAACTGGCCATAAAAAAAGGTGAAAGGGTAGACAATAATTATTGTACATACCTGTGGACATTGTGGGCGCCCTCTGCTCAACAATACGTAGTGTCAGTCTAAATTTAAACTAAACTGAAGACCTCCTGGTAATTATAAATGCTAATAATAATAATAATATAAAAGAAAACTGGTTGAAACAACACATCTTTCTTTTACTCTAATTAATACAATTTAATCAAGAAATTTTCTTTCAAAATTACATTACAATGTTCAGTTGGGCTAGCCGTAAAAACGGTGGTGGGGATTTTAATTGTATAGTTAAACGGCCTTATGTCAAAACTAAGAAAACTTAATGCAAATTTAATTTTAAACTAACAAACTGCCCTCTAGTACCCTTCTAAAATAATTTTTTTTTGCAAAAATGTTTCAATCTATGTAGCAAGCAATACCAGTTTAAAGAAAATCGTAATCGTTTTCGAGAAAATTCCAAAAAACTCAAAAACCTTTCCGAAAATCGCACTTTTGATCAACCGATTTACTTGAAATTTGGGATTCTATCGATGCTTCTAGTGTGTTTTAATATTATGTAGGTAGTAAAGCCATATACTCCTATTATACTGAAACGGTCCTTAGAGGAAAACATAACGCTATTGTTCCCTCAGAACCCTCAAAAAATAAATTTTCCCGGAAAAATTATTTGATGATTGATTTAAAAAAAAAGAAATAAATTTATTTTGAAAGCATTTTCTCTACTACATTTCTCAGCATCTAATTGAAAAATGATGATAAAACTTGGAACTTTAATTTCCCATTGTTTCAAAACATATGTAATGCCACGTTAGAGGGAAAGTTCACTTCTGCGCTATTCCAGTATTTATAAAAATGAAGTTTGTTTTTCATGTCTGAAACAGTTTGTATACAAAAAATGAATACAACACCAGAGGAAGGGATTAGCTCAGTGGTTAGCGCGTTGGACTCCCACGCGGAAGTCCCAGGTTCGATCCGTGCTACCTTAGATTTTTTCTTCCTATGAGCCTCTACATCTTACTATTCGGTAATGGACAGTATTGTCTTTAGCGAGAGAACACTGTCCGCAGGCCGGCAGTGCACTGAGAAGGCTCCTCTGGACGCCAATGACCAAGATGTTGACGCGTCTTAAATTACAAAAAAATCCCCAGTGGTGGGCCTATATTTGTATAGAATGCATAAAAAACTTTCTAAACTACACAGTCTATCAGATCAATTTCTGAAACTTCGTTTTCTGATGCTAAGGAACCTCAAAAGATACAATACAATCAATTAATAAAACTTAATTTTGAAAATCTGTCATTCCCAATACCTCTCCTAGCATAGTGAAAGTATTTTTTGGCATTTAGTTTAGTTTATAATCTTTTCCTTTCTTTTTTACTTTTTCTAATTTTTTCTGAATCTAAGTTTGTCATATGATCATCGAATCAAATAAATCTCTTGTGGGTTAATTAATAAAATGATCATATTCATTGCCTGAAATACTCTAAAACTGGGTTCAAGGCTTTAAAAAAAGGCCAAATTCCATTGCCAAGTACATTTAATGTGATTATATATTAAAACTATATAATGTGAAATATAATAAATACATTAACTTTGATATCATTCAAATTCATAAATAGATTAAGCAATAAAATGTGAAGTAATGGAATAGCCCACGAATAAATAAATGTAGGCTCAGATCTCTTGCATGGCCTTGATTTTACTCTAAAGCTTACCTGAATTATTATATAATACTTATTTCCAATCTTTAAACGAATAGTTAAACAGTTTATTTATATCAGAGATAAATAATTCCATTATTTTAAGATTTTATTTAAATTACTTGACTAATGTTTACTTTTTCAATAATTAAATATTACACAATTAAGATAAATTTTGTTGACTTTTTATTGAAAATCAGATTAATACAGTTTTTGTGTAGAAATTAAATAATTTCTAGTACTTGATAATAATAAAATAATTATAGTAATAATTACAATAATTCCACATTTAAGCAAAAAACAAAGGGACAACGAGTAGGTAAGAGGCAGAAGAAAAAAGACAAGGTCTCGCAGAGATAAAGAAGTGGAAAAGTGGTCGCTGGTGTGCTCTTACTATAGACTTGGTAATAATCTGTCATATATCCAAGTGTTATGCAACAAAATGAGAAGATTGTTCCAGAAGAGTTTGAGCCGAAATCAAGTCGATTAGGCAAAAGAGGGATGGTCAAGACCTGCTTGAGCTAGGGTGGAAGATAGAAGACCCGGAGAAGGATGGTAATATTCTTGCCATGACTGTGGATGATTCCGGATCTATAAGATGCCTAGTCCCAAAAATTTCAATCGAGATTATAGACTTGGACTGTCTTACGAAGAAGGAAGATGTAGACTGGGCGTTCAGACGATACATTGAAAATCTTGGAAAGATAAAGAACATTCTTATCTCTCCAAAAGTCAGAAAAAACGACTAGCAATTATCGAATGTGTTTATCAAAGCAAAATCCGTATTTGCTTCTAGAACTGTTAACATGTGTTTGAGGATGGGCGTTCTCAACTCTTGCTAGAGTCTGCGAAACTTTATTTTGATTACCAAGAAGAAAGGGGACCACGAACAGCCGTCATCCTAGAAACTTTCTCTAGCACCATCTTCGCAGTATTCCTTCTAAACGTCTTTCCCCCCACCTCTTCCAGGCGCTCGCAAAGGAACACTCACTAAGTACGGTACCCAGGACTCGGAGGAATTGGCAACTGCACATACAAGAATGGTACATCAACGAGGATTACACTGGCAGTGACCTTCAACATATCTTCTTCTTGGTCGGTCACGGGTTCCTTTGGGTTGGATACGGCAGGCAAGCTGTTAGAGAAGCTGATAAATTAAGATTGTAAGCAGCGATCCAGGCTACTGGGGATTTGTCGCCGAGGCTTTAGGTTTAGAGTAGGACAAACGACGATTGACACGGTCCAAGAGGTGATTGTGGTAGTCCGTAGATTAGATTGTAATATGTTTAATTCTGCAACTGGCAGTTCATTTAAGTTTTACGAACCAGCTTAATAATTGAACTCTTTTATTAATAAATCTATATTTGCTAGGCTTCTTATACAGAATTATGTAAGAGTTTACAGTTGATAAGAAAGTACAAGTACTTGGTCAATACATTAAACCGTAAAATACCCTCTAGCAGTCATATCTGTACATACATCTGTAAATGTTTGTAATTAACACTATTTTAGCAAATTCTTGCTCCCATATATGTAAATCTGACAAATCTAATTCTAATGTACATCCATACTTAGTATATAACTTTTCCAAATATAATATTACTTTTTATTGCGCTAACGGCTATTATTTTAACAAATCTATCATTTTTTTAAATATTGTATCAAAAATTTTAATATAATTGATTTTAAATTTTTTTTTAAAAGTAAGTAAAGTAAAAATTAATAATCTTTCAGGTTTCCGCAGCCATTATCATGTAAAACATTGTCAAGTTTTCGGGTTTTATAAACCGACCTATCGCCAAATTACAAGCGGCTTCTCGGTAGTGTCGCCTCTAAAGCTGAAACAATACTGTGTTTTCCCGATGACCTAAGTGTTTTACAAATAAAAATTTAATTTAAATAGTAAAAATGTATAATTTAATATGAATTCATAAACAAAACTTTTATGAAGCAATTTCCACTGGTAAAATGTTGCATTTTAGCTATGTTTAACGAGACCTTGAATACCACTCTCTTCCCAAATAACAATAATGATATAAAATAAGATAGGTATCTCGTTTATAATACTTTTTATGAAAATATCTTATGTACTTAATATTTTTTATATTCTCTCCAACTATTAATTTCAAATTTAACAATGATATTGCATTGAAAAAAAAATTAAATTTTATTATTGGCTAAATATGACTAATTATTTATCCGACCATTTTTCTACTGAATAATCTATGTATTTTACACATTCTGGTATATTCTTATCCCACACCAGCTCCCCCTGTACTTCCCATTGCTTAGTGCCTGTTAGCATTCACTTAGAGACGCATAGGTTGACTGTGGTAAAAAAGTAAATTGTCCTTGGAATAGCGAAAGGACAATTTTAGGCCTTTTGATTCTAGTTTTACGAAAATATACGTATGTCATTAATTGTGGATTGTCAAATAAATTTACAAGCTTCTCTTGAAATAATTAGTATTAAAATCTGCTGCCTTCTTAGATTAATTAATCAATTTGTTGACCGCTAACACTGAAATTAACATTGAAACAGTTAAATTTGACTGGAACTTTATGTAAACACATTTAATACAATAAGAAATAATTGATTAAAATGTATATTTTAATTACGAGATCATTCAATAAGTAACGAGACAAATCGCTCAAGCTCAAAAACGATTTTTTTTAATAAATACAAAACTTTGGCTACTTTTCAACATAGTCCCCAGCAACATTTATACACTTGTCCCAGGTCGTTCTTCTAATTTGTGTATGCCTCTGGCATAAAATTCTTTGGATCTCGAAGCCACTTTTGCACCTGAATTTTACCTTCATTGGATTGAAAATGTTCCCCAAGTAGAGCCTTTTTAAGGGGCCAAACAAATGGAAGTCCGATGGGGGAGGTTGGGGCTGTAGGGGGTATGTGGAAGGATCTCCCACCCCACTTTCTTTGTGGGCGTCCATAGGTTGCCTTGGAACCCATCCCGCACAAGTTTTCTTGTACTGCAGCTTATTCTGAATAATGTTATGGCAGTTCCAACCTCGGGTGCACTTCTTCAGCTATCAGTTCAACAGTAATACGTCTGTTGTCGTGAATTAACATGTTAATGCGAGATTCGAGGGAGGAAGTTGCAACTTCAACCGGTCGTCCTCTTCGTTGCTCGTCACAGACACACGGCCACTTTTAAACTGTTTACCCATTTGTAAACGTTCGAGCGCTTCAAACAATTATTCCCGTACAATTTCAACATTCTTTCGTGGATTTCACTACCTTAGATACCCTTGCAACTAAAAATCTAATCACTGAGCGTTGTTCTTCCGGGGTGCAATGCTCGAACGGACTCGCCATTGTTAACTGAATACATTTGGGCTTATGCTTACCAAATACTCTCGAACAGCTGATGAGAAACTAAGTCAAGTATGCACTTAAACCAACTTTGACGCACTGAAACTATTGCATTGATTAAACAAACCGTTTCTCAGCTACAGCGTTGTCTCGTTATTTATTGAATGACCTTCGTATATCGTATTTGTAAAAATAATAACAGAAAGCCGCATCAATTTTGAATGAACTTATATTTTTATTATTAATTTTTAGATCAACGATCAGTATCATTATTTGATGTTTATAAAAGAAGGCTCTTGAATAAATAGTGAATCTTATTCTGCTTAGAAAGTAATCTAAATAGTTTGCAAACCACATCTAATAATATGTAAAAAATATGCATTTCATTTTTTTTTAACAAGCCGTTCTAAAAATCAAGAACAGTTATTAATAAATTTTAGATATTCGAATAACTGTTCCAACCAATTGGTTCGAAACCAGTTCTAATATATTCCATTTATGATGTTTAGATGGTGTGTACTGTTCTCTCATCCTGCTGATTTCACACCGGTATGTACAACAGAACTTGGGAGGATTGCTGTACATAAAGGTGAATTTGATAAAAGAGGAGTGAAACTAATTGCATTATCTTGTGACAAACTAAAAGATCACAACGACTGGGTTAATGTAAGTTATTTTTATATTCACAATAAATATGCTTTTTATTATTTAAGATAATACAAAATGTTTGTATTTGTAAGAAGCAAATGGCCGGGGGGTGATGCCAGTCGCCTACACGGGTGCTCCCTGTTCGCGCCGAACGACTGACATCGGGAGATCATACTCGTTAGCTGAAGTGAAAGCAGCTCATCGGGGGTTGCAACCCAAAAATAAAGCAATGCATAGGTAGAGCTTATTATCCTAGTGAAGCTAGTCTCTCTGAGAGTAGGGCACTCCAAAATCAAGATCCCTGGCCTCCTGGTTAGGGTTGGATCTAGGGTTAACAACCATACTCTATTGTCACGAATACTCACACAAATAATAGCCGCACGTTTTTTGGAAAACTTACTTAGGCGAGGAAAAGGATTTTAGAAATCATTAATATTAGGCATTTGGAATGTAAAAGGAATGGCTCAGGCAGGAGCTACTTTTGAGAAGGTTTTGCATAAATGGAATGTCAATGTTGTGGCTTTGCAGGAGATTAAATGGAGAATGACAGAGATTAAGGACCTAGGAATATACAATTATAAATAGTGGACACCATGTAAATTCTTAGGAACGGATTTCATGATAAAAAAAAATCTTTGAAACACTTACTCCTGGAGTATCAAGTACCCAAACCGGCAAGATTTTGCAATGTATCAGATAGTAGTGTGCATGCGCCAACTAAAGAGAGCGATAAAGAAGCTATATTGCCACGTCAGATATTAAATTTATTATGGGGAACTTAAGATAGAAAAAGAACAAGCGTTTAGATCCATTATAGGATTCCATAGCAAGCACGATATTTTGGAAGATAATTGACTTAGAATATTAGATACTGCCATGGAGAAAGGAATGACTATTACTTTACCTGTAGGAAATTCATAAGGACACGTGGATTTCCCCTAATGGATTAACCAGAAATCAAATCGACTACGCCCTCATAGATGCAAGGCACTACCGAGGGGCAGACGGTGATGGAGTGAACAGATCACTTTCTGATAGAAGAAAATTATAGACAAAAATTGGCAATTAAAGCTCGAGGGCAGGTACAAAAGACAGTCAAATACAAAAGCGAGCTGTTAAAACTGCCGGAATATGGCGAGAGCTTTAGAAAAAGAATGTATTAATGTTTACAAGAAAAAGTAATGATAAGCGAGAAAATATAGATGATGAAAAAGAAGGCAATCAAAACGTCGATACAGCCGATGAATCCTGGGGTGTTAGGCAAAGAGGTACCAGAAATGACTGGTTTGACGAGAAATATGATCGAACCCTAGGTAAAAGAAATGAAGCAACAATAAAGGTATTAAAGGGAAATAGAAGATAAGCTAGAGCAAAATATAAAGCCAATACAAAAGCAGCTAAGACCATTTGTAGACAGAAAAAGAGGATTTTAGAAAAAGAAAAACTTGGAGACATTTCAGGTCGGATTTCAGCCAAGAGCGAATTTCTGTAAAGATCAGGAGGAAAATTTGATTAGAAAAATGGGGAAAATAGTGGAAATCCGGAAGGAATATTTCGAGAGTCTTTTGAATAAAAGTGAAAATGCAGAGAGAGATGTGTTTTCAGAAAGATCAGAATTGACAAATGATGGTTCAAAAAGCGCTGATGATGTTGAACTCCAGACATAAGAATCATATGAAGTGATAAAATCACTAAGAAATAACAAATTACCAGGTTATGACAATATAGATGAGGAAATGCTCAAATTTGGAGGAGAAGATCTCTAAAGAATGTATACAAATGATTTTAGATGTACGGTTCCAAAAGACTGGACCCTTGCTATTGTGTGCTCTGGATATAAGAAAGAGAATACAATAAAATGTGAAAACTACAAAGGCATATCTTCGCTGGGAATGTGTGTAAAACATTCGCCAAACAAAGTTTCAAAACCAGTTCGGAAAGAGCTCTTGGAGAGTACCAGTGTGCCTTCAGGCAGAATAGATCAACCATCGACTATATTTTTTCCTAGGCAAATGCTTGAAAAGACTTACGAATTTAATATCGACCTACACATCTTTTCATCGACTACAACAATATTAAGAGAACAGAGTTAATAAACGTCCAAATGACACTTGTAGGAAGTAGCTGCAAAGTAAAAGTACAAGATATACTGTCGGATACTTTTCAGTTAAGGACCCTCTTTCCTCCACCTGTTCAATGTGTCCTACAGGTGGCAATACGTGCTATTCGAACTAATCCGAATGGCACATATATAAAGTATTTATGGTCGTTGTATTTGATGTAATGGATGTTGTCACAAATGGCCAAACCTTTATATCCATTTTACAACTATATATAATAGAATGATCAACATTAAGCTTATGCATATGATATCAGAGATATTTTCCGTGATAGACTGCTTCTTTTTGTGGTTATCGACCGGTTTTGGGCTTTCGCTCATCATCAGGATGTTTTGTTAAAACAGTGCGATAACGCAGACCTGCTCAGAGCAAAATTAAAATATACACTGATTGTACACTGGAAGGAGCGCATAAACTGATTTTGATCTGTGCAAGCCTGTGTTAACGCACTGTTTTAACAGAACATCCTGGTGATAGGCGAACGCCCGAAACCGGTCGATCGCCACAACAAGAAACAGGGTATCACGGAAAATCTCTCTGATGCTTTCCAGTTCTGCGGACCGAACCTCAACAATTATGCAGATGATATAAGAAAGAGGACTCGACTAACGGCTCGATTTTTTAGCTGAAGAGTTCGAGAATTCGAAGCCCCAGCAAGCAAGATAGGACTGCATATAAATGATAACAAAACTTTCTATATGAAAACTTCTAGGGTGGAATCCACTATGAACTTTAGGAACCATAATTTTAAAACCGCAAACCAGTTCAAATACCTGGAGGCACTCGTGACTGAAAAGTGTGCAATTATAGAACAGGCGAGGGCACGAGTGGCAATAGGAAATAGGTGTTACTTCGCCCTCCAGAAGCCTCTGAAGTTCAAAGACTTGACAAGCAGAGCTAAGTTACCTATATATAATATAAAAGCATTTGTTGACCGTTGATGAATTATGTTATGAAGAAATTTGGTGAGGAACGGTCAAGAAAGAAACATTCAATTATGCCAACATTTCGACAGAGTTTCCAGTCTTTATCAAGGCTTTAATCTAAAAAACTATACAGTGAGGAACCCAATGCATTAATAATATTGTAAAATGCAGATTAATAATAACAGAATATGTTATCAACCAACTTGATGAAAATGAACCGATGTGATTAATGTTATTATAAATCACTTACGCTCACTAACCCAGAACCGATACTAGAACGATCCCATCCATCCTATCCTTGATAATATCAAATCCTCAAAAAAATTCCTTAACAAAAATCCTGATATTATAAGCTTTCCTCCGACAAAACCAAGCAAACTGTTGCTATGAATAACGCCGATTACACTTTAAAAATACAGAATTTCTTAAAAGACTAATACAGTAAAATTACAAACTAACAAACTCATTAATGACCTATATAATCTAAATGCTTACACACATGTAATCAGCTTATCAATAACTCTCCCACTCCTCCATAAATATATGTTCTTGTCAAAGCCCGCAAAATAAGTAATCTTTTACGACCAATTACTTCCTTCATTAACTCCCCTACCTATCAAATCTCCAAGTACCTAGCAGAATCAATTAAACATTTTTCCATTGACAATTATAATATTAAAGATTCCTTTGCTCTCAAAGAGAAGTTAGAAACTTTAAAATTTCCGGATAACTACATTCTCATATCCCTTGATATCCCATATATCAAATGTTCCCATAAATGACACAATAGCTCTAATGAAAAATAATTTCCATTTATTAGATAATAAAACAAAAATTCCCATGAACATTTTCAGCACATTACTCATACACTGTAGCATCCAGGATATTTTACATATAACAACCAGTTTTATAAACAGATTTTCGGAACAGCAATGGGTAATAGCTTAGGATCAATTCTTGCTGATATTATCAAGAATGACGTAATAGAAAAATCCATTCTCAAACTTCGTTTAAATTGCTCTTCTTTTTCGAATACATAGATGATTGCTAACAGTAATACATCTGACCAAGTACACACAATTCTTGACATATTTAATTCTTTCCATCCTCGACTACATTTTACTTACGAACTAGAAGACAACAATACTATTAACTTTCTCGACTTCACCATTATACACGATGTTAACAATACTCTTATAACTAACTGGCACTTAAAAACATACGCTTCGACCGTTATCTTCATTTCAAATCCCAACACCCATATTCCCAAAAAATCAATTTTCTTAAAGCTTTTTCCAGACGCATCTTTTCCCTTAATCATCTCAAATTTCATCAGGGAATTTCATCATAATTTTCTCTAACAATTACTATCCTCAACACCTAATTAATAAAACATTGAAATACTGTCATCTATACCCACCAACACACGATATTACGATAACAACTTAACTCATTTTCCTCATATTTCTGTTGACCAACCTCCTAAATACATTTCATTTACATACATTCTCAAACTGTCAGAGAAAATCTCTAAAATTTTCAGACGCTCTAATATGATTTTAGCCCACAAATGCACTAACAGTACTAACAAGTTATACAGCAATCTTAAAGACCAACAAATTACAATCAGACCTCGTTTACCAGATGCTGTACACAATGTCCAGCTGTCTATGTTGGTCAAACTATACAATACCTAAAAAACAGAATGTACCAACATGAATACGATTGCATAAATAAAAATGACAAAGACAACATTACTGCACTGACGAAACATTTTAGGGAAAAAATCATAAATTTGATTTTTCTAAAACAAAAATACTAGCAAAGGAGGCCAAGGGGTAGGTATGTAAGTAAGAAGCAATGGCTACATCCATAATGCTAGTAATCGTCTATCACAGTTTGGATTTACTGAGTTTTCTTTTCAATTTCGTTAGTAATTAATACCTATGTTTTTAAAATGATTATCGGATTTGAAGATCATCATGATAGAAAATAAAATTTATAGCTTTATAAAATCTGTTCTAATTATTTATTTCAGTTATTTGATTAGAAACAAATAGATAACCTCATAATTTCACCAAATTCATTGGAAAGGCCTACAGTTCATCAAGCACGTAGTGGACAAATAAAGTAATCATAATGTTTAAGCAAAGCTAATCTCTTATTTCAGGTGATATGCGATCATAAATTGAGCACTATGTACAATAGATAAATGTGACAGTGTGTCTTCGTTGAGCGATTCCATGATGGCGTAGGGGGATTTTGTCAATCATCAATGAAATTATCCCTATTGAGGACGTAGTCTGTGGACGATCTCCAGTGTAACTTGTCTAGTGAGGGCTTCCACTGCATAGAATACGCACTGTCGGGGGTGGATCCAAACGGCGCTGAATATTAAGCAAACTGGTGCTTGCATGAGGGGTTAAATAACAATCCATATAAGATACAGTCGTCCCTTTTACAAGACGATAGTGGTGCAATATTTGCAGCCATCTACACTCAGTGGCGTCACCATTCCAATGACCAAAGAGGTTAAATATCTTGAGGTTATTTTTGACCAGAGGCTAACTTGAATTTACTCATCTTCGAAGCCACTCAAAAGGCAATATTTGCACTTGGCATTTGTAACAGGCTTTGTGGGATAAACTAGGGACTAAACCCAACTGTAATCCTTTATATGGGTCACATGAGTCAGTTTTATAGTGGACTAAGGCTCTGTAGCTAGAACAGCAGAGAAGCTATTTCTTGGAAAGAAGCAGTGTGCCTATTATTAGATAACATTCGTTTACCCATCAAAAGATGTATGATGAAATGGAATCGGACTTCAACCTGGGTATACCCACGAATTTTATTTTCCGATTCACAACCTTGGGAACAATTTCCGGATCGTAATACCAGATAGATCAAAATGGATGCGAAGCCGACCTATACCGAGTGATTCTATTTGGTAACCGAGGCTCTAGCAGCGCGGAGGAGAGAAAGCCGGAATTTATGACTACAAAAATCACAAACAACTCTCCATTCAAATGGACCAAACGGTGGTCATGCACATAATATACTGTGCCAAGATTCTAAAATAGAAACTCTACTATGGCAGAATAGTTATATCTTCCGAATCAGGCTGCAATTACACCCATCAATGCTTACTACGGTAATTCTAAGCTAGGGTGGCATTGATTCTAACTCCTCACCAAAGAGGGTAACTCTAATAACAAAAAGTAGATGGCAGGGTATGCAGAATATGTTGGCAATGAGAAAGCCGGAAATTCAAATTCTCATTTTACGGTTCCAGTTCTTTTTGTTCAGAGTGGTAACAGAATCAGTTTTTACGTCGTGGGTTTGCAGCAAATCAGAGGCCAGGTGGAAAAATACGAAAAGCACTGAAAGAATTAATTACGAGATCCTCGCAAAAGCTTACGGCAGACATGCTAAACTAGGGTCGCAAGGCCTTAAGGATTTTGATGAGTCTGTTGACCGGACATTGTTGGCACAGGACGCATAAGAGCCAATTGAATCTGGCCAAAAGTGGACATTCTCACATTTTGACTAAGGAAGAGACAACTCTCCATGTCCTCTGCTAATGGGAGAGCCTGGTAAAAGGAGATACCTCCTGTGGCAACGAGCTATACGGAGGCGTCTTTCAGACAGCTTTGGGGATTGCTTGTAAGCACCCAGAATTGTACACGTAGATCCGTTTCGGTCGCAGTAATTAGCCGTTGAGACCCTCCCCCTTTCACTATTCTGTTCTAACTTATATCAATTTTTTTTTTTTTTTAACTTTCGCTTACTGCTGTCTGAGGAATTTTGTAACAGGGTCAAATTGTCGATAGGGTCGGTTTTCATACACAGGAAAAGTTTTATTTATACATAAAACCATAACTTCCAGGAATTTTTTCAAAAAATAATTAAGTACACAATTTTATCAGAAATATAAGTAAAAGATTAGATATAAAAAGTAAGAATTAAAGGACAAATAAATTGCGAAACACTTATCTTATTTAAGAAAACCTTAATTTAAAAATAATTAAAAAGAAATTATATAACATAATTCTTATCACTAGAAAAAGATCCTACTTCAAATTAATTGATAATTTTTTTTATCTTGATTGATTGGAGTTAAAATGAATAATGGCCTATAAAATGAATACTGGACGTTGAAACTTCTACAATTAATTGATAATTATGCTACAACTTTCTGCCATGAAATTTATATTTGTGTTCTTAGAAATTTATTTACAACGACAGTTAAAGAAATCTTTGAAAATTGAAGAAGTTTGATAATAAGATAATAGAGTGGAGCGATTAACATCTTCTTTGGAACGCGTAGTTAAAGTCCATGAGTGCTATTCTTATTTATATATATATATACATTATAAATTACATAATCTAATTATATATTTTTTTATCATTGAACAAAAGGCTTAGAAATGCATATTTATTTAGAGACAGATCTTCTTTAGTTCAGCAACTAGTTGCAAAAACCGAGATTAGTTTTAATGAATTTCATAGACTGCAATAAATTAAAAAAAAAAAAAGAGCTAAATAATTCTAGAGTTCAGGCTATGGATAGAAATTACTATTGCGTACAGATTAACGATTATTTGTCTTGGGAGAAAACTCCAACCAAACTATGGACCAAGAATTTTGGCAATGCGACCACTACGGGACATATATTAGGATCACTGCGCACACTATACCAGCATCCATATTTTCTGTCTGTAGTTGATGCTTTTAGACATCGGTGATAGAAAATAAAAAGAACTAATCTTTAACGGTTTAATTTGATTCTGCAAATATTCTGAATTAGAATTATAAATGAATTCTCAGACGAAACATTCTTCTGAGAATAAATGAATTCTCAGAGAACTGAAGTCCTGGCTGTGTGAGCAACTCCTTTAATCCAGTTGTGGCATTTGGCAAAGATGTGGCAGCAGCCTGTTTGAGTCAGGGCTTCGGAAGTATAACTTTAACAACCATCAGCAAGATTTAATGGTTCTTTATGCAGATTGTTCACATTTTTAGGGAATAGTGAGTATTATTAATTAGAAATTAATATCAATATATTGTTAAGGCCATAGCGAGAACAGTGATCTCCAAGTTCACTAAGAAGAAATGAAAAGATACTTCTAAAATTAAATATTGCAAATTAATACTCCTTCTAAATAAACTCCTTTTTAATGAATTGACATTTGTATAAAGTCCATATACTTTTGGGGAAAATATACGGGACACTTTCGGTTTAAATAAAGCGAAATTTCATTTCTTTTCTCACTTATGAACATCAGGAAAGAGAAAAGAATTGAATTAATAATTATAGCAATCTTAAAATTGAACTTTAAACAATACTAAATCATTGATCTTTGCCGTAATATACTTCTCAGATGACTGGATTATGTTTATGAGTTATGAGATTCCATACAGTCCTTATTGAAAAACACTTCTTAAGGTTTTACGTTCCTACAGATAACCTATTCCTTTTGCTTGTCCATAAGGAGTTCATGCAGGAAACAGTCTTGCAATCGTTTGTGCCAGAAATGTAGCAGAAGAACCCAACAATCTTCAAATTTATGAATTCATTTACTCAACACTGTTGAATAGTTCATACCAAATTTCTCCTGTAGATTTTGCTTTATTTTTTTTCTTTCTGAATGGGAATGTTAAACACAAACCACCAATTAAGGGACAATTCTGCGTTCCGGGACTCCAGGTAAAGTTTTATCGGGACTCCAGGACAAATTCTCGTACAATATGGGACGTATACGAAGCCTACATTTGTATATAAGCTGTACATGACTTTGTGTGAAAGATTACTTGTTTTTGCGAACCACGCGAGCCGTTTGTTAAATTTATCTTAGTTTTGTCTCGTTTTAGTGCACCAAATAATTACTCCACAACTGTTATAACTCCCATCACAAAAATTGCACTCCTACAGAATATCTCCATAATTTTTCAATATTTATAGGATATCAAATCGTACTGTAGAGACATACCAGGAGACTTTCCTTATCCTATTATTTCGGATGAAGATCGAAAATTGGCAGTAAAACTAGATATGCTCGATGAAGAAAACAGAAATAATGAAGAATCTGCTAAAACTGTACGAGCTTTGTACATTATTGATCCTAACAAAAAATTACGATTATCAATGATTTATCCAATGTCTACTGGGCGTAATGTTGAGTAAGTTATTTTCAGTATTTTTTAACATATTGTGACATTTAGGAAAAAGTGAAAAAACTTACAAGTTTACATTAACTCCAAGATTATACAGAACTTCTACAATCTTTATAAATGAGAATATTCTATGTATTCACGTTTTTTAGGTTGACTGATTTAATGTTAAGTCTAAATAAAGGAAATCCATTTTATTCCATATAAGTAGGGGGTTCCCCCCCGTCACTTCGGCGCCCAATCCCTCACCCCTCTTAACATTCCCAAGAAAAATCTGTCAAATGGTGCAAAGCCGCTTGAAAATCCGTTCAGCCGAATTTGCAATATTATCGCATGTTAGAGGGACTCAGCCCCCTGGTGCCCTCGGCGACCAACTCTCCCGTGAGGAGGCCTCCCAAAAAAGAATATGGGACCAAATAAAATACATAAACGGCAGAATGTATAGTTATAAAACTTCGTTCCGAACAACGTTTTAATATTTTCAGAACGTTTATTATTCCTTATTCTGAACGACACCTCGACAACGTTATATATAGTTGTCCTTGGCAAAATAAGGGTCCATCCGAATAGTCCAACATGATCAATACTCTGTCCTTGAGACTTTATAATAGTTATAGCCAAAGCTTAAACTCTAGAGAATTGTCGTCTGCATAGAACAAATGGTAGCCTACTTGTACAGGTATCCTGTATCCAATATAATATGTGGAAAGAAAGATTTCTGCACGATCATCAGTCATATTTTTACAGGTAATTGAATATTAATGCAATTTAACTGTTTTAATCGTAAGTGTTTCAACCTCATACGATTTTCTGCTTTGATTTATTTATTTACTACAGAGGGTCGTCTCCCTGACCCCCCCTCCCGGAAGTATTGCGTGAATGCATTTCACTCAATTGTTCAGTATTCATTTTTTTTGTGCAATTTTATTTCATTTGGCCATGTTTAGAATCTGTTACCATGGTTAACACATTATATAGATATAATAGTCTATAAAAATGGTTAACAGAATATAGCAGGTATATTAGTCTAAAACAGGCTTTGAATATAGACTAACAGCACCCTCCTTATTATACATCATTTTAAAGATCTGGTGGTGCAAACCTTTGAAAATTTGTCTGATATAATTGTATTATATTCTAATTCGGCAGCTTAGCGTGCCGCTTTTAACATATTTTAAGAATAAACCTGGTGTGAAAAAGTAACACGACATTATTTTACTGCACATAATACGAATTTAGAAATGAGAAATTTTTGTATGTGTTGCAGATAAATAATTTGTGTTAAAATTATTATGTGCATGCACATTCTTGCATGGTTTGCTGGTCATGACCAACCTTCCGGGTCACTCCTTAACATTCTCTAGAAAACCCCGCCTCGCCCATCTTAACATTCTCAAGAAGATTCTGTCAAATGGTGCAAACCGCTTGAAAATCCTTCCAGCTGTATTTGCAATATTAACAAAATCGTGACACAAAATAGCTTACCTATATATATATATATATAGGTAAGCTATTTTGGTATATATATATATATAGAACAGTCAGGGGCTCTGCCCTCTGGCGCTTTCGGCACCCAAACCTCTTGGAGGGCTCCGCCTTCCTGTCGCCCTGCCTCCCGCTCAACCCCTTACAATATTTTCAAGAAAATTCTGTTAAATGGGCAAGCTGAATTCCGCCCACCCGAATTTGCAATATTGAAGCATTTCACAAAAACGAGACCATCAACGGGACAAAATTTGCTTGCTTTTTTATAGATATAGAATATATATATGTATATGTGTGTGTTTTTATCATTTTTACTTATCACTTAGAGGATATTAATTCCACACATTTATTCTAGTGAGATTTTGCGTGTGATTGATTCTCTCCAGTTAACTGACAAGCTTCAAGTTGTTGCGACGCCTGCCAACTGGGTTGTAAGTAAAAGATTTTGCAATAATTTATATTTTCTATTCAAAAAAGTTTTAATAAAATCATTTTTGGAAAGATATTTATTCTTGCATGATAAACTCGTCCTTCAGTCTATTTAACAAAAACTTTATCGTTGATTATTCAAGTAACAGATTATATCTACTGGAAATTGTCCCGGCCATTAAAATAAAAAGTCGAGTGCAAAAAACTGGCTCTTAAAAAATCTGCATATTAATAAAGGAGGTAAATAATGAACAAGAAAAATTGCCTAAAGGAGACTTGTTCTTGGTTCAGATTTGTTCAATAATTGATAATGCTTATGAATGTCATTAAATCAACTTCGGCATAATAATTACTCCTCTTTATATTATTTAATAGCAATCAAGTAAAAGATGAAATAAAATAATATGTACATAAGAACTTCATAAATACTATAATTATATTTCATAATTAATATTTTTTTCTTCTAACGTGGCTCAAGCAAGCTTATCTAAGTCGCTGTAGTAAGTGACTTACGGCTTAAGAAATGACAAATATCAGCGCTCTTAATGACGGTCGGTTAGCTAGCATTCGCGGTTCCTATCGCCACGCCATGATCGACCCTACTAATTAATTATAGCTTTTAGCTTAAATTTATAGCTTAACTGTTGTGGTGTATCAACTAAATTTGTAGAGTTTATCAACTAAATTTGCTCTTGCATGTCTATGTTATCCCACTATTTGACAAAAAACATCTTGATGATGGACGAACCCCGAAATCGGTCGATGACCACAAAAAGAAGCAGGCTATCATGGAAAATATCTCTATAGCTTAGTTCACCAAATAATTGCTCAATAGCTATGATTATTTACAACGCTGGCATTAAACCTAAAATAGCTGGGTTTTAGCTAGTATAGATTGTCTTCATAACTATATATTTACAGTAAATAAAGATAATTATAATCATAATAGCAATAATAATAATAATTTAAATATATATATATATAACAGACATGACCAGAATTTGATTAAGACAAGAAAACTAATTATGTTTTGTGTATATTATTATTATTTAACACATTCTGCAGTAAAGGTCATTCTTATTGATCTGAATACATCTGATTAGACAAACTAAACATTAAAGTGTTCTTCTCGGATCTAATATTAGCTGCCTGCATTAAACATTCAATTTTTTTAAAATTAAAATAAAAATCCTTACAGGCCACAACAATAAAATTAATTTTATTTATAGCCTGGAGATAAAGTCATGATCCTACCAACAGTTAAGGAGGAAGATTTACCGAAGCTGTTTCCTAAAGGAGTCGATAAAGTATCCATGCCATCTGGTCAAAATTATGTAAGAACAACAACGGATTATTCTTTGTAATTATCTGTCCTTAATAATTAGCAATAAATGAAAATAAAGTAGTAGAGTAACAATTGTAAACAGATTTTATTGTCTATTAACATTTTAAGTAAAACTTAAAAATAAATGACACTTTCTTGTAAAAATATTTTTATTTTTAAACCATGAATTTCAGTTTTTTTTTTAGATAAGCTTTTTTTTACAAAATGGGAACTTAAATAAATGATATATATAAGTATATATAAATATTAGGGTTGTGAAGTAATTCGAATATACGTTTTTTCTGAAGGTACAGGAATAGTTGTATATCCACTGGGAAATAGTTTAGTTGCTTCTTCATCAGTCAGTGTAGGCAGAACCATGCAATTATCACCGTTCTGAAAATAATAAATGATTACAATAGGTTATGAAGTAAAAATATTAGATTTTTGCTGAACAAATATCATAGATTTTTTTTAATCAAAAATATTGTTTCTTTTGCTGATAACCGACACAGTTCAGCTATGTTTTTACTAAAGGATTCTCATGAAACAAAGTAAATTCTGACTTAACAACAATCTTACTAAATCCTTTGCTAAATTTGTTTTTCTTTTTAATAAAAGGAATGAAACTTGCCTCAATAAAAACTGTTAAAAATCATATAAAAACATATTATCTGAATACACATGCACAAATCCCTAGAGACTTTAAAAATTTTATAATTAAAATACCTTCCAATCTACAGGAGTTGCCACTTGCTTTTTGTCAGTCAACTGGAGTGAATCTATAACTCTTAATATTTCACTGTGAACAAAGTAATTTACTCATAGTATAAACATCAGCGTTAGCCTAGAAATAATATTTTTTTCAATGAGATGTTTCCATACTCAGAGGCCATGGTCAGAGGAGTTTTTAAAGAAAAACAAAATTCTTTCTTGCTCTACGTTTTGGGTACCATTGGTTGTGCCCTTCTTCAGGAGCTCTGTAGGGTAGGAGAGGAGTGAACGTTGTGACTGAAAATTTTCTCCTACCCTAAAGAGCTCCTGAAGAAGGGCACCAATGGTACCCGAAACGTAAAGAAAGAAAGACTTTTTTTTTCTTTAAAAACTCTTCTTGCCATTGCCTTACAAACATCTCATTGTAATTTTAAGGCCTGACGATTTGAATATTTTTTTTCTTTTGTTACAACTGTTATATATATGTTGTAACCGTTTTGTAAAAGATATAAAAATTGTTGCAATGTTCTTTTCTTTTCTTATACCACAAGTCGCACTAGAATATGAACGGTTAAGATAAAAAAAATTATCTTTACAAAAAACCTTAAGTTTACAATTTTTGTCCTGTGTGGATTATTTTGGGCCACCCTCCTCTGTTAATAATAGTTATCTTATTGACATCCAACGAACCGGAAATTTAACTAAAAGATAACTGCTTTTTCAACAAGGCTGGCTACAGGTCACTAGAATAAATCATTCTCACTCACTGCTAGGAAAAAGTAAACCAATCCCCCCCTCCCCCATGTCTCAATTTTAACTGTTCGCCATGTAATGGAAGAATGTATTAGTTCGATTGATTGTAGGAAAAGATTTAATACAACATCTCCAACTGAGGTGTTATTCAAGGGAGAATTAAATGTAATGAAGAATATTATCGAATATATCAGATATATTAGACTTTTTTATTATATTTAATTTTTCTTTAGGAATCTGTAGTCATTTTTTAAGATCTATTTATTGTAAATAAGAGATTCACTATTACCTGTGTATAGATAACTTTTTAGAATGTATATAGTAGGTCAGGGCATTTAGAAGTAGAAGAATATTGATTATTCTACTTCCCAATTGAATATAGGTGTATGAATGTGGCGAGTGAATGTTCGGTAACTTTGATTGTGTGTTAATTGGATTTTCCGTTTAGAGCGAAATTATTTGGGTTATATATTTGCTGATGAGAATGAGTGATTTGGAAAATGGATCAGAAGTGAAGGAAGAGGAAGATGAAGGCAATTTAGATAAATGGGTAAACCAATGTAAAGACCTCTGGGATAAAAAATCTTAGAATATACTCAGAATGTATTACAGAGTTTTAGCGCTAATAGCCATCGCAGCTGATGCTCTTGAAAAAAAACTGCTTTTTCAATTGATGATAAAGTCATTTTCCCGATAAACAGGGGGCGCCATGGGTAAGTGACTAAACCAATCCCCAAAGAGCTAGAAACAAATACCTCGCAATTGGGCGTTTGCTCTGGATTGCAGGTCATAAGAAAATCGACAGAAGACAAAGACTCATTCTGTATTAGGCTGCTAGAGATCGAATGACCGAAACGGCCATGGAAAGATCTATGGCACAAAGTCAGGCATTGGCGCGGAAAAAAATAAAAACAAAACAATAAGCGTTAAGTTTATTAATTAATGTGAGGAAGGATTAAAACAAAGTAGTAAAAAAAATCCAGTAGTATTAAATCTAGGATGTAAATTAGAAAGACTAATTGAAAATACTTTGGACTTAATTTTACAAACCTAAAACTTCTTCCTGTAGTAGCGGGATATAAAATGGATGCGCGTAGTTTTTTTCGAGAATCAATGATAAATACCGCTCGACAAGTTACTGGCAATCCCTCCTTGTTTTTCTCAACTGGATCTATCATGCCAAGTTGGACAGCAAGGCTGCGTGATTCATCAGCAATTATAGGATAAGGAAAACTTTCACTTTCTATTTCAGAATAACTTTTGATGTCCTGAAAAATAAAACTTTCATTTTATATAATTCACGTTGCTTAAATGTAAAATTGTTGTTCTTTTTGTAAATGGAAAACTTTCCTTTGCACTTTAGCCGATTTTACAATTTGATCTACCGACAATTTTAGGTTTTTATTTGATTCGCTAATGAAAAATTAAAAAGTGTTATTATAATGTTAGGAATGATTATATTTTAAATTTTACTGTTTATTTTATTTTCCATTTAATAATAATAATAATGTCTTTATTCTAGAATAATAATATACAAAGATTATTAAGATTAAAAAGCAATTTTACTGACAATAATCATCAACTGTCTGAAAAGTCGTTCGATACAGATAATTAAGAGTTGAAAAAAAATATCACTAAAAGAAAAAGTTATAAGAACAAGTAATAATAATGAATAGCCTCACAATTTTATAAAATAAATAAATAAACTATTACCTAAATAGATTTAAAAAAAAAAGTGCAGAAAAATTTCATATTTCTTTGTATTATTAAAACGCAAACTCATATCATAAAATGAAAATTGTAACTGGCAATAAAGACTAAAATGAAAAAATAGACAATATAAATATTAAATCTAGATTAATAGTAATAAAAAAAAATAAACTTTGAAATTAATGCTTATCAGATATCTCCAAACTCTTACGAAATTAGTCATTTCCGTTTGCGCAAACTTATATAATAAAATGAAAATGTAACTGACAATAAAGACTGATATGATAAAATAAACAATATAAATATTAATTCTAGATTAGTAATAATAAAAAATAATTAACTCTGAAATTAATCCTTTATTAGATATCTCCAAACTGTTGCAAAATTGTCATTCCCGTTTAGATCGTACAGCAATTCTTCCAATTAAGGTACTACATTTTTGAAATAAATAATGCATAATTTTGTAAGAACAGAACACAATTTAAAAGCTTTATCAAAACTATATTTATATGAAGTAGTCAATTTTGTGGTCTATTAAAACATCTTTCAATAAAACATTTAAATGTGATTTCAACATTATGCCCATAATCCCCAAATTTGGGCACTATAGCAAATAATAGTGCTAGAGAACCGAATTATATATTTCGAATTTAGAGGAAAAAAGGAATCATTTGTTTTAGAAATTAATGTATTAAAAACATTCAGTGCAAACTTTCGCATTTTTTTTTTTTAAATATGTATCAAAAGATAAATTTGAATTTAAGGAGATTCCCAAACATTTGTATGAATTAACTAGTTCTATTTTCTGTTTCAGAATTAGCAAAAAATACCACGTTTCAGAATTAGCAGACCTACCACCATTTCTGAATTAAGATTTAGAACTAGATTCCTTGTTTATAATATGTCTCTAGTTCATTAATCATCATTTGCCCAGTAATTTCCAGGGCAGATATAACTAAGTCATCGGCGTACGCAAAGACTTTAATATGATCATTCTCAATTCTTAAATGCCATACACTATCTGCTAAATTATTTATAAACAGAGAGAATATGATATGAGGATATTATAACAAGCATCCTTACTTTTACTCCCATGGTGGTTTTGAATTGCTTCGAGAGGAATTGCCTCCAAACCAACATACAACCCTTTGAGAATATTCACCATCTTACTGGACAAACCCAGTCTCTAGACCTTAGAATAGGGCTAAGGTCAACTCGGTCAAACGCAGCGCTCCAGTCTATCTTCTATTTGTTATTATGATCATTTGTGCCAGAAGTCTTCTCAGTGCACTGCCGGTCTCGGGGCAGTGTTCTCTCATTGCAGACAACACTGCCCATCCACCCGACAGTGTACTGTAATGGCTCCTAGGAAGAGAAAATCTAAGGACAACACTGCTAAATTCGAACCCGGAATCTCCGCGTTGCTAGTCCAGCGCGTTACCCCTGAGCTAATCCCTTCCTCCCCTTGTTATGACTTAATTCTTCGCACAATACTCATCAGACTAACTGTATGGTTAATGGTAGAGAATGACTTTCTAAATCCAGCCTGCAACTCCCCTACTATGCTCTCTCCTCAGCCTACTTACCAGAAGACCTGTAAATATTTTACCAATAATGTTTGCGAAAGAAATTCCACGATAATTAGATCGCTGTGAAGCATGGAAGAGTAATGGGACTGACAAGAGACAGCGAAATGTAGCTAGAATAACTGTGGAGCCATCCAGCGTATAATTAAATGAACGATTAAAATAATGATAAAGAACGATTAAAATAATGAAAAGGAACGATAAATATAAAATCTGCTACATATGGGTTTTTGTTGAGTGTTTAATTAACTTTCAAAGAAAGAGCTAACGAATTATATTTATAATTTTATATATTAGTTTCTCCATACTTCTAGTATCGAGTTTTCACCGGAAATACACGTATTGAGGACCCTTTTCTTCCATAATAATTATATAAGATTTTCACTAATAAGGGTATTCAAAAAGGAAAAATTATATATTTTGATTATAAAGCTGGAGAAAAAAAATAATTTAATTTTAATGAGATGTTTGTACGGCAATGGCCAGAGGAGTTTTTAAAGAAAAAAAATTTCTTTGTTGCTCTACGTTTCGGGTACCATTGGTGCCCTTCTTCAGGAGCTCTTTAGGGTAGGAGTGGAATGAACGTTGATACTTAAGTCAAAATTAATTAATTTTATTTATTAATTATTTAATAAATTAATTTTATTTTAAATTTTATTGTAATAGCCCTACAGTAATGATTTATTTGTATCACTTATTTCTTATTATTTGATAATAGTCCTATGACTGTACAGGATGCGGCTATAATCTTATTCCTCCTATCAGATGCAATATGTTTAATTTTTTGAAAGGTTTATTACATCATATTGTACAAGTTAGGAGTTAAATGATCAACTACCTAATTTAAACGTATATTTAAATGTAAACATTTACTTTGTTAAAAAATGTTTACCCCTAAAAAAAAATAAAGAACAACTCTTAAGCTACATAAAGCACAAAGTTCAATATTATAATAAAGCGTAAATGAGTTTAAATAATATCAAACCTCAATCCACTTATTCTGGACATCAACAGGATCACAAGAGCACCCTATAACTTTAACATTTCTTTTGCTAAATTCTGGGATGAGTTGTGCCACTTTACCCAATTCCGTTGTACAAACAGGTGTAAAAGCATTAGGATGAGAAAAAAAAACACACCATCTGCAACATTGATAAATCGAAAGTTAAGGATTCATACAAATTGGACTTTAAATCAACAATTCCTTCTAATAATGCTTTTATCAAGCTAAATTGCATTGTCAAGGTTGGCTGAAGTGACATAATATTAATTGACTTGAATTTTTTTTTTTTTTTTTTAATCAACTGCCGGGACGATATTGTTGATCTAGTGATCATGACTGAACAAACTCTGCATTTAAAAAAAAAGTGAAAATAAATGAAACAAGCTAAACGATGGGGCAAAGAATCAGGTCTTTTGTTAACAACTGACAAACTTAATAATTTATATTGAAATAATGCTTTTTACATTATGACTTGGAATTTATCTATCGAAATTTTCGAAGCTGTAAGACTTATAGCATTTTTTTATGTAAGAATGTGCCCTTTGCTTTAATTTCACAAAACATAAGCAAAGGAATAATAGGGAATGGAATGATATGAAAGTAACATTAATGCAAGCCCTCTTTATAAGCAAGTGAATATTTCCGGGAAGTGTTAAATTACAGGTCTCCTGGCACAAACTAGATAACTAGAGAAAGAGGATATCAGATTTACTAAATATTCATGAAGTAGTGATTGCAAGATGATGTAATATATTTAATAATATGTTTGTTTAAAATAGTAATATATAATGACTTTAAATTAGATGTATACAATGGAATCGTGACTCATCATACATTTCTCGTAAATCTCTATGTATTTAGAACAAATGAGAACTGAATTTTCAATAAAAAATAGTTCAAAATCACATAATTAACAAATTAATTTTAAAGAAAATCTAATAAGACTAGCTATTCTCCTTATTTTAATGAAGTTAAGGTTTTTAATTACATAGAAAGTCAAGGACAAATTGCGGAACCATGTTCCGTCAAGAAAATAAAATGATCATTAATAAAATATTACGATTTGTCAACCCATTGGTGGAACTCAATTTCTCCTTCAGTAGTATTAGCAGTAAAATTCGGAAATTCATCCCCTAAATTAACCATCTTGATTTAGTTCTATAAAATTTTAAACTTTTCACAAAAACTGACTTCAACGGTTCAAAAGATAAGACACAACTCACTATTCCATGGATTATGTTCTCTGGTCATTCAAAATATAAGCTTACAGTGTTGCCTTAGCGCTAATCTTATCATATGTTATTAAACAAAATGTATAAAACATTCATAGTTTTTTATAGGTAAAAGTTTATGTCTCAGAAACAATTGATAATTATCAATTGATTATCTTAATTTTTTAATAAGTACAGTAATAGGTAATCTTGGTATCTATTACTTTGCTAACACCAGCTGATATGGCACACTGTTTCTGTCTGGGACATTAGTTTGATAAGAAGTTGGGATAAAAATGTTTTCGAAATATTTCACAAAAATATCGAGTGCAATAATTATTGGGTATACGTTGTTTACATGTATTCACATTGAGGCTATGTAATTTTGCTCTTGCCTTTATTAACTAGCAGTTGAGAATTCTAAAGTAAGAAATTTTGATATATAACTTGTTAGCTTGCAAGATATATATCTATTGTATAAACATGTTTGCAAGTTTTTATTTCTTAATTTTGCTCAAGCCAATGTATTGTTCACAGAACCTTTGATTAATAATGTCGAGTGGAACGAATCTTGTTGTTCCAGTCGTTTTATGGGGTAAAAATCCACCAACCCATTGTGTTTCTTGTGTATATTTATCAAGAGATCAATGCACACTTATAACAGGTTGCTATGATGGACAAATTTGTCTTTGGCGAGTAGATCCAGGCACGTTAAAGGTAATGATGTTGAATCGCATATGACGATGGACAGCAAGTCCAATAATATGATTATCGAATCTAACCGAACTTGGAGTTATTTCTGTCCGATTGATATTACTATTTAAAAGAATTCTCGGTATTTGTTTTTAGATGACCCCCAGATGTTTGCTTGTAGGGCATACTGCTCCCATTTTATGTCTATCGAAAGCTAGTCTTGTTTTGGACAACAACTTTGTCGTCAGTTCTACGGAAAATGGGTTAGTAAAGAGTTTTTAATTACTAATTATTTTCTTCTTTATTTTATGGGCGAAAATCCTGGGACGTAATGTGAAGTTTTATGATGAATGAATATCTGATTAATAAGGAACTTAACAACATAGTTGGTCTTGGACATCTTTATAATAGTACTCCTTAGTAGTAATCCAACATAATATTTGATGACCATCTCTCTTCAGAGTCTCACTTATGTACTTTTTTCAGAGAAATGTGTACCTGGGATTTAGTTGATGGAAAATGTAGGGAGTTAGTTAAGCTCCCCTATGTTCACACAAGCATGCAAGTAAGTGCTTAAAACCTTAAAATAATGAAACTTTAATATGCACATCTGTTAATACTCATCATATGAAATAAATAAATGAAAAAGATTTTACTTTTTTTCTTTTATATAGACGTATTGACTTTTATTCTGCACTAATATTAAATGTGTTAACATTATCTTCTTTAACAAAGCATTCTGATGATGTTTTTCACTTTGGAATGTATTTATACGCTTAATTGTATTTTTATCAACTTATTAATACAATTTAAATATACAATTAAAGTATATTAGATGAACTTTTAAAAGAAAACATAACCGAATGATTTATTAAAGTTAGTATTGACTAATTTTGACCACTCTCCACTCCACTTTCCCAAGGAAAGTCCATTGTTCAAACCCGTGAAACTAATAGACTAAAAGTACCAACAAATTTCCTCTTTCCTATGAAGATGTAAGTAAATAAAGTTCCTTGTTAATGCTATCAGTGTGCCCTCTCATACTTATCTTAGGTTAATTTTTATTTTAATTTAAGGCGCGTCAACATCTATGGTCATTGGCGCCTGAAGCTTTCTCAGTGCATTGCCGGCCTCCGGACAGTGTTCTATCGTTACAGACAACACTGTCCATCACCGGACAGTAAGCTGTAGAGGGTCCTAGGAAAAAAAAAATCGTAAGGATTGCAAAGCTGGACTCGAACCCGGCTCCTCCGCGTGGAAGTCCAGTACGCTAACCACTAAGCTAATCCCTTCCCTATCTTAGGTTATTTGAAAAATAGTGCACTATGTAATAACTTATATAAGTTAGGGCTTTTGGAATTACTCAGCATCCATTTCAACAGTGATTAATATAGTTTACTGTCAATGCGGTCATTAGTAGTGATACGTCAGATAAGATAAGTAAAAAGACAGAATTGCAGTCTACATCTGAAATAATTGAAATTATCAAACCGAAGTGTTACTTTTGTGGCCTTCATATATGGAACACATTACATGATCCAATGGGATCCGATCACCTGCCAATTTATTAAATTTGTAAAAACAATGTTTCGAAAATGGAATAATAGCAAAACCGACTGGACAAAATTTGATCTTATAAATTCCAACTAAAAATTACTGACTCCCCTTCTTACGATGAATTTATAGATATATTTAATTCTGTGAGTAGGCAGACGATACCCAAATATAAAAAATTAATATATTCAAATAGCAAAATTTGGTGGGACAATAGTTGTACAGACAGTATTTAGAAACGTAAGTAGGCATTCCGCGAAAATAAAAATTTACCATATAGGGAGAATTTCATAGATTATAAAAAACAAAATGGAGAAAAATTTTTAATCACAAAGAGAAAACTAGAGGTTATTTTGCAATAATTTAAATAGTGGAATCAGATCTGTTGTAAATAGATGAGGCAAGGGTGGAGACGAAGGGAATGTTGAGGTCAGTGTGTAAGATGAGATGGGATACATAGTAGGGACAACCTGTGATATGTCGGAGGATTTTAGATAGAAGGTTTGGATTCGGTTCAGGTTGGAACGCTTTGCCATCCCGTACAGTTCTAGTCCATATGTCCATAGAGGCCTTATTAAGCAGATGTATAAAATCTTCTATTCGAAAGACATAAATTAGAGCGATTACCGAGAAGTCTATGGAAGAGCCGAAAACGATTTTTGAGGTCGCAGTGTTCAAGTCGTGTGTGAGGATTCCATGTAAGTCGATAACGCACATGGTCAGCAGGTGGGATTGGTGTTCCATTTAGATAAATAGGAGGGAGGGATTCATGATTTAAGGTGAATGTTATGTTTTTGCATTTATTTATATTTATTTTGATTTTCCACTTAGTAAGCGAGGTTTCGAGCAGTGTAAGGTGAGATTGAAGCGAACGGATAGCAATAACAGGGTCGGTGTTTAGTGACAAGATTGCCGTATCATCGGCGAAGGTGAATGCTGAAGTATTTGGGTGAATGGGAATATCGGCTGTAAATTAAGAAGGGGTGCAAGGATGCTACCTTGGGGTACGCCGGCGTGAATTGGATGGATGGAAGAGAATGCTATGCCTTCACAGACTTGGAAGAATCTGTCTGAAAGATTAGACTTTAGGATTAAGTAATAGGTACTACGAAGGATGCCATTGAGCTTTGATAATAAATCGTCATGCCATGCCCTACCGAAAGCCTGTTCAATGTCTAAGAAGACTCCTAGGCAGTAATGTTCGAGTTCAAGGGAGGAGGCGATGGTGTCTATTACCCAATGAGTTCGTTATATGCAGGAATGAGAGGATCCAAAGCCAAATTGATGGCTAGGCAAAATTTTGAGAGTTTCTATGATTGAATAAAGGCGTTTAATTTAAAGTTACTGTAGGATTTTTCCGAGGATGGGAAGAAGGTTAATGGGACGATAGGACGATGAAAAATGAATGGGTTTTATTGGTTTAGGAATCATTCGAATTGTGGAAAATTTCCAAGTATTGGGAAGTGAATAGTTCTGTGGACTGCATTGAAGATATATGTGAGAATATAAGGGCTTTTTTAGGAAGACGAAAAAGAATTTGAGTTATTAGGTCTATCCAGGTCTTTTTTTAGGAAGTTTTCTACTTTCGTTTAGAATGTCAGACGGTGTGAATGGTTTAGAAGGCAGAAACAGAGGTAAGGGAACGATAAGACTTGATATCTCGTCTTCGTTGTTTTGTGCAACTTGTAGATTTTAATATGGAGTGAATACTGAGGCGAGGTGTGTAGCAAAGAGATTGGCTTTTTCTTCATCAGACTTAGCCCATACGCCGTTGTCATGACGAAGAGGAGAGGATGTATGTTTATATTTTAGTAAATGTTTTGTGCAGTCCATAAGGGGTTGTCCTTATTTGTTAAAGTTTTAGTATATTTTGTGAAGTTAGTATTGTAATTTTTGTATATTGCCTTTTTCAGCTGTCGGGTTAATTGGTTGAATGGTTTTTTGTCTGAAGAATATCTTGTTCGTTGCCATTTGGCTTGTGCTTGTCTTTTGCGTGTGATGAGCGTGCGTATGTGCAGTGGAAGATTATAGGCAATGTATTGGTAATAGAATACTTTCATTTCTGCAGTTGCCGTCCAAATGCTTTGTTGTATTGAGTTAGGTTAGGTCGTTACATTATGGTCCAGCTGTTGGGAAATCTTATATACTTTTAAGTCAAGTTCTGTTCAAGCGTCATTCTGAATAGATCCTAATCAACAGGTCTAGTAAGTAAGAGTGGGATTCAGAGGTTTTGGTATAGGGAAAAAACCTAACACAAGTAGGACAGGGCTGTGGTCAGAAGAAAGGTCATTTAGGTAAATGTATTGGAGTGCAATGTAGAGACATTGTTGCAAATGAAGAAGTCGAGAAGGTCTGGGGTTTACATAAGGAAGAATGCCAGTATGTTGGGTGTAAGTGAGAAAGAAAAGCATTAAGATAGGACATCGTGTAAGACATAACTGCGACGGTTAGAGACTCGATGCCCCAGTAGGGGTGTTTTGCGTTATAGTAGTTAGAACTGAGCAATTGGAAGAATGTGGTAAATTGATGTAGCTGAGGTTTTGTTTGGGGCGCAATATACAGCTGCTAGGGGATAATGAAAAGGATGCTGCAGTAGATTAGAGATAGTTGAGAGAATTAGAAGGCATTAGAAAATGAGATAATGATTTACATATAAGGATCTTTGCCACCATGTGCGGTACCTTCCGGGTGATCGGTGCCGTATGTCGTATAATCAGGAATGTAAAAGTAGGATCAGAAGTGAGTTTCAGAAATGAGCGCAGTGTCTATTCTATAGCACGTCTAGTTCTTGTCTGTGATTGTTAAATCCGTTAGCGTTCCAAAAAAGGATTATTAGAGAATTCTGGGTTGCAGGCATTAAGGTTTGAGACGGGGGAGGAGACTGTTTACAACAGATGTGAGAAGTGAGATAAAAGGTGTGAATAAGGATTTGAATTCATTGATAAAGGAATTCAGAACGTTGGTAATGTCTGCTGAGGATTGAGAAGATGGTTGAGGAGTGTGTGAGAGTTGTGTGTGAGTGGACCTGCGACCACTTGCGCAAATGACGTTGAGCCTATCCTCCTCTTGGTTATAGGTTGATGAAGTGGAGGGAAGTCTGCCTTCTGATGTTGGAATTGGTCTTGATTTGACTTTGTAGGAGCCGAGGGTGCTCGTAAACTGGGCGTGATCTTCTTGATTGAACTATTTCTTTGTATAGAAGGCATCCTTTGTAGTTTACAGAAAGCTGTCCATTACAAAGTGTACAGGTTGGCTGGCGGGATGTCTCGCAGTTTGCCGCAAAGAGTCGTAATATGGTTTCCTGCACATTTAACGCATTTAGGTGGATGCTGGCAGTAGCTCTTAAGATGGCCATATACCTGGCATCTTTTCCACAGTGTGATGTTTCTCTGCTTATGTGGTTCTTCCAGTTTTGTTTTTGTGTAAAACAGTGACTGAAGGTTGAAAATGTCTTGATTGTTGGCCTGCGGTTCTAAGTCCATGAGAACATAGGAATATACCTATTTCACGAATTTCGACGAAATTCACCTTACTAATCAGATATTATACTCTCCACTAAATGAAGGTGAATGGATAAATGAAATCACTTCCATTCTAGCTCCACCCTTTGTTCAAGATAGATTTACATCTACATATACTAAAGAAGAAAATATGAAATTTACATCTACATATTACTAAAATAAATAATTTTCTTCTTTGTTTTCTTCGTAGGAGCCTCTACAGCTCATTGTCCGGTATGGACAGTATTGTCTGTAACGAGAGAACACTGTCCGGACGTCGTCTTGCACTAGAAGGCTCTGGGAGCCAATGACCATTGATGTTGACGCGCCTTAAATTAAAAAAAAAAATTCTATTGGAACCTTTTGGTATGAACGAATTAAAAATTATAATACAAAAAATACAAATACATAGAATAGAATCGGGGGGGGGGGTGAGTGAGCCTCATTCCACTGCGACGTACAAATTGAGGTCTATTGTGGATCCCCTTAAGTTACAGAACAGCCCCCAGCCTTGCCCTCCTAATCAATCCTAGCAAAGCTGAGAGCGGCTCCGTCATGAAGCTTTCAGCTTCGGGATTGCCCGTCCCCAATTGAAGAAACCTAATCCTCGCCAGGCCGGCGCACTCACAAAGGATGTGCGCCGGGGTCTCCTCCTCTACCTTGCAGAATCGGCATACCGCACTATCCGCAAGTTGTAGGTGGTGCATGTGTCTATTCAGCCTACAATGCCCTGTTAGTAGACCCACAATTAACCTTATATCCCTTCGGGTTTGGCTCAGTAGGTCTTTGGTAAATTTAGGCAAATGTCTTTTAATGAAGAGCTTTGCCTGCCTCTGTCCTGGTGTTCCCTCCCACCAACGCAGACGCTGATCTTCTATCCACCCCTTGATAGAAGTTTGGATGAGGCTCCTGGACAAGCCGCAGAAGGGTTCGGGGCCTATAAAGGTATCCTGCGAGCCCTCCCTCGCTAGGGCATCCGCCCTCTCATTGCCCAGGAACCCCGCATGTCCCGGCACCCAGGCGAGTGTCAGTTTATTCCGAGTACCCACCTCGGTGAGGGCAAGTAGGCAGTCCCACACCAGTCTTGAGACTATTTGGTGTGAGGAAAGTGCCTTCAGGGCTGCCTGACTGTCGGAGTATATGGCCACTCTTAAGATAAATATATTTCCGTTTCAGCTAAATGTTCCCATTTTGAAATTGTTTATCAAATGTGAGATTAGGAGAATTTTCTAAACAGTGGAAAGATAATATAATACGCCCAGTTTTGAAACCAAACAAACGTAAAGATTTGTTGTGGTAGATGGGCGAACGCCCGAAACCGGTCGATGACCACAAAATGAAGCAGGCTACCACGGAAAATGTCTCTGATGCAAACGTAAAGATGTTTGTAATTATTTCAGACCTATTTTTGGGCTCCTGTTTTATGAAAACCTTCGAGAGATTAATTATGGCTATAGTGGAGTGTTACAATAAACTCCCTTCTTCCCAATATGGAGTCCGTACAACATATGTAGATGCAGCTGGTGACATATATCAAACATTTATTTCAATACAGTCATGTTCTTAGACTTTTGTTCTTAGACTTTTCTAGCGCCTGTGATTCTGTGTTACTTCCTATCCTGATAAACAAAATGCAAAACATCGAGGACCTAAACAGTTTATAAAAGAAGTTATACTTTTAATTTATAACAGAAATATTAAAAATTAATGATTAATGATAACTAAAAATTAATGATTCTCTACAAGGACCTTATGTCACTCAAATCGGATTGCCCCGATCCTTTACGCCATTTATGTGGCTGGTCTTGTTTCAATAAATACCCTTGAAACCACAATGGTACAGTTTGCAAATGCATTGTGTGTTGCATGTTTGTAGTAAAAAAAGAAAAGAAGAAATTACTATTCATTGCGACCGACTATACTCATGGTTTTTCAGTTCTGAGTTATGGTCTGAGTGTTGCAGTTTGTATTTATACTGCAAGTGGTACTATTGATGATTTTAAACAACTATTGAGGCTGGTTTGAGAACAACTAGCTGAATGGGGTATCTCTTAGCGGGCTTACCCTCTCTGAAGAGAAAACATTAGTGGTGTCCCTTCACTAAGAAGAGAAGATTAAATCTTTACAAATCACAATTTCCGTTAAATTTCTAGGATTAATGTTTAATAAAGCTTTAAATTGGGAACTTCACATAATTACTATGATTGGGAACAGCATATAAGTCACAATGTAATGTGTTAACGCTCTTATATAGAAATAGTCTGGAAGACCAATGGCCCTAACAAATCGGAATATTTGTTTTGAAAATGACTGCGCACTAGGAAAAAATATTTCATTCCATCACTCATTGTTTTATACCTCACCAAATGAAACACTTCATAAAAGAATATTCAAAATTTCTCGGAGGTCCAGTTATGGAATAAAACACCAACAGGGATTATATGAACCTTGAACCGCCTTATTGAAACGACTAATTTGTTTTTCGAAGTACGGTATCCCTCCCTAAGAGGTAATTCTGCTATTACAGGAAAATCCCGAATATTAGCACGTTGTGCCTAGTCTACACCAACATACAGTTTTCACATATAAATGTTTGTGAACATTTGCCTATTCCTAAATATTTGTTTGTGTTTAAAACATGTTTTCCATCCTTCGTGTAAAACAAAAAACATGAGGGTATTTATTTTAATGTTTTAAACAAATTTACTTTTGTTATTGTGATATAGGTCTGTTGGATGGAATGGTATGGTTGGATGGTATAGTCCGTTGGATATCCAAATGTTTGTAAACAGGTTTTATACATTGGATTCTATATATATAGAAAATGTGAATGTGCATATGTCCTGCCACATTCTCTCGAGTAGAAAATACTAATGTCCATCTTTGCTTTTTATAATTTATCGATTATCACCAGCCATTAATAATGAATAAATATTATTAAAATAATATCTAATATATTTAGGCTTTTCATATGGAAGGAACAGAAGATGCAAGATTATTTTGTAATGGTTACTATGCAGATATACTTGTGATGGATCCATTTAGTTTGGAAATAATTTTTACTCTTTCATCGAGAGTTAGCCCAGATTGGATAAGTGCACTTCATGTACTTAGGCCAAACAAAAGGAAAGGTAATTTAATAAGCATTATTTTTATTTACAAATTTATAACAGTAAGTTACAGCTCATTTTTTCAATATTCGTTTTAAATAAGTATAAATCAGCATACTCTTTAAAAGCATATACATAAATATATAACTTTTGTATAATTTCCCAATTAGCTACCTTCAGTATTAAAACTTTTAGATGATGTTGTTCTCGCTTTGACAACAACTGGCACTGTCAAAATGTGGACTTTATGTGGTAATGAATCGAAAACTTCGCCACCAATTTTTGAAAATGAAAGTAAACAAATCAGATGTTTAAATGCTCTTGCAATGAGTTGTTGTTCACAAAATCAGCGAACTGTCCTAATTGTGGCATCCAAATATTGGCAGGTGGGGTTTTATTTTCTAATTAAAATAAAAAAAATTGTCTTTTACTTATATTATTTTATTACTTTTTATAGATATATGATGCCGGAGATTTTTCAGTACTCTGCTCTGTAATGGCAGCAAGAGGTGAAAGATGGCTCAGTGGCCACTTTTTGTGTCCAGATAGAGTGTTGGTCTGGTCAGATGAGGGTAAAGGATATATCTACAAATTACCTGCAAAGTAAGTTTTTTGTTTTGTTTTTTGGTCACTGTTTCGACATCTTACACAACAATTTAAAATAAGTGTATATTAACATGTTTATTAGATTTATGGTTTATCTAGGGATTGATTACATTTCTATGATAATATATGGATAATTTTTAGTGGTGAATTGAAGTAGAAAAGTATAGAAGGCTTTCCCATACTCCCAAAATATAAGTTTCGAGGATGAATATTCATTCATTCATAAAGATCTAGAGGCAGATATTTTTTTTTCATTAAAGTATTTTGATCTTATCAAATTTTTGAAATTGAATTTTCACCAGATATAATATGTTTTAAGCTTTTGAAGAAAAAGTATTTTCAACGACCGGTTTGTGTATATATATGATGTGTGTGTGTGTGTGTATTGGTATATATGTATGTATGGTACATATTATGGTATATACGTTCCTGGAGAGAGAGTATCCCTATCGAATTTATTAATATATACACCATAATTTATACATATGTGAACTGGAATATACATTTAGTTCTTCAACATATTTAGAATAGATCTCCCTCTCACGAGCGCATTCTACAGGATTTTTTTTGTAAACTATCCATCACACCATGTATCATGCTTATGTTATTCCGTTTTTTAAATAATTTTGGATTTTTAATCGAAATTAGAGGCGCAAGCGCTTAAATTTGAAAAACGGAAATAACATAAAAAGCAAGTCGTTATGTAACATTGTCCAACTCATAAACTCATCTCATCTTAAGTCGAAATTTTGAAAATCTATTCAAAAACCAAAGCTTTTTTTAAATCAATTTTATACTCATTATTCAAATTGTAGGTAATGACAATTCTATGTCAATATGAAATGAAATTTGGATTTCTTAAAAAGAATATTTTTATGCGACGCTCCTTTAAAAATTGTGCCTGCTGAGGCTATAGAGCGAGTGATAAGCTTCGGATGATGGGAGCTTCCCCCATCATCTTTACCTAATCATATAATTATATGAGTATATGATTACATATGGGGACGGTATGAAACAGGCACTTTAATATTGGCCAAGCAAAAAGTTTCCCCTTTTTCTAATCATAATGTAAATAAAATTCTTTTTGTTACTACCAATGGCAGAAGCTCCTCCTAATTACACATTTTTCGAACTTAATGTGGATTATCGAACTTAATGTGGGGATGGGGCGCTATCTCTCGGCATGTATATTTTTGTATTACTATGAGTTACGCCCGCTGTCAAAATTGACATGTTTGTAATAATTCGAAAAAGATGGCCCCGGGAGGCAGAATGTTCCATTAACAAAGCTTTGCTGTCCATCCTTCGAGAATTTTTTGGCGGCTAACTTTAACGTTAAAATTCAAAATGAATTTTAGACAACCCTACTTCTTCTGACTTTGACTGTAGTCAATCACCATCTATATTTAATGAACAAAACCATGTAAAATGTGTTGATCTATACCTATTTTCATTTTATTTCGATTTGACGATATTCAAGTGCCTGTTTCATACCGTCCCCATATGTAATCATATACTTATGTAATTATATGATTAGGTAAAGGTTGATGGGGGAATCTCCCATTATCCGAAGCTTATCACTCGCTCTGTAGTCTCTATAGTTATCTAAAGTGTCAAATGACTATGACCTATTCTACAGTCGTTATGTTATTTGTATTTTACGAAACCTATAATTTGAATCTCTTTAAAGTTCTGATATTGTACTATTGCACATTTCGTGATCAATTTTTTTTACAAAAAAAAAATTCTTACAGTTGCACATCTCTTCATGATCGGTCTTAACATGGACACTTTATCAGATGATATGTTCAAAATTAAAGTGTAATATTTCTTTTTAAAAAAACTGACATAACACTAAATAAAGTATCTTGTATTTTGCATGTAGATTAAAATTTATGTGGAACGAATTGTTCCACAGACAATTTTCTACATAAATCTGCGCTATCCATCGCACCGAGCTTTACGAACTCATAATAAGAGAAACATATCAACACACAAGAAAAAATGCATGGGAGGAAACTGCATTAATTAAAAAAAAGCATGTTGCATAGAGGAGCACAAATTTAATATATGTACTTTTTATTATTAATTTTCCTTATCCTATTTTCTGAAATATATATATAAATATTGTTAAAAAGAAAACTTTGTTTGAGGGCTAACGGTAAGTATACACACTAGTGCATGGCTGAATTTGGTGTTAGATTAACTGATGCAGATTTTCTCTTGTTTCCCACAGCAAACTAAAAGGCAGATACATCGATTCTGGGTATGATATTTCAGATCTTACATGTATGTATATATTACATGTTTTACATTGTAACATTACCTTCTCTTCCATTCACTTCAAACATTATTCTATTACAGCTATAAAATTTTACTTGGGGTTTTAAAATTAACTAGCTAATTTTTTTATTTACAATGCTGCCAGTTCAGTTTCACTACCATTTATTACTTCAACTCATCTTAGTATTGCATGATATTTTAAACTATCTTGATTGAGCATTCTTTATGTTGTTTTCCTTATTTCTGTTTTTGTTGCTTGAACTATATGTGGTATTTACAAATTGTATACTATCAGTTTTTTATGTATATATATAGTATTGTTTATATTTTTGTGTTGCAGTAGTGTTGCAGACAATAAAGAGTTTCATTCAGCATCGGTTGAAGAAGACTCACCATTTCTATATAGTGTTCTCGAAGCACCTGGCCGAAAAGTAATCTTAATTTTAACTGAAGGAGATTTTATCTTAATTTTAATAATCCTATAGTTTTTATTTACTTTTTTTTGAAATTATAGCCTGTTTGTTGTCCGCCTGCTATGAGATTTGTAGAAAATTCTGCCAAAGGGCCTTTGCTAATACGTGCAGATTCGGAAGGTTCTGTTATCGTATGGTCTGTGCCTCAAGTTTCTAACTCTCAACTTTCACAAATACGACAGGAACCAGCATCCACGCCTACTGGTATTTTTTTTGTCTTTTAAAGTTTTAAACGTATTAGTCAGTATAAAAATAAAGAAAATATTACTTTTATTACAGCTATAAAGAGAAGTATTGATTTCGTGTCAGATTTTTTATCACTTTCTTTTCTATGTTACTTGCAATAGTTATTAGTATTTAATCTACGCGGGTGTGTCTCTCGCGTAAACCTTGTGCCGGCCTGGTCGCAGACGTGGATTTGAAATTCTCACATCAAACTATAATTAAGAATTCCAATTTTTTTTTTTTATTGAAGGAGAAGCTCATAGATTAATACATAATAATGACGCGCATCTCATGCTATTGGAAAGCCTGAATGAAATGTACTTCCTGTTACATGGGAACGATAAAACAGCGATTTTATTTTTTATAGTCATTGTTAGGGCCTATAGAGGGTCATTCTTAGATTGCTGTTGTTAGAATGCTAATTGTGTGTGATGTGCAAACAGGATAATTATTATTATATATATATAACCTATATATAAAAAATTAGTGCATGTTAAATAACGAGACTAAATTGTTTCTACTTAGAGAAAGGAGAGAGACTAGCTAAACATTTTGTCAAAGACTTTTTGTCTTAACCTGCATGGTGACATCAACACTCACGGCTTGATTTAAGTCATCGTATAGTGCAGTGCGTATAGTGTGGCAGACTAATGCTAAGTTTAAACTTGAGCACCATGCCAATTTGAAAGTTTTAGAAAAATTCAACAAATCATATGTTTTAAAATACCTACTGAAAACTACGAGAAATTCTATGCAATTGTTTGAGTGATACAATAAAGTAAGTGAAGGACGCAGAAACTTTGAAGACTATGAACTTCCTAAACTGCCTTCCACTTCTAGAACAGAAGAAAATGAGAAAAAAATAGCCAGATTGTTCAAGTTAAAAATTCACTTCTTCTGTCCCGAAAAAATACCATAATTGTAGAAAAATATGGTTTCATTCTTCTGAAGCAATCTTTTGGCCAGCGCATTATTATTTTGGAAATCCACCAAATTTGGCACCACACGATTTTTTCTTTCCTCTAAAGTGAAATCTGTACTTGAAGGAACTCTTTTTAGTCAATAAATAAAAAGAAAATGACACATTTTTTTTTATTTGATTCTTTTAGAGGGTAGTGCACTGCACCCTAAAAATAACTATTGTGCCCCCGGAGCTTTCTCAGTGCACTGAGGTCTTCGAGCAGTTTCCTTAGCTGCAAACAGTACTGCCCATCACCGGGAAACTCCTAGAAAATCTATGGGTAGCACTGCTGGATTCGAACCCGAATCTGAGCCCACTCCCTTCCTTCATAAGTGTGTTAATACAATGAAAGAAACTGATCTGCACCATGCCTTGAATTGTAGAAAATTTCATCGGAATGTAAACGCAATTGTGAACTATAGTTAGGGGGGCAAGCATTATAATTGTAAATATAAATAAATGTGCGTTATTGCTTAAGCTACTTATTCTGATAGACTTATTTTATATATATGCAGCCATTAGTAAGAAGTGAAGCTTGTCATAGGTTGATTTTATATTGCAGTAACAAAAGGAATCTATACAAATTTACACAAAGATTTTTTGGTTTTAAAGGGCAGTTTTATGCCAGTTTGTATTCGTTGCTTTTAAATAATAACCAGAATTAAAAATTATAGCCAATTGTGGAAAATGAAAAAGTATTTTTTTTTTTAAATTTGTTTCATTTCACATTCATATCTTGTTTATTAATATAATTAGCTGCTTGGACATTGAACTTATAGCTCACTATAATTTTTAAATCACCTATAAGTTTAAAGGTTCCACTAATAAAGAATTTGAAAATAAAAATAAATATTGATTAAAAAAAACATTAAAACAAAAGTTGGTCTGAGACCTATTTTATAAGAAATTATTTTGCCTTCTTAGCTTGATTTTGAATGATATTTTGGCAATTATCACGTGAGAAATTGGTTCAAAATAACATAAAGATGAATATGAAGCCTTGAGACTTTCGTTGAAGAAAAAATTATTTTAAAAATAAATTTCAGTTTTGGAACCGATAATGTCTACCAGCATAAGCGAGGCCTGGGCTGCCATGAAACCTTCTCCTGTTGGAATTTTGGACCAGCTTGTAAGTATAATATTAATCTAACATGAACATATTTTTCAGTTATTAATTTTATTCAGTAAAACGATTTACTAAAGGAAAGTGGGACCAAGCTAACAGCCAGTATTTACCTACCACAACAAGGCAGATTAGTAGTTGGAAGAGATGATGGAACTATAGTGATAGTACCAGCTACCCAGACTGTAATGTTACAGTTATTACACGGCAGTCATCAACAATATGACGGTAAATTTATTTGGAATTTTAATCGGTAGAATATATGTAATTCAAAAATTCGAATTTTCTCTTTGATAAAACATAAATTAGTACTAATTAGTAAAATAAAATAATAATACCATTTTAGTGAATGGTAAAAAAAAAAAAAAAATTACGAAGTTTTATGGAAAATAAGTTTTCACATTTTCTATACCAATAAACCCTATGGTAGTCGGGTAGCCCTGCCGCGGTTGTCAAATAAACTTTTTTATTCCCAAATCACCTGGAATTTTCTAGGTTTCTACTTATTCCCCTTTGAATTCTATAAAATAAAGTAGCTAACAATAAAAGAGAATTGAAATTTCTATTTTTACACTAACCCTATTATTGGATAACTTCCGAAGATTTGTCGGACGCAAGGGGCAGTTTGAAGGATAAATCGCAGAAATTGAGAAAGAGGAAAACTATTTAAAAAAGACGATGGACTCCACGACTGCCCTCCTATACATGGAAAAAATGAAAAAGCAAGAGATAAAACGCTTAATAGTTTTCCGGCGCCAAACAAGGTTAAAACTATGGCAGGAGGTACACTGGGTAGATTTGGCAGGAGGGCAGTGGGCTGGGAGACTTAGACCACGTCACCCACAACGAAGAGAAAATTAAGCCGCGCCCACACCTACAGAATTTGCGGAAGTGTCTTCCTTTTCTACTAAGGTTCGTTGCTCCATTGGTCTTCAAGGTGTGTAATGGTTTTGAAGAAGCTCATTACAGTATTGGCGAAATGTCGGTTTCTGGCAAACCACTGACGCGGGCTGAACCCCGAAACTCAAATATTTTTCAGTGGAAATATTTCTTTAGCGTAGATTTGGTCAGAGTAAATTTGGTTTTGAAGATACTTTTTCGTTCACATGTGCAGGAAATTAAACTTAATTTATATTACAAAATCTGATAGTTGAAATTAAATAACAAAAAGTCCTAATATATAATAATATATAAGAAGTGTATTAAACATATTGTATATCAGGACTTTTTGTCATTTAATTTCAACTATCATATTTTGTAAAAGTTTTCAAGTCCAATAAACAAAACAAAGTTGTAGGGTTAATTTATATTATTTCTACTTTTGTAATGTACAAGTTTTATACTAGATTGGCCTCCTCATCAAATCTTGTCTGGACATACTGGTCGTGTGAATTGTTTACTATATCCATACCATATTCATCCTCGGTATGACAAGTCTCATCTAGTCAGCGGAGGAGTAGACTTTGCTGTATGTCTTTGGGATCTATATGCAGGCACACTTCTGCACAGATTTTGTGTTCATGCCGGAGAAATTACACAATTGCTTGTGCCACCAAATACTTGTAGTGTAAGTAGCTTTTATATAATTATAAAAACATTGGAGCTTAATAAAAAAAAAAAGAAGAAAAAAAAAAGTTCATTAAAGTAGTGTTTCCGTTTATTTTTAAAGTAAACTACATCCTGAAATATTGTTAAATTTGTACAATATGAACATAATGCAAAAACAAAACAAAAACACAGTAAACTGAAATTCGATATACCATTTGGTTATAATTAGACGATCCGGTATTTTGAAGTTTTTCAGTTATGTTAACAGGAAGTGCACATTTAAAGAATTGTATCTTTCTCCAATTGGCTTCAAAATGGTTCCAGAGTTAATAAATATGTTGCAAAAAGATTTCGTTTTTATTGGAGAATTTTTCAGGAGAATTGATTTTAGCGTTTCCATGGAATTTTCGACGTAGATTTCAAGTGCTGTGACAGATGCAGCTCTGACAGCTGAACTGTAATGTACCTTATTTACTTACCTGCGGCTTGATGAGAACTACTATACCTTCATAACAACATGTGAATTGTTCAGGCACATGTAAACTGAGTAAAAAATGTGAAGTTGAAGAAACTTTGTCAATTTATGAATAACCTCATTGAGTATAGCAAGAGGAAATTGTTTTTAAAATTATTTTGTGTTTTATTACATTTTTTGAGGATTTCTTAAAATTCGCTTTTAGAACTAATATATCTAAGGCTAAAAGTTGGGTACTATTGCAATTGTGAGCATTCATTTGAATTTTGAAGTTCCAAAACAAAATTTATGTTAACGTATCTCCTCCTGCCATTCTCAGTCTTCTGCAACAGATAAATCTACTCTTATAAGGTAATATTAAGAACTTTTCTTGTTCATCTTAACTAGGTTCAAATTTTTGCGGATTACTATGGTATGTCATGGTTTCATATAGTTTGCGAGTTTCACCTAGTCGTATCCAGCCTTAAAATCAATAAAGAAGTGTTTAAATCATATGCCAGAATGTTTTCCAATATCTGCTGAAAGGATAGATATTTGGTTTGGACATTAAAGGATTTGCCTAATCAGAAACGAACTGATGATCTGTTATTTCATGGGAGAAGTCTGGAAAAGATATTTAGACAGGATTTTCATTAATGCGATAATCTGCAGTGATTTTCCTCTCTTGTATAGAACGATTTTCTTCTTTTCTCGAACATGGGTCGTACGATTTTTACGACTTACTAGTTTTATTAAACATTTCATTTTTTTGGAACATTTCATTTTGTGAACATTAAGCTGAAGTGAACTCTCTAAACGAACTTGGTGAATTTGCTCTGACGATGGATGAAAATCCGAAACCGGTCAGGAAGAAAATGAATATGCTTGATACGACGGATAAAATACCAGATGTAATCCAACATTGCGGACCCATCCACATATTCAACAATATTAGCCTTGAAATTATTTTAATTTTTAAATTCTATAACTATTTCGTGCGTGATGAATAAAACAGGCTATCTAAGGAACATGTAAAATGATCAAGGAACATCTAAAAAAAAAAAAAAAAAACGCAGTGTTCTAGGAACATCTAGAAAAAAACGCCTTCGTAGATCACTTTTCACTTACTTTTTTCTCAAAACTCTCTCTTCGGGGCGGTTAAGCTGGTTAGACTAATCTATCCATTTTTTTTTTGTTCATTGTTGAAATAATCCATCTTTTCATCACAAGTAATAATTCGTTTGATGAAACGAAAATCACTGGATTTTGAAGAAGAATCTTACAGACTTAACTCGGCATCCGGCTTGTTGGGTTAAATTGATGTGGATGTTTCGGCAGCTTCTGGGAACAATGGCGGCTGCTCACAGGTGGAGAGATTCGCTAAAAACATTTTTTTTTCCCAAAGAACCTCAAATCACTAATTTCTAGTACGATTTCGGAAATTCGGTCGATCAAATGTGCCATTTTAAGCAAGCGGTTTACTGCAAGAGGTTTCGTGCCTCGAGTACTTATATCATCTGTGGCGAATAGGAGTACTGAACAGACCAACTTGCCCTATGTAGTCTGGGGAAGGACATGACGAGCGAGCACCTACTGCGATGTTACTGCCCTGCAATGTGCTCGCCATGATTTGGGCATTAACGCGCAGCCAGATATTACCCAAATGGCTGCTTTCCATTGGACTGCTCGCCAACAAATGGCTCAGTGCTAATAAAAAGTGGCTTTGAAAAAAAAATTAAGCAAGCACTGAGAGTAAATAATAGAAAAAGCACCATTACCCATTTAGTTTAATTATTCCGGAAAGCCGTTACACTCATCCATTAGTCCGCTTACACCCCGTTCTGAAATGAATATTACCGAGATATTTCCACTTTTCTGAGTGCACATCTTCAGAACCTCTTCCTACACAATTTTCCATTTAACTCTATGATCTGATAGGAATTTTCTAAAGATCGCATTAAATCATAACGCATTAAGAAGCTGGTTTAAGTAATAGGCAAAGCTTTATTTAAAAGTTTCAAAATAAACCAAAACAGCAAATTTTCCAAAAATAATTGTATTTTTGAAATTTCCTTGAGGTAGCCATATGGAGATAAAAATAAAATGTTTTCTAAAAAATAACAAAACATATGTCATATAATTTAACTAATTTGTAAAAATGAACTATATTTACTGCAGTATATTAATTACTGCAATATATAGCGCTAATTTTCACGCAAAAGCAATGTCTCATAAAAATATTAAAATTGAGAAAATTGTAATAGCAGGTGAAAAAGATCTGCTAGGTGATGATCAGCAAGAAATGATTAGTAAAGAAGAAATGAAATATTATAAAATTGAACCAAATTCCAAAAAGGTTAAAGACTTACATGAAATATTGAGTAGATATAATTTATATAAAATAAATAAACCCACCAGTAAAAAAAAAAAGAAATGGAAAATTTATTTTGGAGAAAATGATTATGCCAGTAATAATAAACTTCTATTTGATTTAAGTTTTAATCATAAAAAACGTGAAGCTATTAAATCAAAAGAAAATATTGCAATAGAAACCAATGAAACAGAAACAGTTGCAAAAGAATTAACTCTAAGTGGTGTAAGTCATGAAGAATATGAATATAATTATAATGAATTTAAAAATGAATACTATGATACAAGTAGTTTAGCTCGAAATAAAACATTAAAAGTAAAACCTGAAATTAAAGAGGAAAAATTCAAAGAAGCAATCAACAAAATCACTGATATTTCACCACCTACTACATGTACTGATGAACAAAGAAATAATTTTGGAATTAAATCGATTGAATGTCTATTTAGGGATGTACACTCTAGTGGAATGAATAAAAATATTGCAAATAGAATAAAAAAGATAACTATATTCTGGATAGTTGTATATCTAATTATTGTAATACCACTTTGGCTGGTAAAAGGATGGTGTTGCTGTTGTTGTCCATTTAAATTCTGTAAACCATATGCAGTTATATACGATGTAAAAACTTATATTGTGCGAAATCCCCCAGGAGTTTTAGAAGAACCAAACGGTGAAATCGTTCATTATGAACCAATACCAGAAGAAATTGATACATTCAGATCTTTAGAATTGAATGTTTTTAGATTTAGATAGCTGATTCTAAAATTGTGACATTCCATTACACCATTTCCACTAAAACATTTTTTTTCCTTATTTGTAAAAAAAAAAAGTTTCAAAACTTAAAATAATATGAAATCACATTATTGTACTTTTACAGAAACAAAAGGGTATGCAGTTTTTTTCTAGTCTATTTTAGTGTTCAACAATTTTATGTTTTCTAGGGAGTTGCATGTGTCTTGATAAATAAGATGGTTTTCTGATTGCCTTTTTATTTATACAAGTATCACGCTGAAATTAGTGAAAACAATTTGTCAGTTTAAAGCGAATATAGTGTAATGTTAATACTTGTTCATATAAGGCTTTGTTTCAATTGATTTATCTTACTATAAAAGTAATTTAAGGGGAGATTCGAATATTTTGCTAATATCCAATCATATAATAAGAAATTTAAGATCGATGAAAAAACAAATGATACTCTTAATGCAATTCTCACAGTCCAATTGAACAATTTTCTTAACAGTCAGAATTTCTAATAAATGTTTAGTTCTCTTTATTTGTATTTTGGCATTAAACAGTATGGCCTCAAGTCTCAGCACTCTCCAAAATTAAAATTATTAAAATATGAGTTCAGTTTTTATAAGAAAGCAAGTATAGACCAAAGGTGAGCTCGCAGGGGCTCAGGGGAGCCCCTTGTTAATTTTTTTTCAAAATTGCGACCCCCTTATTCTTCTTGTTTGCTATTTTATAAAATAAAATAAATATATTAAGCGAAAACATAAAGGAAACCTCACAAAAATTAGTATATTCGGCTATGAATAGATTATGAGGAATTACTGTTTAAACTCCTCTACAAATCAGGGTTGTAACAAAAGTCTGCGTTTTTTTCTCTAATCCACTACAGTACTTTACTAAAAGTTACTTCACTAAACATTTACGAATTTACCAAACGTTTCTTATTAGACACCTCTTTTGCTTTCAGTTTGCTTGTATCTTCTGGAAAGATCTATGCGATTTGTGAGTGATTTAAGAAATGACCTAGTACAATCTAGAAATTCGGGCGAGTTTACGTCACAACTTAAAAAAAAATCTGGTGTGAAACACACACAAATTTCTCTTACTGCAGTTCTCAAAATTATAATTGACAAATTTTATAGTTAGTGTACAAAATTGAATGAAATTCGTCGAAAACTGAAAAAACTGTTCAGTAAAAGCGCACTGTTCCGGTTTCCTAGTTTTCTTGAAACTCAGAATTTTAGCCATCTATTTATTTCTAATTAATTTTATTTTAATGATAGAATTGTGTAATCAACTATGATAGCTTAGGGAAAACACAACCCCCACCCATGCCCCCGTAAACGCACTTCCGATCATCCGATTTTTTCAAACTCGGAATTTCGACCACATATTTAATTCTAGTTAACATTATTTAGATGATAGAATTGTCTAATAAACTGAAATAGCACTTTAAACGAAGCCGTAAAAAGTACCCTTAAAAGAATTTTTTTCGGAGAAATGTTTCAAATAAAAGTTGTAGCTCTTTGTATGTGTAGTTAATGTACCAAGGTTCAAGAAAATCGTTGGAGCCATTTTTGAGAAAATCGCAAAATAGTAAAAACAACTAGTAAAGTGGTACTTCTGTTGAGGAATTTTGTCAGATAACGTAGTGCCGGATCCCATGATGATACTAAACGGAATATCAAGTTTGAACTTTCTACGGTTTTTCGTTTTTGAGCTATGCTGTTCACATACATACACACACAACACACACACGCACGCACAAGAGTCATTTTCTAAAAACCACTTTTTTGGACCCAGGGGACGTCAAAACGGATATTTCCGGTGAAAACTCGATATCGAAAATTTGACACGTACAATACTTCCTCTTACTAGGAGTAAGAGAAAGTAAAAATCATAAACTCTGCTTCCAAAACGATAAAGCAGAGAGGGAAGGCTCTGTACAGATCACGGGTTGCACAGATCTGGTTAAAAAAATTTAGAATAATATGAGCCTGGAAAGTAAGCTTCATTCAGGACGTCCTCTCTCCTTAGATTCAGCTCTTCTGGCGACAGCTGTAGAGGTGGACCCTTGCATCAGCACTAGAAACTTTCAGGAGAATTAGGCATGCCATACACCGTCACCATAAACCGTTATAGTTCTAACAAGCCGCATCAACTGAATGAAATAATTATTTTTATTTTCTAAATTGTACTCAAACTTTTTTGTACTGATCTCAATACCTGTTATCCTAGTTTAATTTTGGCGAGAGGAACATTGTGATATCTTATTTTTTCTTAGTACAATTTTGAAAACATTTAAGAGGTGGGGTAAAAATATAATTCACACTTTTCAAAATTTAGTACACCACTATATATATAGATGCAAGTCATCTATAGACTTGGGATGAAACTAAAGAGGGAACCTATAGAGGAGAGGATCCTATAGAGAGTATATTGCTCATACATTTCAGTTATTAAGTCCATTCATTCACATTAGGTTAAATTCTGCTTAAAAAGAGCAGTGATTACATTTTATATTATAGAGTCCTTTCTGATTGTCTTTGTTTTATATATTTATAGAATTAGCTAGTAAATGGTGGGGACTAGTGTGTTTTTTTTATATTCATTTCATTGACTGACCGTAAATATTTCTTTTTTTTGCAGACAAGGGTGCAAAAATGTATTTGTTCTGTAGCTAGTGATCACTCGGTTACTTTGCTAAGTTTGACCGAAAGAAAGTGTGTAGTATTAGCGTCCAGACATCTTTTTCCTGTCATAAACATTAAATGGAGACCTTTAGATGATTTCATGATTGTTGGGTGTTCAGATGGTACTGTCTATGTGTGGCAAATGGAGACAGGTTTGAGATTATATACTTTTGTTATTTCTAAAAAGCTAATTGGTTCTCATGCCTACTTAACCATTTTTGTTTACTTTGATGTGCTTGACAGGTCATTTGGATCGCGTACTTCATGGTATAAACGCTGAGGAAGTAATGTATGCTTGTGATGAAAACACGAATTCTGCAAATAGTTGTGAAACTGGAATGGCAAATCCTGCAGTTCATTTTTTTAGAGGTCTTAGACATCGAAATATTTCTGCCATACGACATGCTACTCAGGTAATTATAGAAAGTTTAGTAAATTTATTTGATTAAATGTAGCTTTTAACAATTCCGGCTATTTTTGCTAAGCATAAATCATTCTGTTAATTTAATTTTCGTATTCAGGGCCTTCCGAGGAAGATAGGTGTAAACATTAATATTGTGCTTCCTGATTACAACTCATTTCGGTCTAGCATCATTTATAAACGCCAGGGGAGAGATATTTCGGAACCCAACCTCTAGCATTTGCAATCGCGAACCTGGAGAGTCATCTAAGGCATAATACTTGAACTCAAAGATGAAATGGACCATCATCATTCTTGCCATATTTACTTTCTCTTAATCCTAGTAAGAGGAAGTATTGTAATTTTGTCAAATTTTCGATGTCGACTTTTCACCGGAAATATCCGTTTTGATTTTATATTGGAACAGCAACAAGAAAATACTGCTTGAAAATGTCAGCTGGAGGCAACGGACAGACATCTTAGCTGTGATCCTCTTTACTCATCTTATCCTTTTTCAAACCACGTGGGTTATTACGTGGGAGCAGAAAACCCTCCAAGAATACCTTTTGAGTACCTATGCCCCGCCGACATACTGAACCATTTCATGCTCTCACATCAGCACTGTCTCATTATTGATGTCAGCATTTAAGCCAGAGATTTCTTTGATTCCAAGTCCATGCCAAATTTGAGAAATCATTTTTCAAATTTCTCACAAAATGTATTTTTTTGGCAAGATTGACTTACTACAAATGTTTCCTAAAGAGGCAGTGCACTCCCTTCGTTAAAAGTTTGCAGATAACCCTTCTAGGGAATTCAATAAAGACCGTCTCGGTATGAACTTTTGGATCCGTTTGAGGGTCAGCGTGGGAGTAGAAAGCACAGGAGATGTGCTCTAACCACAAGTTCTTAGTGCTTCAATTGCCTCTTTGACCTCTGCATGGGATTGGAATCCTCCAGGGGAAGATCGTTCAGTTAAGTATTTGTAATAATTGACGCATGTTCTTAAGGATTGGTCAAATCAAACATAATTTTTCGAGGTCCAAGTTTCGGCTTGGTGATGTTCTAAATACAAGCGTTCGTTGGCCTTGTGAAATTGGTTTAATGTGACCAACTCTCAAACCATTCGTCAATTATTGAATAGAGTGTTCAAGAACATAGAATTTTTTGCAATAACATTCCTACTTGCTTTTGTGAGATAGTAAATTTGATAAATTTTTCATTTTATTCGACTGAATTTGTTTGTTGAATATTTACAGAGGGGGCTTCATCAGTTACAACAGCTGAGTCATCATAATCATCACGACGGTGGTGATCAACAAAAGCCAAGAGCTTTCCCTCTTATGATACAAGGACTTAGAACCAATCCAAAGGATCCAGAAAGTCATATATTGTGTTTTGATATAGAAGCTCTAATAGGTTAGTGTTATGAATTAAATCTTTAGTGAAACTAAACCAAATATGATATTGAAAAAAATATTTGTATAACTGATTTAAAGGTTTACATTATTATTATTATTCTTAATGGCTTATTTCAGTTGAACTTCTTAGTGAAGAATACAGCGCTATGTCACCAGGAACATTAGAAGCACAAGGACTCATTAATGCATCTGAATACCAGAAAGTAGCAGCACTCACCCAGTCCGCTTCTCCTGATGCTCAAAAAAAAATTGCAGGTAAAATATTTGTAAAACCTACAGCGAAAGCTTAAAATATATTAGTTATCAAATAATTAAATAAAGTAAATATACAGCTATCATTTTTTCAAAACTTAAAAGTAAATAAAAACAGAAAAAAAAATTTATTTAGATAGCTGAATTAAAAATTAGTGTTAATTATTAGCGATTATTTCTCAAAAGATTTCTACACACACTGTCTCTTTTTGATCCTAGGTTACTGGATCTTAGTGGTAAAAAATTTGTAGCATAATTTACCCAATTTTTTTTATCTTGAGAAAAAAAAGCGTTTTACCAAAGAAGTATATTTCCTTAGTTTTTTTATCCTAACTTTTGATAACATTTTATTAAAAAAAAGAGAAAAAGTATTTAAGATTTTTTTTTTATCCCTTAGTCAGTTGTACGTTCGCTTCATAGCCAATAATTTGAAAAATCACAATCACAAAAAAAAACTTTGTTGATAATTCATCCCAAGCAGTTGTTATTTATTTTATTTCATTTTTTTTTAATGATATATTCTTTCCTTTTGAAAGTAAAGTGAAGGTTACCGTACTTGTGGAAATTTTACGCGCAGTTAACTGTTCAGAAATGTGATTGAAAAATGTGACCAAAATACGCTGGAATCTTATGTTACGTTCGTATGAGTTTCCTGAAAATTAATAACTTGGACTACATTTTTTGAAAGAGCCTTAAATTTTCTGTAAGATGCGCTTATTCATTCAAGAAAACTCGGTAAACATATTTTTCTTGCATAGAACAATATGATTTGACATTATTTTAATATATTTTTTAAATTATTAATTAACTGATTTTAGCATTATTTTGCCACTTATTACAAGGTTTTCAGTAATAAGCTGGTATTACATTAATTTATTATTATACTTGAGGCCATTAATAAACTGGTTTTATCATAAATTAAATCTAATCTTAAATATAAAACTAATCTTAAACTTATTAACAAAAAAATGTTCCTCGAAGGAAATTCTTTCGCTAATGAATGTGTTTTCTTTTTTGCTTGGACTTATAAAATCCAATAATTGTCTAAAACTATTTGATTTTATACTGCAATATTCTTTAAATTTTTCTGGATTGAGAGGCAGTTACACCTGACACACTGTTGGTGTGCCATGGAATATAGTATTATTTACAACTAGCAAATGCAAGCAGAATCGATTATGTTTTCACCAAAAATTGCTGTTTTGAAATCTATTAGTTCATGAAACTGTTGCAGCTTATGGAATAGAATAGATTTTATTTGTTTTCGGAAAATACCCCATACAAATGGAGTTTTGGTTACAGATAATAAAATGAAGTGCATTAATACATTTAATAAATTAATTAATTGATTAATCAATTAAAATAAATTGAATCAATGAAGTGCAGTAATACATTAAATAAATTGAAGCAAAAAAGAAAATCAAAAACATAAAAAAATGTGAAAAATTGAAAGCACCTATGTATATTTAAGTATTTACAAAAATTAATATTGTTATGGTAGACAGAAATTAAGAGACATCTGTTCAGAACTGAAAATTGACCTTATAAAACAAAACTGTTTACAACAATTTAATTTGCAATATTTACACTGAGTCTCTAAATTTCAATGAAGACACAACGTAAAAATGCACATGATTGAACATCAGTTATTAATATATTTTGTAAATTTTCTTCATTATTATATTCAGCATTAGTATATTTAATTAAATATTTCTTTCCTAGCAGCTCTAAATGCCGGGCATACAAACAAAAAGTTGTAGTTTCTGGGGCGCCTAAGTTACAACAAATACAGTGTTCGAGGGTCATTCAATAAGTAGCGAGATAAATCACTATAGCTCAAAAACGATTTACTTAATCAATATAAAACTTAAGACTATTTTTCAACATTTATACAATTGTCCCATCATTCTTCTAATTTGTGTATGCCTCTGGCATAAAATTCTTTGGTCTCGAAGCCACTTTTACACTTGATTTTTAACTTCTTCATTGGATTGAAAATTTTTCCCTCGTAGAGCCTCTTCAAGGAGTCCAAACAAATGTAAGTCCGATGAGGCGAGATCGGGATCTCCCATCCCACTTTTTCTTGGTTTCTTTGTGGGCGTCTGTAAGTTGACTTGGAACCCATCTCGCACAAGTTTCCTTGTACTGCAGCTTATTCTGAATAATGTTATGGACAGTTCCAACACTCGCGTGCACTTCTTCAGCTATCATTTCAACAGTAATACGCCTGTTGCTCGAATTAACGCGTTAATGCGAGATTCGAGGGAGGAAGTTGGAACTTCAACCGGTTGTTCACTTCATTGCTCGTCACAGACACACGGCCGTTAAACTGTTCTACCAATGTGTAAACGTTCGAACGGTTCAAACAATAGTTCTCGTACACTTTCAACATCAACTGAAAATCTAATCACTGAGCATTGTTATTCCGAGGTGCAATGCTCGAGCGGACTCGCCATTGTTAACTGATACATTTGAGGTTATACTTAACAAATTCTCTCGAACAGCTGATGCGAAACTAAGTACAAGGATGCCAACGTGACGCATTGAAACTATTGTATTGATTAAACTAACCGTTTCTGAGTTACAGCGATTTATCTCGTTATTTATTGAATGACCCTTATTAATCGTATTATTACAGTCGTATGTCTGAATCAAATTTTTAAAAATTATACGGCAGTGGTCTGGATGACCTAACTTTCTCAGTTGGCTGACAATTTTTCGCTTTAAAATATAACCTCTGAATTCTAAATACATTTCTCTTGAGCCCAAGTTTCTAGTTTTCATGTATGAAGGGTGAAAACTAGAATCCAAAGCAGAGGTTATATCAACTGAGATTCCTGACTTTTTCCAATAATTAAAAATTTCTTTGGCTAGACGGCAGTCACTTGCGATTTCAAAAAAATATTAAGCACTATAACGAAGCAGTTTCTGTTTCATTTGGGATTACCAATTGTACTTTAGCTTGTTACTTGGATTGTAATCTATAGAAATTAATTTGTTCCTACATATCTTTGGCCATCTATTATCATCCATTTGTTTAACACTTGACCACCAGTTTAACGTCCTCTTAATGACTTCATATTCAACATGATCTGTACCGGTCGCCAAGCATACTATGTAATTGGGCGTATGACGCTTGCAGCTTATATGAACAGGTTGGATGGTATCTAACATTTACAGCATTTTTCGCATTTTATGCTTGCTTTATTCTTAGTGTGTGATTGGTCTAAGACTAATGATTATTATGGGCAACTTATTAATAGCATATTTTGTTTGGTTAAGCAAACATAATTATGTATTATGATTTATTAAAAAATAATTGAAATTCGCTACCGCTCTTAGAAAAATAATAATTGTAAATCTGCATATTTACAAACTTCCATATAAATTCAGGTAGTTGGACTCTGTTTTTCAGTTTTTATATGTAGAAAAAAATCTATTTAAAATATTAAAAAAGAACATTTAGCAAAACATTTCTTTATAATTCTTTATAGATAGTATTATTATTAAAAAAAGTGTTTTTTTTTATTTTAACATGCTAACAAACTAGACTTCTTTGGTAAAGTCAAGAATAAAGCAGGTGATATGGAACGCATGCTAAAGGAAAAGGATAAACATGGTAAAGATTTTTAGGTTTTAATTAGAAGTTGTAATTCAAAATAAAGAAAATGAATGGGTCATGTTTACTTTTTTTTTTTAGATTTTCTGTGTTTTTCTTTTATTGTTATTATTTATTTATTTCTATATATTAGTATTTGAATTTTCTTAGGAGAAACTTATGAAAAATGTTTATTATAGGTAGTTACATTTTGTCATACTTAAACTTATCGAATTGAAATTTTTGGCCAACAATAAAGTTTAAATAATAAGGATATGTAAGTGTAAGTTGCTTAAAAGGAGAAATACTAATAAAGTCGCAGTTTAAAGTTTAAGACAGTGTTCCGTCAATATAAACATACTGTGAAGTTTAGTATGGAGATGTCGATTTTTTCAGTTTGACCTAGTTGACATATATTTCATTTTGTTTTACTTATTTTAAAACATTTGTGTTTCTTTATTTTTTGTATAGTTCTTAATAAAAGTGATTATGCTAGGCACTGAGGAATTGTCAGCTGCATCTGGATTATTTCTTCTGTTTTTTTTTTTTGTTTTATTTATTTTTTTTTTTTTTATTATTTGTGATTTTTTTCTGCGATTGTGAGAGGACCTACAGTGGATGTATCAAATTTGCCAGTTTGAATTTTCAAGGAAATACATTGTTTTCATGACTCTTAAATCCCAAAAAGCAAATTTTAGAAGTTAATATGTATGTATGTATGTGTGTATTTTGTGTTTGGTGAGAGAGAATGAGAAAGAAAGTGAACAGCGTGACTCAAACAAAAAATCGCAGCTGGTGAAGTGTAGACTTAGGTGACTTTTGTCACCTTATTTGAAGTATTTTTCCTTGAAAATTCATTTAAGGGGAAGGGTGATTTTAGGCTTCCCTCTAAAGTACTATACCCTTTTTATATCCGGAGGTATCTATCTACCAACTATATAATGTTGAGCAGATTTAAATATATTGCTAAAAGTATAACGAAAACGGGTAACCGGATATAAGATTCAACTGAAAATTTTTCTTTTTTTTGCAATTTTATGGAAAACGGTTTATCTATAAAACAAGAGTAAATATTCATTGATTGCTCACTTTCGATTGATTCTGGGCTACCTCAGAGCCGGACCTTCTCAGTGCACTACTGACGTCCACGCTATGTTTTCTCGTTACAAACAACTTGCTTATCGCTAGACAGTTTGCTTTAGAGGTCTTAGGACGAGAATATCTAAGGCAGCGCTGCTAGGCTCGAACCCGGCGTTCAGAATCCAACAAGCCACCTTTAAGGTCATCTTGCTCATAAATATACCTATCCATACATTTCTGCTAGTTTAATTTGATGTAATTTTTAACTTGAAAATTTAAACTGCGACTTTATGTTTACCCTAAAAAAAAAGTAATGTTAACATTTCAAATTAATCTAATGTTTTCAAGAATTGATTCGTATTTCACCTGATCACCATCATGAATCTGAATTTTATCAAAATGCAATGAAGAATATAAATAGACTGGTTATTGTTATTGTAGGCATTCTAGCCAAAATGAAGGAAGGTGCTGAGAACGTGCAAACAAAACTAGCAAAAGCAGAAATTGTGGGGTTTAAAACAACCACCACAGAAACAAAAGGTGAATCGTTAGAAATATTTCTCTGTATTTGTGGACATGTTATAAGTAGATATTTATAGTCCTAAGTTTTTATATGAATTGTTTTTTGTTTTTTTAAATTACTTATATCATAAATTTCTTTTTTTAATATATAAAATCAAGGGGACTTAGTTTAGTTTCTAAGAAAATTGGAATATTTCTAAAATCAAAATAAGCTTTTAACTCATAAATTGCAGTGGAAATCGTTTGTCATTCCAATCATAAAGAATCTCTAAGATGCTAATTTTTCATTATTATTTGTATATCTTCATTTTATGGCCGATATTTATATTTTTTGTAAACTCTATGCGTATTTCTCGAAGTTTCTCGTTCGTGAGTAAAGAAAGTGATTTTTTTCAAGTGATACATTTAAGTGCAATATTGAAGTGTTATTTTCATCTTGTAAGCTAATTGTTACCTCTAGAATTTGTAAGCTTATAATTTATTAGATTTTTCTACAGAAAGCAATTTTCTCTCTTTGTTGATGACCAAAAAAGCTGTGTAATTATGGGCTACTCCAAGTAATGCTTAGGGGGCTACACTTCCATATGATAATATATGACTGAAGCGTACCATTTTGATGCCATCAGCATCTTATATTTGGTATGACTTTGTAGAGGTTCTATGTGATTGTATCACGCTTTCCTATCATGAGCATGATAATTTTATAGTCGCTTCTGGCATTTATTAACGTTTATCATTAGTACAAATTTTGTTCAGCCAGATCTTTCAGCAGGCCGTAATAAAGACATAGATACCATTGGATTCAGAGCGCTGAACGATAGGATATCTATGTAGGATTGACAGAAATGTAGGCCAATGAAACTGCAAGAAATAACTGTGTTATTACTACATTGGTTATTGTAAGTTGTGATTATTATCAGTGTTGACATATGAATTTCAAACTTCAGTAAAAATTATATCTAAACTGTTAATGCGCTACGGCAGTTATATTGGAAAAAAGAAGGAGTTCTAGAGGAGATACTAGTCTGTAGGGACGTTAATGTAATCATGAAAAATCAGTACCAAAAAAGCAAGGAATATTTCAGAGTTTGTCTGGAACAGGAATGCATCAAGAAGCTCTCTTAATTTTTCTAAGATTGCTGGATATAGGAATGAATGACAGTATCCCTTAGGTTACAGACATTTGCAACCTGTGAGATACTCGTGGTTCGCTTTATCAATGATAGACTCATAACTGCCAACAATGTTCGATTTCTATAAGAAAAATTAGAAAGGATTAATTGCTAGTTAATCCGGATAAAATCAACTTTATGAAGAAATGGAGGAGAATACTATGGAGAAGACTTAGCGCCTAACGACGCGTTGTATGTCGAAAATTTTAAGTAACTGAAAGCCCGCATCAATAAGGATAGAGAGATTCAGGGGAGAATAATGAGAACAGATTTCGAAGTACGGCAGTTGGCTCCTAGAGTAGAAGGCCAACAAAAAACTTCGTTTGCTATGAGAACAGGATATCAATTCACGAGGTGAGAATTATGTACGATAGAAATGATGACAAAGAAAAATTTTCAACTATTTAATAAAATTTCAGAGCCATTTAAGCCAGGCGATTATGGTCCTTTTTATCTGTACATTGAAAGTGAAGATAATAGTGAAGAATCCATCCTAGAATTGCATCCAATGAAACTTGGTCAGTTAGTGCAAGCCTAATCATCCAATTATAAAAAATGATGTCTTTGAAATGACTAAAGTTGGTTGAAATCGTATTGAGGTTTTGGTTAAAAATGACTGTACATTTTGTACGTTGTATGGTAGAACATAGCTACAGAGGGTCGTACAGTGTTTTATACCTACGATATGGTCATTTTATAGCGCCCAGTGCAAGGGAGAACTAAATGTGCACAATGAGAACAAAGTTTGCTTAATTAAAAAAAAAGCCTTGGAAAAGATCTTTCAGCAATGGATTACAAATTATTAAATGAATATGAAAAACAAAAAGAAATTAGAAAGGCCGTATGTATGAGAACATATCACATTTCGAAGCAAAGGATCAAATTGGGCCAAGGGCTGCGAAAACAATCTGAGAACCTTAAGGAACTTCTATTTAGGAATTTTCATTTATATGTGTCAGTAAAAGAAAAAAAGTGGAAAGTGTGAAAAGGTCTAGGTATATTTGTCTGCCACATGAATCTCAATCTCAAATAAGAGAACAGTTAATTATGGCATCACCATCATGAAATAACTGTAGAAACAATTCTACTAAATATAGACTTTATAGACCACAGGTAATCACAAGTAGAATTTCAGAGGGCATACAAGAACAATTTATTGTATCATTCGTTAATAATATAGAAATCCAGTTGAGGAAGTATATTCTTAAAGAGTCAGTTAGCTATTCCATTCTTTACAAAATAAAGTAAATCGCCCTATAAAATCAGTATATTATAGTCCAAATAATAATATACAGTAATAGTGATTGGGATAGGTTTATTAAAAATATCAGACCATCATTATACTCGCTCGGAACTTTATCACACAATATTGTTTGGGGATCAAGCTATACTGAGAGTAAAGGTCATGCTTTGTTTAAAACACATTCTGTTTAACAATCTGATCTATCTAAATGATGGTTCAACAACTATTGTTAAGAATACGAAACATTTCTGCCCTAGGTTTAACCTTTTATGTTGTACAAATTGCTTCTGAATTTTAATGGAATAATTACACGACGCAATGGGATCCGAATTATAAAATCAAACAGAAAATATTCACAATTTATAGAAGTAAAATATATAGTACACAAAAAAAAATGGAACATTAACAAAGCTGTTTGAAACTGTTTTGTTAAATCACAAAACTATTTCTGAGAGCCCAACTTATGAACTACTATCCATAATAAACTTGGCTAATAAAGAAGCGATATCTGAGAATTAGCAGAAAAAGCAACTAATGTATATGTTGGTGGAAGGGTGAATGTACAGCAAATATTTTCAAAAGCAAAGAGCCCCTCCTGAAATATAAACGCATACTACATGAGATAATCCGGCAAATGGATATCCCATTGCCGATACACTTGTTTGTTTTGTTTTTCTATGCTGTTGCTTTCGTATTTGTGTTCTTTTAAATATAAGTATTATTATTATTATTATTATTATTACTACCTGGGATAATTTTATTAATTATAAAAAGCAGGAAACCGTAACAAAATTAGTTTTAAGAAATAAAAAGTGTTGAAAATCTTTCTGCACTTCGTTAAATAAAATTTTCCTATTTTACAAATTGAGAAAAAAATTTTTTTTTTTATTACAAAAATATTTTCCATCATTTTTTTTACTTTCTCTTACACATAAGTCAGAGGAAATATTGCGTTTGTGCGAGATTTTCGAAAGTAAGTTTTCACCTATATATTTATGTTAGGATAAATTCGTAAAATTTGAGTTTAAAGACAATTTATCGCTTTATATAATATAATTATATTAAAAGGAGTAGGAGTAAATCGTGTGAGTGTTTCACACCAGATTTTCTTTTCGTTTTACGGGGACCCCAAAACAAGTATTTCCGGTGAAAACTCAATTTTAAAAATTTGGCATGATCTCAGTACTCTTACCTAGGAGTAGGAGGAAGTATAAATATATATACAAGTCACCAGTTTTATTCATACTTATATGTGGAGAGGATTGAAATTAAAACATTTTGTTGAATAAATATGTACATCACTATTATTTATTTTTGAAACAATAGGATGTGTTTTATTAACTATGATTATTTACAAAGGGATATGAATGATATGGCCCAACTGTGATCTCAAGAGTTCTGGCCAAATTTAGCCTCATTCAGTCAATTAATTAATATACCCTATAAGAAACGGCGTGTCCAGGTGTATTGACGACAGTGGTGAGGGTGGCATCACGTAGAACCGGACCAGCGAAAACAGGAGCAGCAGCTAATCGAGCAGCATAAGATATGGCAGCTGGTGCGACAATCGGAGCTGTAGCATATGTTGTGATAGCTGGAGCTGCAGCGTACGTGGTTACAGCTGGTGCAGCAGCATATGTGGTGATAGCTGGGGCAGTCGCAACCACTGCGGTAGTAAGAGGAGCAGTACTAGCTGGAGTGTGAGCTGCGGCTACTACGACACCTCTTTTAGCTCTGTGTACTGCAGCCAGATGGGCAGCCTTGGCGATAGCAACTTCAGGAGTGTCAACTACTGGACCTGAAGCAGCAATTGGAAGATCGTTGGAAACTACCCTGTAGCCAAGAGCATCAGCAACGTAATCAGTGCGGTGAATTTGCCCATCAGTGGGGTTTAAGTAGCTGAAGCTACCAACTTTGTTGCCGTGAGCATCTTGTACAGCTGTGTGAGTTTGTGCAGGTTCTACATGTCCATAAGAGGCTTGTCCGATTTCATCTTGAGCGTGCCATTGAGTTTTTACTGCAGCAGGAGCAGCAACAACAGTTGGGGCCGCTACAACAGGAGCAGCAGCTGCAACAACTGGAGCTGTAGCTACCGTGCGGGCTGCTACAACCGGAGCAGCAGCTGCAACAACGGGAGCTGTAGCTACAGTGCGGGCAGCTACAACAGCTGGAACAGCTGCAACAACGGGAGCTGCAGCAACAGCTGGAGCAGCTGCAACAACTGGAGCAGCAGCAACAGTGCGGGCAGCTACAAAAGGTGTGGCAGCTACATAGGGAGCGGCAGCATATGTACGTGCTCCAATATATCCGTGAGCTCCTACAATTGCAGGGCTAGCAAGGCCTACTGAATTGTAAGACCAAGCACCACCAGGTTTGGCCTGACTGAAGGCAATCAGTGAACACAGTACTATCTGAAAAAAATATAACATCGATTTTTTAAGAGATTCTTGATATTAAGGAAGGCAAATCACTAGTTGGAAACACAATTAACAAGGAAAGAACAAAAAAAAACAACGTAATTAGATTCCATATTGTACTATACTAATTATATATTCGGAATTACTGAAATTGCTAGATAAAGATAATTTCGCAGTATTTGAATTGAGCTTTTTTACGTTCTTGATTGGATAAAAGTGAATTATTAAATCTGAGAGATGGTTCTCTGGAAAATCAGAAAAAAAGAATGTTTAAACTAAGAGAAAAGCCACTTAAATTAAATTTTTTTTAATGATTACACAATTTTCTTCACCGTTTTAGAAAAAATTTTGGTTTGAAATTTGCAGCTTTTAGTTTAACTTTTAGCTTGTCTTTACCTCTTTGGAAATGAACATGGAAATCCTATGTATATAAGTAAATAAATTGATTATCATTAGAACATGTAATCAATATATTCGTGAAAGTGGGAGCAAGTTATAATTAGCTTTTTTAGTAAGGAAAATAAGAATTGTTTTAATTAGGAAAAAAGTTAAATTTTTCTCATCAGATCAGTTCATTATAACCATAAGATATCCCAAAAAATAGTATATTTAAATTTCACCAGTTCCTTTCATTTCTTTTCTTATTCTAGATCACTTATTTTTTATCGACCAACTTATGCAATTGATGGTGGAGAAAGAAAATAAATTAAAAAAAAATATATTTATAAACCATATACTACCAAGTACAAGAAATTTAAATTTAGCTAATCAGTTTTGAAGTGTGATTATGAAAATCACTTACCAAAGCTCTCATTTTTACTAGTTTGGATCCTGAGAGACCACTTCAATAGAATTAAGGTTCGTCCAAATATTTATACTAAATCTCAAGGTCATGCAAGTAATCTTCCGGTAATGTTAAATCCCACGAAAAGTAGGGGTGCCACATTTAAGTTACTCTACAGTACATTGTTTTTCCCCGCCCCTTTTTATTTAAAATTTTGATTTCAAAAGTGTAAAGTATTGTCTTTTGAAATCATTAGAATTCATTTATCTTTAGGTTAAGACTGTTTTAATTTTTTAGTACTTGCCTCTGAGTTTGTTAAATTAAATAGAACATTCATTTTATAATCTTATACATAAAAACCATAAGGCCTGATGGTCCATTTCTAATTTAGATGTCCTTTTGCATTTTGTAATGTTCCAGGTCTTTTCATGATAATTGGCAGCAAAAATCTAAAGTTTTGTTTGAACTTACTATTTGCAAACATCATGCAAATTTTTTTTATTTTTATGAATTTAGATATCCTAGTCCGCAGTAATGGATAACTGTCCCTGGCAGCAAATTGTTATAAATGTAGAGTTATTTGATAAATGTTTTTAAACAAATCTCAGAAAATTAGTTTATTTTTTTCTTTAAACTTTTGTTCATGTTAACAATTTGCCAACGAGTAAGTTATTTTCTTTTTCTATATTTGTACAGTGTATTATAAAGTGAATTTAATTTAATCCCATTAAAAATAAATTAGAAACAAATGTCCAAAGGGAATCTAGTATGACACATGGTTCATACATATTTTCTTTTATTGCAATCCCAATCCCATGCAATTCAAATCGATTAACTTTCTAGAATTTGTTTAATATACATTTAGTTACCCGTAAAATAACTATGTTTCTGAATTTATAAAATGCCAGATCAGATTGAAGCTTAAATCGCCTCATCTAAATCCCATGATTGGAAAAACCATTGATTAACGGATTACTGTAGGTAATAGATTTTTAAAATTATCTACATATTTAGCAATGCTTAAAATTTGATATATACCTGCCAACTTCGTTATATTTATTTTTGTTACTTCAATACTACAGTTTCATACTTTCATATGTAATTCTTCGTCCACATCTTTAATATTTATATAACAAAAAAAAAAAAGAATAAATAATAATTCTTTATTGAATTGTTGGTAACCAGAAAATTTTTTTATAAAAATTTTTGTTCGAAATTTCCAGCATTTAGAATTTAATTTTAAATTCTTCAATGTAGTTTTGAGGAATATTATTATTTTGAGTAAACAATAAAAAAATTAAAATTAATTAGAGTAATAAAGATTAACAAAATTAAATTAATTATTTTAATTTGATGGAGGCTGCCAAATAACTTTAAGAAGATTGAATTTTTGTTTTGTTTTCTGATGATTTCTCAACAAGCATCAAGTTTTAGATACTGAAACTTTTCTTATTAAGTAATGCAATTTCAGCTACACATACTAGACACACGTTTAACTTACTATTTGTAAAAAACTTTTTTTCGTACACCAGGATCCTAAATATATATGTATATTTTCACTTTCTCTAACTTCTAGTAAGGAAGTATTGTAATCGTGCTAAATTTTCGATATCGAGTTTTTACCGGAAATAACCGTTTTGAGGTCCCCTGACCCCAAAAAAGTGGTTTTAAGAAAATAGCGGTTTCTCCCTCTTTCTTTATATATATATATAAACAGCATAGCTCAAAAACGAAAAATCGTGAAAGTTTAAACTTGATATCCCATTCAAACTAGGTATTACCATGGTATCCGACAGTAGATTATCTGTCAAAATTACTCCACCGGAAGTACCACTTTACTGAAGTTTTTTTTTTACTTTTTTTTAAAAATGACTCCGACGATTTTCATCAAACTTGGTATATCAATTACACATATAAAAATCTACAACTTTTATTTAAAACATTTCTTTGGGAAAATTCATTTAAGGGCACTTTTGGAGGAGGGGTGGGGTTAGGCTTTCTTTTAAAATGCTATTTCAGTTTACTACAATTCTGTCATCTAAATAATATTAATTAAAATTAAATGTGCTGTTGAAATTTCGAGTTTGAAAAAATTGGATGACTGGAAGTGCGTTTTGTCTGAAATGTATTTTTCAGCTTTTTGGTATTTTCCCGAAAACGGCTCAACGATTTTCTTTAAACTAGGAATGTGAATTACACGTATAAAGAGCTGCAACTTTTATTTGAAACATTTCTCCGGGTGAAGTCATTTAAGGGGGCTTCTGGGGGAGGGGTCAATACATGTTCTTTTTTGTTCCAGAAACAGTCATTCACAGCCATATGATAAAACATAAAAAATAACATAAATTAGGATAAACGTTATTATTTTTTTCTAATGAAAACTTTGAATCATTAAAAGAATTTCTTATAAATTTAATTTTTTAAAGTTCTTCATTAATTAATAGAAACAAAAGTAAACGAAAACTCTTACATATGAGCAACAGATATATTCGTCTTTGGAAAAAAAAGTAACATGAAAAACAATAAATTAAGCCTTAACTACTATATTTGTGGGAAAACCTTTACTTTGTTATTACCATATTCATTCTGGAAGACATGGATTCCATTACCTTTTTTGTAAAATCCACAAATATTTTATTCCATTCAGTTTGCAGAGCGATTCTGAGTTCGTTACTATTTTTAATGTTATAATTTTTTTTTTTTATTTTTTAAATGGGCCCATAAATTTACTATTGGATTAATGTGAAGTGACTGCCCGCAAGTGGTATCTGTTGCATGCAGTTACTTGAGGAGTAGCGACCACACGGATTACCACAGCTCCAGTACTCAATGCACTTCGACAGAACAGTCACATTGCTGTTAAACTACATACATTCTGCCTTTTACAGACAAAGACAAACACAGTACACAAACTCGGGTCTCCGTTCCCAATTAATTGGCGTAAGCCAAGGGAGAAGGAAGGAATTAGCTTAATGATAGCGCGCTGGACTAGCAACGGAGGGGCGTTCTATCCAGCATGCTGCCCTTAGATTTTCTCTTCCTAGAAGCCTCTGCAATACACTGTACGGTTTGTCTGTAGCTAGAGAACACTGCTTGGAGGCCGGCAGTGCACTGAGAAGTGCACCTTCCTTTCTCTTTTCTTCCCTTCCCCAACTTTTGATATTTTATGTTCCCTCATCAATAAATTATTTATATTCCTCGATGCGACATGCTTGCAATACGCTTGCCTTTTTTCTTTGTTTCTGTATTATTAAGTATATATAAAATGACCCTTGTCCAAAGGAGCAAATACATCGATACAATGTGTTATAATTACTGTTTAATGCTCTGTTCACATCATTATTGAGAGCGTGATTTGACCATGTTTCTACTATTTCATCTTTAATTTTTGTAGCCCATACTTATCGCCCCATCAATCGTATCAGTGTAGCCAAGAGATAGAAAAATATTATAGAATCGACCAAACCATGTTGTACTTGTCATGTTACGATTATTGTTTTTTATTGTATGCCACAAAAGAATTAGACACCGTTTTGCAAGATCATTCTAATCTTTAGAAAGCAAATGTACCCTCCAAGTTAAAGCTCTCTTTAATATCGCTAAGCGGTTTGATACTAGCACACTACCGGTTTACTAATTTTCTTGAAACTCGAAATTTTGGCCATCTATTTATTTCTAATTTTGTTTGAATGATCGAATTGTATAATCAACTATGATACCACTTTAGAGAAAACATAATCCCACCCCTCCCCTAAAAGTGCACTTAAATGAATTTCCCCAGATAAATATTTCAAATAAAAGAGCTCGTGTAGTTAATGTACCAAGTTTCAAGAAAACCGTTGGAGCCATTTTTGAAAAAATCGCAAAAATGTAAAACAAAACTAGTAAGGTGGTACTTCCGGTTGAGGAATTTTGACAGATAACCTACTGTCGGATCCCATGGTGATACCTAAACGGAATATCAAGTTGAACTTTCTACGGTTTTTCGTTTTTGAGCTATGCTGTTCATATCATATACACACACACACCATTTTAAAACTAATTTTTTGGGCTCAGGTGACCTCAAAACGGATATTTCTGGTGAAAACTCGATATCCAAAATTTGACACGATTACAATAGTTCCTCTTACTAGGAGTAAGTGAAAGTAAAAAAGGATCACTCTCTAATGAGGTTATGTAACAAACTGCATCAGGTTAATGTCTTAAGAGAATTGTAATGGACACTGACCACTGTTGTTAATGAAAGTATTGCTACTTTTTTGACCTTGCGAAAAGATAATGTTCAGGACCAGACAATGTACGAATGAGAGTTACTTATTTGAATCACAATATCACTCATCTCTTGAAAATTATATTTCACTGAATTTAGTATATGGAACTTCTGCAATTTAATTTAGGACATAGCTAGGTTTTATGCTAATATTCCAAGGAGAAGAGTTTTATCTTACATATTTTTGATAATATCGCATAACGAAAATATATATAAAAGTAAGATAAAGTAATGCCTATTTTTTCAGGCGGGATTAACGTCCAACTACCAAACGAAAATATATATATAAATCCTTGTAGTAATAACATTTTGTGATTTTGTATGGGATTTTCTCCTATTATCGAGAAACTATCTTATTCATATTATCATTTTTATTTCATTTTTTCTTATTTAAGTTTGACTCAGAACCCGATTGGGCATTTCAGAATTTAAGAGATAGATCGGACTTAATTTTTGTTTTCGTTTAATCATTAATTAGGTAGCGTATGAAAGATTGAGTTCTGAAATAAAGACTTTGTTTTTCTGTGTCATCTGTTTTTCAATATTCCACTGTACATTTAACTTCAAGCATATCTCTCCCTTATTGTTCCCCTACCCTTCCAAAAATTCATACAAACGTAGAATTCTTTAAAATTGATCTAAGCTTTGGATGAAAGAATTTCTTGAATGGTGAGTTAAAAAGAGCAAGTGCAATGTTCTGGAATTGTTTCGAAAAGTTCCACGTTATAGTTTCCACGCCTTCACGCGTTGGTCTAGAGGCTAGCGCACTCCGGGTTTGTTTCCTATAAGGGCAAAGACGACGGTGTTGATCCAGCATTTTGACGAAAAATCGGGAGCTACAGTTAGTGGCGAACTTATGGTAGCAGCAAAGGGCAGAATTAAACAACGATGAGAACCGCGGCGTGTAACTACATGCCCCACTCCCAATAAAAAGCCCCATCTGGCAAACCTTGTCCCTTCAAGGGCTGTTGGCTAAACGTACATATTAAAACCATAGCGGTTTTTGCCTCTTGAATGCCCTAGTTTCTTCTTCTTCAACATTAAAACTTCTAACAACTTCAAGTTTTAATTTCCAGCAAATAAAACATGAAATTTTTATTAGAAGATTTAATATCGAAGAAAATGTTAACCTTGAACAACAATTTCTTCTAGAACTAACTAATTTTATAATAATGCATGTTTTTTTAATAAAACTTATTTTCACTCCTTTATTAATCTTAAGCGAATGGAAAAATTATACTATTCTTGTGTTCACATTCTGCGGTTGTTCAACGTGATATTTCAACACCTAAGCCATTCCTCATACTCAGCATAAAACATTGGGCTTGCTATGTTTATGTTACATTCTAAATTACCACGAAAAATACTCACGTCCGATTATAAATTAATGCCTGATTTTTCTGGGGCTTTATATCTAATTACCGATCAGTTATCCTAAACGGAGGCTATAAATTTCTCATTCATATATCAAATAAAATGCAAGGGCGAATCGGTAACAAACTTCAATTCCACGCAATGCTTCCCAGCTATCATGAAGTCTGTTTGCCAGCTTATGTTATAACATTTTTATAGTTACTGTAGAGAATCTAGCACAGAAACCTAGGCTAATAGGTCAGGGGTTGATTTCAAATTTGTTCTTAATTTATCTCTAAAATTATCAACAGATTGTGCCTGATTTTTAAAACAGATTTTTATATATTTTCTGTAATTTCAATCAATTTTTAGTTTATTTATTAATATTATTTTTTAAAGCTTGAATCATTAATTTACTTCCTTAATTATTGTTCATAATATATAATTGTTTTTTATTTTTTGGCATATCAAAACAGAATGTTGAACCAAAAAAAAAATATCAAAGCATATCCTTTCCTAATTATTTAAATTCTAAAATCTGCTTATCATGACCGTGTTTGCGCAGCCACAATTGTACTTTTGTTGATTAATTTATTAGAGATCCACACACCCATGTAAAAGGAAGTATTCGACTACAGACTTGTAGGCATTTATTAACTTGCCGGAAAAAATTAGTACAGTATTAATCTCTTAAGACCTAATTTTAAAAGTGGAACCAATTGTTCTAAATCCTTCATTAAAAATAACCCTTCTTCCATGCTTAATAATACTACAAATTATTATATTATTATAAATAAATTTTTTTCAGATTTTTAAATATTTCTACTTTATTTTTTGATTTTAATATTATTCAGACTTTTGATCTTCTAATTTTGTTTTTTCCTAGTCTGTTTATATGATTACATGCACAAACAAAAAAACCACGTGGTTAGTACATGTACAATGATCTTTTTGTCTAGCTTATATATAGACCAAAAAAGTTCACCTTGAGAAATCCCACGCCCACGTTATCGACAAGGTCGCTTATTTGTTCTGGAACCGCTATACTGATGGAGATTTATTTCTGCAGAATCCAGTATCCTGTATCCTGTTCCCTTCTTCATATAAACTTACATTAAATTGGCAACAATAAAAAAATTCAAAATAATAATTAGAAATAATTAATAAATGTGTATGTTAAATTTTATATAACTTTTAATAAATTTATAACAATTTTTTGGTAACTTTTCAAATTATCCTACTGATTACCAAACCTATTCTAAGACATTATTTCACTTTTTTAATTTCTCTTATTGCTTATTAGAGGAAGTATTGCGATTGAATCAAATTTTTGAAATTAAGTTTATAGTAATCCGAGATAGTTTTTTTCTCTCTCTTTGTGTGTGTGTGTGTGTTTGTGTGTGTGTCTTTGAGAGGGAGAACAAAATATTCATTCCGTTCGAGAACTTCATCGCATGTGACAATAAGTTTTGGTCAGAGTCCATTAACCGGAATGCGACATCAATGAATAATTTTTGTTTGTCGATATCCCTTCTTTGTATACTTCTAATACCATCCACACACATCAATGCCAATCACTTTTATTTGCAACAAATGTTCTTCATAAAAATACTGATAGATTTTATTAAATTTGTTATACTAACTAAATATAAATGCAGTGACCAATTTTTTGTGATTTTTTTTTTTTTCTAAAAAGTAAACATTATAATGAGATTTTATATGGCAATGGCCAGACGAGTTTTTAAAGAAAAAAGAATTCTTTGTTACTTTACGTTTCAGGTAACATTGGTGCCGTACTTCAGGAGTTCTGCAAAATTTATTGGAAAAAAGGTACATTATTGTACAATATTGTAGTGAAGAAAAAGTGCATAGATTTTATAACAAATAAACGACAAATTTTAATTAAAGAAATATTAACAGAACTGTTAGAAACTTAAAATTTGTTTAAATTTAAAAAAATACTCTCTCTTCATTTCAATCTCAACGTTCTCAAGGTACACTTCTCTCCTACTCTAAAGGAGTTATCTTTATCTTTTTTATTTTCTCTTATTGTTAATATCATCTCATTTAATTAACTATCACTTCTGTGTTATAATTTTCTTGTTTTTAATATCTTATGCTTAATCTGTTCTGTTAATATTTCTTTAATTTAAATTTTTCGTTATTTTGTCTTTGCACTTGTTTTTTTTTTCACTATAAACTGTACAGTAATGTATCTTTTTTCCAATAAATGTTGCAGAGCTCCTGAAGAAGGTACCAATGGTTCGCGAAACGTAGAGCAACAAAGAATTTTTTTTAAAGTCCGGAGAAAACTATTTTAAAAATGATTAGTTTGAAGAAAATTTGTCATCTTTTAATTGTATAATTTGTAAGAGAAAATCGTGTTAATGATTCCCACTAGACTGTTTTTTAAATTAAATTATTGGCAAACTAATCATGTGTGTAAAACATACATAATTCCTGAAATAATCATATCTGGCCAGCATACCATAATATTTTTTAATAAGAAAATTATTGATATAAATGCATTTATAGTCTCAAATTTATTAATTTCTTTGTTGCTTTTTTTTTGTAACCTTAACTTTTAAAATATTCCTTTAAGGGAATAAATAAATAGATCTAAAAAAAAAATAATTATCCAATGATGTACGATCTATTTAAATTGTTAGGTCATATAAAATGTTTCTTAAAGTTCAAGTCAATTTTAATGATGAGGGGTGTGGTACCTGGAGCCAAGGGCAAGGTCTCTTTACAAGGTCGCTGGCCACTAAACCTCAGTTTGGAATATCTTTTTATTGTAGGTGTAGACTTTAATGTCAATGGCACTACCAGAATTAGTTAGGTAACCTTTAGTATTTTTGATAACTCCGTTTATGTAATAGAATAACATATTAAATACTCATTTTTCTAATGAACATGGTTAAAAGATTTCATAACAGCAGCTAAAGATCTTAATGTCTCCCTAGATCCCTAATGACCTATTGAATCTTGTTTCAAATCATAACAAAGTGATCAGGTAGACAGAGGACTTCCAGATATTTTTTTCTAATAGAAAAAAGAAAACAGGCCCTTTAACTTTTATTTGAAATATTTTCCCTAGAAAATTGATTTTTGTGAGTGGTGGGGGAACAGTGTAGCATTATGCTTTCCTATAAAGTACCACTTCAGCATAATATATGTATTAACAGCTACATAATATTTATACCCATTAGAAGTATTAATAATAGAATTCCAAATTTAAAGAAAATCGGGTTTGTGCCATTTGACAGAATAGATTTTTTTTTTTTTTTTTTTTTGGGAATTTTCTCGGGAATGGTTATAACGATTTTTCGTTGGTGGGTTGGCACTTGTCCCCCCACCACCACTGTATTTATGTTAGGACATAAGTGCAAAATTTGAAATTTAATGAAAATCTGCCATTTTATATATAAGTGTATTAAGAGAAAGTTGTGTGAGTGTTTCACACCATTTTTTTTTTTTTAACTTTCTCCTACTTAGTAAGAGGAAGCATTGCAATCGTGTCAAATTTTCGAATTGAGTTTTCAACGGAAATACATGGTTTGAGGTCCCCCTGGATATATAAAAAAAATATTTGTGGCCTGGTCTGTATATAGGTACAAACTATCTTAAAAAAGAAAAATAGCAGGAAGCTAAGCTTATATTTGATATTCCGTTTACGTGTTACCACCACATCTGCTTTATTCCAAATCGATCAACCGGAAGTGCGATTTTACTGATTGTTTTATTCAGTTTTTCACAAATTTTTCGAAAATGGCTTTTAACGATTTTCTGTGAACTTCGTATACTGTATAAACAGATAAATGCATATCACTTTTATTTGAAACATTTTTCTTAACATACGAGGTGTGTAAATTAAGTAATGAGGCTGATTTTCTAGTGTTCGATCTGGCAACACTGGAGACGCGGCGCATGCGTGGTAGGGCAAGTAAACATCTGAAACACGTCCTGTGCAAATTTGAAAATGCTAGAGTTGTTGCACTGTCCGTAGTGACTTTTTTTGTGAGCAAGGTTTTTTCAGTGCGTTTTAAAAATGAGTGACATCAATTACGAGCAACGTTGTGCTATCAGGTTTTGCTTCAGACTTGGGCACAGTGCAACGGAAACGTTTGAAAAACTGTGCCAGGCCTATGGAGACAATGTTTTGTCGAGAGCACAGGTTTTTAGGTGGTTTAAGTCGTTTGCAGAAGGAAGGGAATCAATTGAAGACGAGCCTCGCAGCGGAAGGCCTTCATCTTCAAGAACCGACGAAAATGTTGGCAGAATCCGCGATCTCGTGCGTTCAGATCGTCGTTTGACAGTCCGAATGATCGGCGAAGAGTTGAATTTGACTCACACAACCGTTCATCAAATTTTGACTAATGAATTGGGGATGAGAAAAATTTGTGCAAAAATGGTTCCGAAAAATCTTTCAGTAATTAATGAGTATTTGGCCAGTAATAACATTCCTGTGGCTCCTCAGCCTCCTTATTCACCCGACTTGAGTCCATGTGACTTTTTTTTGTTCCCCAAATTGAAAAATCACCTCAAGGGACGTCATTTTGGAACATTGGAGAATATTCAAACAGCCGTAACCGACCAACTGAAGTCTATTCCAGTATCCGAGTTCCAGCACTGCTATGACGAATGGAAGAATCGTCTTCAGCGTTGTGTGGCTTCCCAAGGTAGTTACTTTGAAGGGGACAATGTTGAATTGTAATTTTATTTGAATAAAAAAAAGATAAAAAATCAGTCTCATTACTTAATTTACACACCTCGTACCTACATACACACATAAAATAAAATAAATAAAAACTTCAGTTTCATTTTTGGGACTACTACATCCATACTGCAAAAGAGATTACTCTAAAATTACAATTCTTATAACAGAACCCCAACAAATACACAAAAATTAAAGAAAATAAAGACGTAAAATAAAACTAAATAAATACATACTTACATATTAATTCATACAGAGAGAAAGAGAAAGAGAGACCATTTTGTAAAAACCACTTTTTTGGACTCAGGGTATGTCAAAACGTTTACTTCAGGTGAAAACTCATTCGAAAATTTGACTTGAACGCAATACCTGATATTATAAGAGAAATAAAGAATCTGGTATCACACACTAAACAACTTTTTTCTTATTGCAATTCTCACAATTGAATTGTCATTAGCTTTCAAGGTGTAACGACTCTGAAGAAGCTCATTGCAGTATAGACGAAACGTCGGTTGCTAGCAAACCACTGACGCAGTCTTAATTCCGAAACACAAGTATTTTTCAAGTATGTATCCCCCTCAGTCAACGACAACCAATCGATGGAGTATTTCATCTGGAAAAAGGCGTTACTTTACGTTAAATAATAAAGAGAAATTGGGACTAAACGTGAAAAAATGCTTTATGCTATATCCATACATAACTGAAAAATGTTTTGGCACTAAATAAATATAGAAACGAATAAAAAACTCTCTGATCATATAGCACGAACATTAACAAAATTCGTCTATATCCAATATTAATTTACTGGCAGCATCAGGTTTTTTCATTTAAAAATTAAAAAAACATAATCGCTTCATTTAAGGTAGTGCTTTACAGGTAGTTCAAGTGGAGAAAGTAATAGAGCCAAGATCTGTGAAGCTAACATCACCATGGAAATGGGACAGTTGTTGTTATCGCTGCTTCATGCCTGGGGCCTTGATCCTGATCTAGATTTGCTTTGTGAAACTAAACTAGGATTATTAAGACCTCTGGTACCTGTTTCATTTGGTGTAATTTCTAAAGCAGGTAAATCTATCAAATTGTTATTGTTATATATTAACATTTCACATTAGTAACAATACTAACATTACAAGCAATATTTTATTTTTTTAAAGGTTACATGAGCCTCTTAATGCCTACTTGGCAATTATGCGAACAGTCAGTAGATGGTACCGGCACTAGTGGTTTGTCTGATGTCGCAGACGCAAGTTTGGTTGCAAAAATACCTCCGGAGATGGTACTTTTAGAAAAGAACACAAGACAATTTACGGCTCAATCACATTGGGAATTGAGTACAACTATCACTACTTACCATTTGTTAGCTATTATAGCTATTGCAAACACTCTCATGTCAATGAACAATGCATCATTTGTTGCTGAACAAGAAAGAAGCCGTAAGCTTCTTCGGTAGGTTCATTTTAGTACATAGAATTCGAAGATTTTCATAAATTTTGGACATTCACTATCTTTTAAATTACAACTTGATGAGTTGATATAATGTTAAACTTATGTGTCTGGAAATGGTGAAGTTTGTATGAGTTTGAGAAAAAAATGATCATTTTTATATATAGATTTTGTGCCTCAAGTCTGTCAAAATTGGATCTGAGGTGGAGTGTGTACACAAATGGGGTACGGGATCCTGTCTTGCGCCCTTCATAAACATTATCGCAAGGAAAGTAGCTTCCGCATGAAGTAAGGAGCCCTCAAAAGAAGGCACCAAGGTCGAAGATTTATCCTTATCAAGGATAGAAGAGCTTTTGGATTTGTATAAGGCGATTGGTCGCTTAGTGATTGGGCTCCTATATTCCAAGATAGGCTGTAAGACCGTACTGAGAAAGAAACTTGTAAGCTGTGATAGCTTTTATAAATTAAACTGTGTCCTGAATGAACAAATCGCCGACAGACCAAAAACTGGCTGAAAGATGAGTTCAACTTAGGCTTATTATTATTATTCCCAAAAGGGGAGGGAAGTAAACCCTACGCTATCCAAAGCCCCCTCGGGCCCATATAGCTGCCCCTAAAGAATACCTACCACTAGAATGAAAATCCAGGCCCAGGTTTTAACCATCTAAGTTTCACAACAGACCGAACAAATCGGACCAAAACCTTAAAAGGACACAGCTTAAGATCCTCTACCGACATCCTATTCCGGCCGAAGGTCCTAAACCTAATCTCCTCACAACCCAAACAATTCGTCATCAAATGCATGGGTGTTTCCTCCTCAGTTTCACAAACTCTACAAAAAGGGTCAGGCACAAGTCCCATTATATAGAGATGTCTCCTTAAACCACAATGCCCAGTGAGGAATCCAACCAGATACCTGAGGGAGGTCCGTGAAAGACATCGGACCCCACTACTCAAAGCTCCGTCCGGGCCCCCAATGAGCATTTTAGACTGCCGACAACCCACTGCACTCATCCATAAGGATGAGTGCTGTGAGGTCATCCACGTCTGAAAGCCCGACAAACATGTGTCAGAAGACACACCAACAGCAGGCTCTGGACCAATGAAAGGGAGAGAGGCACCTAATTTGGCAAACCTATCCACCTCCTCATTCCCAAAAATTCCCATATGACCTGGAACCCAGATCAGAAGCACATCCTTTAATGAAGAAAGATCTTCCAGTCTTCTAGAACATTCCAACACCAATCTGGAAGTGAAGACACATGAATTAAGCGCCTTCAACGCAGCCTGGCTATCCGAGCAGATACAAACACCTTTAAATTAGTGTTACGCACCCTCTCATCCAAAATACAGCAAAGAATTGCATAAACTCAGCCTGGAAAACGGTGGCCCACTCACCAAGAGGCGCTACCAAATGATCTCCCGTCTCAAAATAGACGGCAGCCCCAGACCTACCATCCATCCTGGAACCGTCCGTGTAGCATCGGAGATAATTCTCAGGAATCACACCAGACGGACCCAGGGTTAACCAATCTTCCCTAGAAGGCAACCTAACCCTGTAGGAATGACCAAAGACAAAAGTCTTCAAATTCCTATCAGAAGGGAAACCTGTAATGGGAATCCTTAAAAGCATCTCACGATAAATGGTAGAATGACCATATCGCTTACCCTGCCAAAAACCTGCCTGTTTAATTCTATAACAGGCTTTCATTGCCTGGTTTTTCACCTCCACAAAAAGAGGTGGAATCCCTAACAAAGTCTCCATAGATGCGGTCGGTGTCGTCCGAAACGCTCCAGTCACCGCCAGACAAGCCAAGCGTTGGACTTCTTCCAACAGCTGCCTAGCAGATCGTGTTTCAATGCGACGCCACCACACCAAAGCCGCATATACCAATCTAGGTTTAATGACCATACAATAAATCCAGAACATCATCTTGGGAGTGATTCCCCAGTTCTTACCTACAACTCTTCGACATTGCCAAAAGGAGATTATCGCCTTTTGATGTTGTGTCTTAACATGTTCCGACCAGTTCAATTACTGTCGAGAACTACTCCAAGGAACTTCACTGATTTGCTAACCTGTATGGAAGTACCTAACAACCTAGGAGGTGTAAAACCTACTATCTTCCTTCTATGAGTAAATAGAATTGCCTGGGTCCTAATAGGATTAATAGAAAGACCCTTATCCTGTGTCCAACAATACACCATGTTAAGGGCGCTTTGCATTAGGTCCGAAATAGTGGACAAACAGCGCCCTAACAATAAAATAACACCATCATCGGCATATGCTTGCACATAAAATCCCGATGAATTCATCCTAACCAAAAGGTCATCCATGACGACGCACCACAACTTAGGTGAGAGACAACCCCCTTGAGGGCAACCTCTCCCCACTTGTACTATCATGGTGCGCCCGCCAAGGGAAACCTGTATAACCCTACTCCTAAGATAGACACCTATCCAATTGATTAAGACGGGATGTATACCTTTTCGTACCAAGGCATCTTCCAGAGCATCAAACGATACTCTGTCAAATGCCCCCTCAACATCAAAGAAACACCCTATGGCATATTCTTTTATTTCCAAAGCAGATTCTATCCTTCCGACGAGACAATGTAATGCAGTCTCTGTCGACTTACCCACAATATAAGCATGTTGGTTAGGATGGAGTGGATGATCCCTTAATGGGCCATCAGTAATATACCTATCCACCAACCTTTCCAAAGTTTTCAAGAGGAAAGACATAAGACTAATGGGTCTAAATGCCTTGGGGTCGGAGTAGTCATTTCTTCCCGGCTTGGGAATAAAGACTACCCTTACTTCTCTCCATAATGTTGGTACATAACCAAACATCAAACATCCTTTAAACAATCTTAACAATACCTTCGTCAGCACGTCCCCACCCTTTTGCAACAGACAAGGATAAATCCCGTCCGGTCCAGGTGACTTGAAAGGTGAGAAACTTTGTACTGCCCAACTAACTCTATCATGTGTGACAACCTCATCTAAGGTGGATACATCTTCAAGGTCCCATCTCCTACCACCCACCAAAGACGAAGCAGCATTTAAACCAATATTATCCGGGAAGTGAGTATCAAGCAAAAGCTGCAGTGTCTCCCCTTCCCCCCCTGTAAAGGAACCATCAGGGTATCGTAGGGTACCTAACTGACTGTCCCTATCCTTACTAAGAATCCGTACCAATCTAGATGATTCCTGGAACGAATTTATATCCTCACAAAAGGATCTCCAGGAATTCCTCTTGGCTCTCCTCAGAGCATATTTATATGCTCTTTTAATACTGTTATAACTATCCCATGATTCCGAAGAATCAGCAAGGACAGCCTTCCTGTATGAGCCCCTTACCTGTCTCCTTAGTTTTTCCAACGAAGAAGACCACCAGGGATTCTTACTATCCTTAACCACCTTGGGAGGACAAGACTCCTCGAATGAGGATCTAATGTGTTCATGAAGAATACCAGCCTCCCTTTCCAATTCCTCTATGCCATCAGGGGCTTCTGATTGGATAGTCAGTTTATCTTCAATAATTCTAGAATATAAACCCCAATCCGCCCTCCTGGGATTCCTATAACTAGCCAGGGTAATTGGATCAATCCCCAGACTAAACCTAATCATCCTGTGATCGGAGATGGAAGCCTCAGGACTCACCCTCCAATCCTTAATCAGACCACTAAAATTCCTAGAAGCAAGGGAAATATCAATAACCTGTCTTCTAATCCTAGTAACAAAAGTGGGTTCAGTACCCCTATTCAGGACCTCTAATCGCGTGCCCACCAGGAAATCCATGAGAGCGCGACCCCTACCATTGGTGTCGCTGCTGCCCCAGACAACATGATGTGCATTCGCGTCACATCCTATTATAATAGGTATGTCATTGGTCTCCGAATACCGAACCAAACCCATGAACTCCTGAGGAGGAGGAGAGGGGCCATCATAGGGGAAGTAAGCCGAAGCCACAACTACGTCGCGACGACGCCCACCAACCCCCAGTCCAACCCTCACCGCCACCAAGTCCCGAGAGCAGAACTGTCGAAGCAGGACAGCGTCGACACTCCGACTGGCAAGAATACATGCCCTAGGAATGTCCCCGCCATCCGCCACGAACAGTCTGCCATCAACCACACTCAATCCTCGAACCAAACCTTTAAAGGCATAAGGTTCTTGAATTAGAATAAAATATGTATGCAACTTAGCAATACAACGGCATAAGTTAGCCGTTGCATCTTTGCTATGCTGCAAGTTAACCTGAACCATTTCTACCCTGTCAATCATAGTAATAAGTCAACTAATGTAAGAAATGGAACTTCTGACAAACTTGATAGCAGGCAGGAACAAAAATAAATAAATAATAATAAAATAAATAAATAAACAAATAATAATAAAATAAATAAATTTAAATAAATAAATAGACAAATAGATAAATATAAATAAATAAATAAACAAACAAATAAATATAAATAAATAAATAAAAATAAAAATACCTGCCTTACATATCTTTCCTTTTTCCTTTGACCACGTTTCAGAAATCGCCGCAGGAGGACAAGTCCTCCGCGGCTCCTCCTGACACGTTCTCCTCCAGAGCAAGCCTTCCCTGCCTCTGGATATTTTTCCAGATTCCCACCCATTAGTGCATCCAGGCCCTGGTCACCCGACTCTGGATGTACAGAGGAATTACCCCCACCACCGGTGGCCCCCTCCTCTAAGGGGCCCCCGGCTGACGAATTTAAAATTAAAAACATATAAATAAAATTAAAAATTCATCTCCAGAGCTCTCCACCCTCCACGGAGCCTCACAATTTGGGACGCTTTGAAGAAGCGCCAGAGCTACCCTAGAGATATAGCGCCCAGGGATTGTGAGCCATGGCCCACAATACCCGGGAGCTCACCCATGCGTTCTTTACGCTAGCCGATTGACCAGAGCTGGGTTAGGCTCTGGCCGCCTGTTTAGTGGAGTCAGGAACCAAAGTGGTGTGTTGGACTGCAAGGCACGCCGAGGAAACTTGCCTCCAGCGAGAACCTGCATCCTCAACCACCAGGACTTCCCTCCCCCACGACACAGGTATCCACACACGGCAACATGTGGGTGGCACCAGCACGTGCCACTGGCGTGTAAGACTGTAACTATGTAAGTGTATAATGTTAAGGCGTTTAGGTGTAAGTGATGCAATATGAATTCCCACGGAGGCTCCGCAGCAAAAGAATTCGCTGCAAGAGATTCAGGCCGCACATAAATTATGGCGACCCAAACAGAGGGCAGAAAAGTCTCCACCAACTCACACTCCTAATGGGAAAACCACTGCACTTGTTAGTCTGTAATTGTAGCTGAGGTACGTGGGAGTGCTAGGTTCCCAAATAGCCCGAAGGCTACCCTCTGCGTTCACCCTCCAACTTAGCCACCCACGCTTCCACAAAGTGGAGCGCAGATGTTTCCGGAGCCAGCGACGAGGACGCGTTGGATGGGCTAGAATGAGGTTCCGCGACGGAATAGCCGTCTCGAGAAACATAGGGAAGTTTCACCACTATGTGAGTACGAATACTCCCTCAAACCCTTGGCTCCTCAAACTTAGGCTTAGTCAAGGCTAAGCATCATTTCATTCATCCGAAAGCGAAATGTATAAAGTTCGCTTTTATAATAGGATGCTGGAGTAATAGGACTGGATTGTCTATATTTTTAAAATTAAATTTAGAATTATAATTTCCGTTAATTGAGATTTAAGGAGAACATTTTAAACGGCATGGACCAGAGAAAGTGATTTAAAGAGAAATATATGTAATGAATTAGTTTAGTGAGGATTGAGTCAAGAAAAAATATTCAATTATGTCAACTTTTCGACATTGTTGCTGCATTTCTTCTTTCTTTTAGGTTTCCGCGACCATTTTCATAAAAAATACTGGAGTTTCCAGGTTGAGGCCGCGTCAGTGTTTACTAGAAACCACCGAGTATCGCCCATATTGCAATGAGCTTTTTCAGGGTCATTACACTTTGCCATATGGGCTTTCAATGTGTAACGACTCTGAAGAGGCTCATTGCAATATGGACGAAAGTTGGTTGCTAGCAAACCACTGACGCGGTCTCTACCAGGAAACTCAAGCGTTTTTTCAATATATTCTTTATTTGCTCTTTGTTTCGAGTAAATTGTTGCCCTTCATCAGGAGCATTGAAAAATTTATTTGATAACAAACAAATAAATTCATTAAAGAGTATAACAGAGAAGAAAAAGAACATTCTACTCAATATCTACTAAAATACAAGAAAAAGGAAAAGGTACAAATTAAAAAATAAATAAGATACTGATAATTTCAGCAAAAATGATACTCCGCGATTATGTCTGCGTCACATTTTAATGGAAGTTTTAGGAGTCAGTCTATCTTAGCATTTTGTTGTTGATGGGTTGCGAAGGTGTTTGAGTTGACTTAGAAGAGTTGGAGACATCAGATCTAATATATCTGTTGTTAAATTCTTAAAGGTTAACACGACTGGCCGCAAAATAATTCCCTTAATTAGCTGATTTTACGCCCCATAAGAATTTCTGCCGGAATCTCCTGTTATTTAAATTCATGTATAAGGACATCGTTAGTAATAATGTTCAGTAATATTCGAAGAAGAACCTTTTTAATTGCAATTTTGATGTGAATTTTTATTTTAGACAGAACACTGTAAGAGCATGGGGTGCTGAGGAAATAGGCAATGAAGAAACTGTTTCTGCTCAGATAAAGCAAGGATGGTCTCTTTTAGCTACGCTTCATTGTGTATTGCTGCCTGATAAAGTTACTCAGAGAGGATCCAAAGCATTCAAGAGAGCCCAAGTTGAAATGATGGCTACACGCTGGCAACATCATTGTTTAGAGGTATTCTATAACGTTTTCAATCAGTATATCTTTTTAATTATTATTATTATTTTTATTGTTATTATTGCTTCCCTTTCGATTTTATTTTTAGGTTCGAGAAGCAGCGCAAGCATTATTATTAGCCGAACTTGGTCGGCTGGGAACTAAAGGCAGAAAAGCACTTGTAGATCATTGGGCACAATATTTACCTCTTTACAATTCTACAGATCCTCTTGCTTCACCGGCCCCACCGCCACCTTCAGCTCCTCTAACTCCAAGCACTCAGCCAGCTCCAGGAACTAATAATACCCAGGTAATGACATAATATCTTTGGGTGTATGAAATAACCCAAGAGTCACATATATTGTAAAAATCTGCTTGTTCTTCTTTTTCAAAATGTGATGTGAAACACCCACACGCCTTTCTCTAACTGCGATTTACATAGTTTTTATTAATTTATTTACCGGTTACAGTTTTGGTTATTACCTCGTTACAAATTGCACTATAACCGAATAATATATATATATATATGTGTGTGTGTGTGTGTGTGTGTGTGTGTGTATTGGAAAGATAATATAAAAATCGTATTTCCAGTAAACCTAGTTTCTTCAGGCTCGGAATTTTAGTCACACATTCATTGATTTGGAAAAATTCATTTAAGAGGGATTTTGGGGAATGTGGGGTTATGTTTGCCTCTAAAGTGTTATTTCAGTTTATTCTATCATCTCTATAATATTAATTACAATGAAATATGATGCCAACAATTCTGAATGAATAGCAAATTGGTTCAGGAAGTACGAATTTATTGAAGTTATTTCACTTTCTACGATTTTATCTATAGAAACACCGACGACTTTGCCATTCAGTAAATTGTAGTAAAAGAAACTCCTTTGAATGTTTCACACCAGATTTTTTACTTCCACTTACTGCTATAAGAATATAAAAAATCGGTTGACCGGATATAACTAGTATAATGAATAGTTATTCAGTTTTTGCGATTTTATCGAAAACGGATCTAATGATTTTCTTTAAACTTTATATATTGACTAATCATTTACTGAGCTATAACTTTCATTTGAAACATTTTTATGGGAAAATTTATTTAATGGGGTTGGGCCACTTTAGGCTTTCCTCTAATATGCCATTTCAGTATATTATACGATTCTATTGTCTATATAATTTAAATTCGTGGTCGTTAATAAGTCTGATAGTAAGATAATAAGATTGCTAATAGTAAACATGACCTCCACTCATAGATTGCTAATAATAAACATGAACTCCACTCTTTCCTTCGGATATTTGCCATGTTGCTGGCTATATAATTGGCTATACAATTGGGCTATATTCTGCCTGTTAATTTTTCCCTGTTCCTCTGTACATAATGCATTAAATTTTCCAAATGTATAATTTTTATTTTTTTACTTCACAATGCTTAATTAGTAAAAGTATTCAAATGCTTCTATTCTAGTTGACCACTTCTTCAGATAGTCACACACCTCCATTACATGATGAAGAAGAATTTGATGATGAAGAAGGAACAGAAGGTAAGATTGAAATTCTAATCAGACTCTTATAGATGTAATGTAAACTATTATTATTTTTTTTTAATATGAATTCTCTCATGTAGAAGTGTATCTGCGTAAGCCATCTTCGGCTGCTGAATTAAAAAGAAAGCAAACTACTGCGGTAGTGCTATTAGGAGTAATAGGCGCAGAATTTGGTCAAGATGTAGGTGAAAAAAAGAAGGAAACTGATCAGAGAAGAAAGAGTTCTATTATAGAAGGTTTTGGTATTGGCAATAATAATTTGGCAAGACTCACAAGTTAGTATCTAAATTGCTTAAGATTTAATTTACATATATGATAAACATGAATATATTTTATAATTTTTTTTCCTATATAATATATCGTTTGGCTGTTTAAAGAAAATGGTTCTGCCTTTTGGGAAATACAAACATTGAAATAACAAAATAAGCAGGTATTATTTTCTATGGTATCTATTCTTAATTTATTTCAGGTTTAGCACTTACTCATCTATTATTGGCACCTGCATCACCTCGCCTTCCTGCACATACACCTCTTAGACGGGCTGCAATAGATCTCATAGGTCGCGGTTTTACTGTCTGGGAACCTTATGTTGATGTCAGTAAAGTATTGCTTGGATTACTGGAACTTTGTTGTGATGCTGACAAACTAGTTCCAAGGTTAGTTTTATCATATACGTTGATAATATATTTTAGTAAAGAAGCAAAATTTCAACAGTTTGGCATTAAACTCTCTTATTACTTTTCATTACTATTTTCATGACACTTTCAAATGGCTTTAATGTTGCGAGTATATTATGGTAGTAGTGGAGGAATGGCCGAACTGGCCCACCTTTTGAGAGGCAATTTCCCCCCACACCGGACCCCTTTGGTTACGGTCCTGCCCCTCTCCCACTTCTCCCTCTAATCCACTTCCGCTTACACCCGCCACCGACTAATCATCGATTTCGATAATCCCCCTAGGCCACACCCAGTTACCCCCTCCTCTGAACCTAGCATCCATATTGATGACTCCATTTTCTCCTCCATTACCCCCACCCCTTAACCTAGCATTAATCCCAGCTATCCCTTATTATTTGTCCGTGGGGAGGGACCAAACCGCTATTCAGAGCCTCACCGGCCCATATAGCTACCCCAAGAAAAACAACCACAAACCGGGTCTAGAACAAATATCCACACCCGGGTTTAATCCATCTAAGATTCACCGCAGTCCAAACAAATCGGACAATAACCTTAAGGGGAAACGGCCTAAGCTCTTCCACAGACATCCTGTTCCGGCCAAAGGTCCTGAACCTAATTTCCTCACAACCCAGGCAATCTGTCTTAAGATGGATGAGTGTTCGCTCCTCTGTTTCACAGACTTTACAAAATGGATCCGGCATAAGCCTCATTACGTAGAGATGTCTCCTTAAACCACAATGTCCAGTAAGGGATCCAACCAGATGCCTGAGAGAGCTCCGTGAAAGACAAAGCAACGTCTCACTAATACCCCTCCCTTGAGCATCGGACCCTCGATGAGCATTTTGAACTGCTGACAACCAACTTGTTCATCCATAAGGATGAATGTTGTGAAGCTGTCCATGACTGGGAGCCTGACACATGTGCCAGATAACACGTCAACAGCAGGTTCGGGACCAATGAAAGGGAGAGAGGCGCCTAATTTGGCAAACCTATCCACCTCCTCATTCCCAAAAATTCCCGTATGACCTGGTACCCATACTAGAAGCACATCCTTCAGAGAAGAAAGCTCTTCCAGTCTTTTAGAACATTCTAACACCAACCTAGAAGTGAAGACACATGAACTCGCGCCTTCAGAGCAGCTTGGCTGTCCGAGCAAGTTAGTGTTACATACCCTCTCATCCAAGACACAACAAAGAATAGCATAAACCTCAGTCTGGAAGACTGTGGTCCATTCACCAAGAGATTCTGGAACCGTCCGTGTAACCCGGAGGTAATTATCAGGTTCATACCAGATGGACCCAATCTTCCCTAGAAGGTAACCTAACTCTGTAAGAATGCTCGACAACAGAAGTCTTCAACAATCTATCAGAAGGAAAACCTGTATTAGGAACCTTCAAAAGCATCTCGCGATGAATGGTAGAATGACCATATCGCTTACTCTGCCAAAAACCTGCCTGTTTAATTCTTTAACAGGCTTTCATTGCTACAGTTTTCACCTCTGCAAAGAGCGGTGGGATTCCCAATAAAGTCTCCATTGCAGTGTTGCCGTGGTCCATATCGTATCGGTCACCGCCAGACAAGCCAAGCGTCGAATATCCTCAAGCAGCAGTCTAGCGGATCTTATTTCAATGCGACGCCACCACAGCACAGCCACATATAACAACCTAGGTTTAATAACCATACCATAAATCAAAAACATCATCTTGGGAGTAATCCCTAATTTTTACCTACAATTCTTCGATATTGCCAAAAGGAAATAATTGCCTTTTGATGCTGTGCCTTAACATGTTCCGCCCAATTTAATTTACTGTCAAACTTCACCGATTTGCAAACTGAACAGAAGTTTCTAATAGCCTAAGAGGAATCCTGCGATCTTCCTCCTATTGGTAAATAAAATCACCTGGGTCTTACTGGGATTAGTTGAAAGACCCTTATCCTGAGTCCAGTCATATACCATGTTGAGACCACTTTGCATTAAGTCTGAGATAGTAGACAGATATTGCCCCAGTAATAAAATAACACCTCGGCATATGCCTGTACATAGAATCCCGATGAATTTATCCAGGTTAACAGTTCAGGACACCCTCTCCCTGCTTCTACAACCACAGTGTGCGTACCTATAGAAGCCTGTATAACTTGTACTCCTTAAATGAAAACTGGTTGTATACCTTTTCGAACTAGGGAATCTTCAAGAGCATCGAACGATACTCTGTCAAATGCCCCTTCAACATCAAAGAAACTATAGATCTTAAGATTAACTTTTTCAAGAGCTACCACCTTTGAATGTTATGTCCTCATGTTTTCCACAGAAAATTAATAGTTCGTAGAAATTTAGTATCCTACATTATTATTTATTTAAATTATTGTTATATATTAAATATTATTATATTCCAATTATTTTACTCTTTTATACTATTATTATTTGCTTAAACGTCAATAGCCAATGATTTATAACTTTTTTTGACTAAATAATTTGTTTTTAAAGTATGACCTATGGCCTTCCCCTGACACCAGCAGCTGATTCTGCAAGAACTGCAAGACATGCTCTGACATTAATTGCAACTGCAAGGCCTGCTGCATTTATCACTACAATGGCCAGAGAAGTAAATATTTTAATTTAACATAATGTAAATATTTCTATAAAACACATATATTGACTTTAGCGCTGCGATTGCTGGATAGTTAGAGAGAACCATCATGCTAAGGATTGGTGATTGCCCGATTGGTGATTGGAAAATAGTTCGGCTTAAGAAATAGGCATAGTTTTTCTTTTAATATGCTAATCACCTAAAGTATAAACTTGTAGTTTAGATAGGTGAAGACAATTTCAAAATCTTTTCCTTTGCGTAAGCTTCTCAGTTTGATATCTGAGAATCCCTCTTTTCGTTTATTGGCTGGTTTCGCATTCGCCAATCTTTAAAATAATTAATAAATCAGTGTACCGAAGGTAATTCAATTCAGCATTTCTCCACTGTTTGCCAAGGCACTCACATGATGGACAATGTACAAAACCAGTTTTTTCTTTTTCTTAATGATCAATCATTAAAAAGGAAGTCCTCAGATGTTTCATCATTGCTGTCCCAGCTATATGCTGAACATTTGTCTGTTTTATTGTGTTTGCAAAGTCTTAATTAAGTATATCAATACCGAAGCAATAAACCAAATTAATGCATCTTTGTATTTCAGCCATTTTCTACCATTGTTTGTCACATTGTAGATTTCTTTAATTTTTTAACTGTTTAGATTCTCGACATTCCTTGAAAACTACCACTACATATAATCTTGTAAAACGCTTCTTCTTTTTTTTAAGGTTTGCGCATTGCGACCATCTAGTGATCTATTATGCCTCTCTGGTGCCATGGGTGAGAATCGCTCATCCATAGCACTCCCTCCAAGTTGAGCTTCCTGAGGAATCTGAGAATATTGGAGGGTCTAGGGAGGGTATTTCCCCCTCCTCCACCTTGTAACAGTTCAGCCTACTGAATCTTCTTTGAATTAATAGTCTCGCAGTCCTATTACAATAATACAAGGAGATGTATTGGAGTTTTCTCCATCTCCCCACAGAATCTGCATGTGCTTTCATTTTCTAGGCCCAACTTCCTCAGGTGACTCTGCAATGGCCCCGTGAGGAAACCCGTAAGAACACGTACCTTATTTTTACTCAGACTGATACAGGTTTCGACTTTCTTGGTTTTAACCTCCCAGAGAGGTCTTAGCCTGCCTCAGTCCTGGGAGAGTGTTCCAGAGACGAGCTCTTTTCGCCATATCCATTTTCTTAAGTTCTTCCAAGAGTAACTGGTCGCTGAGTAAAAGGTTCAGGCATCAGGAGATAAGACGCAGCGCCTTCCTTTGCCAGGATGTCGGCCATTTCATTGCCTTCCACGCCAACTGTCTCGGCACCCAAACCAGGGTAACCTTATTATTTCGGCCCAGGTCATTAAGTTTGCCTAAGCATCCCCAAACCATCTTAGATCTGATTACACAAGAGCTCAGTGCTTTAATGGCAGCCTGTTATCGAATAGGGTGACTATCGCCTGATTCTGATATCCCGTATCGAGTTAGATGAGCGCACCTTCCAATTGCGTAAATTTCCGCCTGGAAGATGCTGGGAAGCATACCCATGGGCTCCGAGTATTTGGTTCTGGGCCCAAACATCCCCGCTCCAGTTTGCTCGAGGGTCTTAGACCCATCTGTATACTACTTAATGGCATGCTTGTTAATACCAGATAGAACGGATCCCTTGCTCCACTCCTTTTTCGTACTTAGCTTCGAAGAAAAATTCTTGAATAAGCACCTGCTCATTACCTTCCTAGGGAGGTACCAAGGGAGGGGGCCGGCAAAAGGGAGCACCCGCTTCCTGAAGCCCAGCCCATTCGTTCAACGCTTACTCTTCAAACGATCTAAATTAGACATGAGAAACAAACTTAATGATTTACAAATTTATAATAAGACCAATTTGGACATACGGACTCCAGCTCTGGGGGACTCCAAAGCGACACACACGAAACGGATACAAGTCATTCAAAATAAGATTTTACATACCATCACATAATGATCCTACTATGTCACTAACCAGCTCTACACAAGATTCCACAGCAAAGTAGGCACACACATCAATCCACACATCACTAACATGTCCTCCCTGACCATACCTGGAAATCCTCCCAGACATTTAAAGCGCCGCTGGCCAAGAGACCTCCTGACCGAGCAAGAGGTGACCCCTGCCAAGGATGAGTGACATTATCCACTTTCCTCTGGCCACTCGAGATAATTTAGCCGCAGCATCCAATTTACTTATTGCATTCGCGTTTGCAGATTGTAAATAATATAAGTAAATGATAAAAAAAAAAAGATTCTGCAGAAAAAAACATTTAGATCTGTGATTTTCGGAAATTATTTGTAGATTGTTAGTTCTTAGCAAAAATATAAGAGTTAAGGCCTCCAGATCAATTCTAGCTCGATAGTTTTTAATTATTTGTTAATTTGATTGTTTATTTTGTAGGTAGCCAGATATAATACTCTACAACAAAACGCCCAAACTTTGAACGTTAATCTTTCAAATGCTGTTCTTCATAGAGCCAAACCTGAAATATTGAGATGTGTAGAACTTCTCATAGACAAGATGCACACAGAAATGGCAGATTTGCTTATAGAGGTTGGTAAAAACTGTCCAACTATTTTTACTTTTTTTATGTTAGCTGGTTTATGTTTGGATTAGTAATTTTTCTATACGATTCGAAAGCGTTTGAATTGTTGCGCATCTGAAAAAATTACGAATTAATTTATGTTTTCATAGTTATTCAACTTTGTTTTTTATTACGTATCTTTTAGGTAGTTGATGTAATTCTTCATTGCGTTGAACCAGGGCATTTGAAAGTAAAATCATTGAACGAAGTGTTTCCAGCAATATGCAGATTTTGTCAAGTTAGTCATTGCCCTGCTACTAGACGTATAGCAGTTGGCGCAAAAAATGGTTCTATTGCTTTGTATGAACTTAGATCTTCGAAATGCCAGGTGCGATTTTTGAACAAGTGTTTAGTAAAACACTTAAGCTTAATAGAGAATTTTTATTAGTTATTTTTATTGAATAAATATTTCATACTTAGGTCATCCAAGCTCATGAGGCATCTATTACCGCTAATGCTTTTTCACCGGATGGTAAATTTTTGGTATCATATAGCTGTGGTGAGAATAGACTTTCATTTTGGCAGGTTAGTTTGATATTTTACCTAATAACTTATTAGTTTAATTTTTTCTTTGTATCTAATTCTAAAACAAAAACAAGAAAGTAAAAACCAAATATTTCTCAAAATTAAAACTTTTGTTAAGCTGAGAATTGTTCTTATAACCTAACAAATGTTAATCCATCCCATCCTTATCGTATCCATTATCCTTTCTCTTTTATCTTTCAACAACTTTTTGATTTCTCATGTAACACTTCACCCTCATCCGCATATGCTGTAATCTTTACCCCTCTAATCCTTCAATTTCGCCACCCTACAGTTTATTTATCACAAACGAGGATGACTCATCCTTCTTATGCAATATTTGCAAGTCATCTGCCCAACATATTTCGTCAACTTGATAATTTTTTCAAACCAATCTTTTTTACCAACTCTTATTACTTCAAATCCCTTCATAAAGGATTGGGCCAAAAATCTTAAATTTTCTTCCACTAAAACAAGAAAAAAAATATGTTCACTTTGTTTGGTTCTAGTTTTAATGAGGTTTATACGATATTTGAAGTCTTATACAATATCACCTTCATCGATCTTGCTAGTACTTAATCTGTTATAAACTGGAACGTTAGCTTTCATTAACTGCTTCTATCCGCTATTGGTGATAAGTGTCTTTCTAGATGTAACCGTTAACTGGGTTGGATTACAGCTTGGGATATGGTTTGCTCAAAATCGAATTCCATCTAACAGCTGAATATACTGGATTTTTTTCCACTTTGCAATGTAGCTGTCTGCTTTTTAATGATAAACAGGATATGTTTATAAGGTTGGAGGGTTTGGAATATTTTTTCAAATGCTTTTTTTTTTATCATCTATGCCTACTTGAAGGCAGATATGCCTATTTGACACTTAGGGATCCAACACAGGTTGTGTAAAATTTTATGTCATTAAAACCCCTAATTTTTATGGATTTGTTCTGAACTTGTTAGTCTCTTCTTTGGCTAACCTATCTGCCATTTCATTCCTTAGAACACACATGCTGGAATACGTTGCAGAACTCTTCTTCCTAAGCACGCTGAATAGGATATGCATCATCAAACAAATCATAATATTCGAAAGAGTATTCGGTCCCATAGGGTTGGATTGCAGCTTGGGAGTCCACAAAAGTTAAGAGAGTTTTTAATGAACCCTCTCGGACCAATAGTCAGTTGGTTTACAACTTCTCCGTCGTAATTAGTAACATTTTCCTAAGAAATGTGACTTAGAGCCACTTAGTTATTCATGGCGGGTCCACTAAGTTCCCGCATTGTAATTGTCGGTAGGGACAAAATTATGCATTATGATCTTAGACAATTTCTAATGTTTGTGGTGGAGGTTCTGGTTCAAAACAGGATTGAAGTTATTTCTCGCTCAGCCTTAATGTTTATTAATGATAAGGGCTGAAATGAGATGGAATACTTAATTTGAGGTGAGATAAGGCAGTACTAGATCTACGCGACACTGGCGGCCAGTATAGACATTTTTGGTACCTGGTGCAAGGAATCTGTTTAGAGAAATAGCTTTGTGGAAGAAGAAGAACTTAATTTGATATGGATAAAGTGGGGTCATTTACGACCTCCCGGGCACTAGTTTGTTCACTGTTCTCATAAAATAGCGTACCCCTTATTTTTTTTGCTATCCTTATCTTAGTCTTTCATTTCGTTTAAAAGAATTCTTTAACTGAATTCCTTTCATACACAAGAAATTAAATATGCTTACCATTTATGTTAACTCGTAGTAAATGAATTAATTGGATTTTTTCAGACTTCGACTGGCATGTTTGGATTAGGAACTAGTCAGACAAGGCGTATCAAATCGTATAGTACTTCTCCTGTTGCTGAAATGTCTAGATTAAATCCAATGAGGTTGGCAAAGTTGGTATGGATTAATAATAGAACAGTTACCCTTATGTTAGCTGATGGATCTGAAACCAGATTTAATGTTTAAGCCATTCTTTTTTGTAAATCAGGTATGAAAACTATTTTTAATATATTTCTAATATTCTGGGCTGTCTATGCAAATATTTTGTTACATTTAGCATACAAAATGACAGTTATTGATTGAATTGTATATTCAATTAATAATCAAGTGATAATATTACATCCTTTTCAGATTATATCAGGTTGAGAACGTTATAACAAAAATAAATCTAAAATTGACTGACGACCTCTACTGAGATCAAATAATTTCTCTGTCGTACAACTCCAATCGATAACATATAACGGCGCTATCGCAAAGTTACTCAATCCAGTTTAATTTATGCTTAAGGAAGGGTGATAATTGTCTCTGTTCTGAATAATACATAATTATCAAAATATAAAGGAAGCTATTTGCCTATATCAGTCTTAAGTAATTCTCATCCTTGATTATCTATTGGCTTCTATATTGAATGTTAAATATATAATGTAAACATTTTCAGTAACAATATTTATTTATCTTCACTTTAAAAGAAATGAAACAGCAAGCTAGCTGAGGTCTAAATATTATTTTAACAAGAGAAATAAATGAAAAATTCAATTTTGTTTATCTTTAAAGTTGCAGAAGGTACATTCCAAAAATATGTTTCCAATTCTGATTTATCTGTACTTAAAATTAAAATATTAATTCATTTGGAAAATGAGTGTAAAATCTAGTACATTTGGATAATGTTATGTAGTGTTGTTTTTTATGTAAATATTTAGTTATATATATTATTTACATTATTATAGCAGTTCCAGTATTATTTTAAATAAATGTTTTACATATTGTTACTGAATTATTCATGGTCAGGTTTAAACAATTGTTGAAATTAAGCATAAACTATATAATGTATGTTGATTTCAAAAAGAAATGTTATATAATTTGTTATTAAATTTTAACATGAAATTGGCATTTTTTTCTTTTTCATACTTTTTTTAGTAGTTCTTAGTTGACAGTTATGAGACAATTTCTTTTTTCAGTTTTTTTTTTTTTGCGCTTCTTTATTTTCTTTCTTATTTATTAGCTGACCTATCATTCATGGGACTAATCAAATTAATAAAAAGAGTGATTATATTCATTATTTAAAACGAAATCTTTTGTTAGAAGTAAATTATTCAGGAAGAATTCTCTTGGATATGTCGATGGTCCCCAATGCTGGATAACAACTTGCAAACCATTTTATTATCAATTAAAAACACCGAAGGATTTCATTTATTTATTACACTAACAATGAATACAGAATCCAATCACTTTTTTCCGATAAAGTTCATTTAAAGAAGTTTGTGGGAGGAGGAGTGTAAATGGTTTCCACAAAAAAATCATTTTATTAAGTTTAGATTCTACAATTGATATAAAATTGAAATTTAGTTTTAGTAAAAATTATAATTTTTATGAAAATTTTCAATTAAATTTTGTAAACTGCAGTAACAGAAATCATTTGAGTGTTTCATACCAGATTTTCTAATTAAAATGTAAATTCATTTCAAGTGACTATTAAATTTAACTATACTTTGGAGCATTGCTTTTAGCATTTTAGGACAATATATTATTTACATCCTAGTTGTTTTTTTCTCACTTAGCTTGAGAAGAACCTCAACTTTGAAGCAATTTAAAACATGATTCAGGAGGAAATATCCATTCTTCATGAGATTGGGTACAAAATTTATTTCTTTATTACCACTACCATTATTTACTACATTTATTCCAATGTTAATTATTTATTTCAAATTAATCCCTTCCCCTTAAACTTTGAAAAAATGAAGTAAGTGTTTTTCATCAGAAAGCATTTCCGAGAGTACATTATTCTTCAAGCCATGGAAACCCAATCAGTCTAAAAATTTAGTTTTGAACAAATTTATTTTGTTTTATTTTTAGAAATAGCCCTTAATTTGTTCCAATCTATATTTAAGTAATTTAAAAATGTTATGAAGAAATTTGGTGAGGATCGGTCAAGAAAGAATGTCAACGTTTCTACGAGTTTCCTGTCTTTATCAATGCAAATTATAATAACAATGAAAAAAAAAAAAACATGCGAAACAAAAATTTAAAAATAAGAATTCTGAATCCTCTTTTCATTCTAAATTTTTTCAAGTGCATTGTAACTATTAATTCAACATCGATCTATGCTGCTTGAATTTTTAGTTTCTTTCAAAATGCTATTACCTGTTTTTTAAAGGAAGGTAATTAGAATTGCAGGCAATATTCCACTAAAGGTTTTGGTTTCTATGGTTTGTCATCAATAAATAATGAATTAAATATAGCCTCGAGATGTGACGGAAATTTAGAGTATTACCAGGTTATTTTATTTGCCGTTATACTTTCATAACAGCGTCAACCACCAATCTGAAAACTTTAAGCAGTGAAATTTTTATTAACGAAGCCTGATGAACCCATCAGAAATGCCAAAAAAGTTATATGATATGATCTCACATATAGAATTTTTTGAATGAATGCCGTAAAGTAATAAATATGAATAACATAAAGTTATAATTAACTTTATGACAGTTGCTTATACTTCCATTAATGCGGTTCAGGTCCTGCACTCATTTGCGATTTTGGCCTTCCTTGTCACTACGGAAACCAGTTATAACTCGAATATTTCTACACTATTGCTTCCCTAATATTTCATCTAATGAAACTAACTTTCAGTGCGCATCGGTCTCCGGGTACCTTTACCGCACTAGTAATTTGGGAAAATATGAAACAAAAATTAAAAAAAAAAAAATCAGTATATTTCTAACAAAATTGATGTGAAAAAAAAAATTCTAACAAAATAATAGTAAATTATAGATTGTTTCATTTGTGTAAACTATTTTTTTTTTTAAATTTAAGGCGCGTTAACATCTATCATTGGCGCCCGGAACCTTCTCAGTGCACTGCCGGCCTCCGGACAGTGTTCTCTCGTTACAGACAACACTATCCATCACCGGGCAGTGAGCTGTAGAGGTTCCTAGGAAGAAAAAATCTAAGGGTAGCATAGCTGGACTCGAACGCGGGTCCTCCGCTTGGGAATCCAGTACGCCAACCACTTAGCTATTCCCCTCCTTTGCAAACTATCAAAACAAAGCAAGCATAGTCCAGGCTTTGCTGGACAATCATCACAATAACTTGGTAACTTTTGTAACTTTACTGTTTGCTTCCCGGCAGCTTTATGTTTCTCTCAGATGATTGCAGCAATCTCTGCATATTTTCCTTTTCTTCCGATTTGGAATTATTATATTGTCAAAATTATTATGATTATTTTATTGTCATCACTTTTATTTGTTGTGCTATCTGTACACTTGTTAATAAAAATAAAGAAAAAAAACTTCCCAACTAGGGCTTTTGGTTTGCAGAATGTATGTAAGGTTTACTTCGGGACAGTAACTGCAACTGGGGTCCTGGACTCTTTAGAATTATCTCATAATTCTACATTATAATCAATCTTCTTCGAAACTCCATTATTGACAATTTTATGTCTGAAATTTGGTTGAAAATCACCCATGAATATGCAACAGTGCAGCGCCCGCTCTAGCGGTTACGTCGCCCCGGACAAATAGACAAATTGCCGCCCCTTAAGAATATATACACTGCCGATCAGAAGTTTGGGATCAGTTAAAAAATTGGTCCTTGAACTACTTCACTATAGTCGATCACGTCTAATTGAAATTCTTAAAGTTGCTTTTAAATCTGCCACAAGTCCCCAATAGTTTCGTTCGCTGCAAGTGAAAACCAATATTTTTAATAAATCTATAAGATTCTGGCTGAAGATTTTATCGACGTAAAGCAGCTCACCTCAGAATATATGCTATAGAAGACTTGTGAAGCTTTTGGATGGTTCTGACATTCCTTTTAACTGGGTGGCTCTTGTGAGAGAAATGCTTTATTCTATAGGAGCGCAGGCCATCTGGGAGGCGCGTCATGGTCGTGGTCTCTAATAACTTAAAAAATCTTTCTCTAAACTGACATTAATGAAGTACTTAACTCTTCATATAACATCACTATAGATTGATATGTCCCTTGGTTAATGGTAGTTCGTATGTAAATATTAGGTGCAATATCATTAAAACCAGATTGATAGCTCAAGTTAGAGTAGCTAGAGTAGCTAGTGATCGTCACCCCAGGATTTTTTATAATGGAATAGCCCATTTATTTGATCCTGAAAGAGTTGCTTTACTTATGCGGTGGGCAAAAATGATAATATTATGCACTATTTTGGAATGCCCTTATTATAAATGTTTGAGAAGGAGGTTGTTAAATAGGTATTTACCTTCACACAGTTCTTATGTTTTTGCTAACTTACTAGATATAGAAAATAAAGAAAAGTTAAACCACTTATTTTATTTTATCTCTGAGGCTTTGGAGGAAAGATATACATAGGTATATTTAATCCCTACGAGGAGATCCCTCAAACTACTTCCCTAAAATAATTTGTATAAAGTCTATTTAATCATTCTTACTATCTACTTTATTCATCAAGTATTTAATATTATTTTATTACTTTGAATATTAAGCTGTAAAGTTTCTTCTTGTGACGTTGGTATTTTTTGTTCAGCTTTCAGCAGAGGTGAATGAATCTCTTGCTATAGAAAATGTATAATTTCTTTAGGCAATAAATAAATAAATATTGAATGAAATTTCTCAAGAAATGTTTCAAGCAATTGGACCAGCCCATTTCAAGAGATTTTGAAGCTGCTTTCAAAAATATATCAAATACAATATTTAATCAAATGCCAACAAATGAAATTCGCCCGTAAATTTTATTGACAAGATTTAGATAAAAGTTCTTGAACTGTATGTTGGTAGTTACATATAAATGCTTATAAAAATAATGATTATATAGGATGGATTGTTTGAATCTATCCTTCAATAGTCTTAAATTTCTCATTTTAACATTGTATCTAAGTTATTACATACGATAATATTAATATTCGCAGCCCTGTATAGCTTCTAGCTGTAAAACAAATGTAAAAAATTTGATCCCTCTTCTGAAAAAGAAAGGAGGGATAATATCATATAAAGCATTATTCCAGAAAAATATCTTGGCAAATAATTTGGCAAGAATTGTCTTAATAGCTTGCGCAAGAAATATAATTTAGAAAAAAGATAAATAAATATTTGAATTTTATTAATATATATTAGTATAATTAACATATTCATTTATTTCTAGTTTAAAAATGAAGTGTACGAAAAATGAAGTTATTGTGATTTTCTCCATAAAAACACCGACGAATTTTATTAAATTTGGTATACTAACTATAATGTTTGTCGATTACAATTTTGAAAACTGGAGTAAGAGAAACTTGTGAGTGTTTCACACCAGATTTTTTTTGTTTTCTAATTAAAAGTAACTAATTAAAATTAGTATATTTGTAGTTATAAACATGGCCACCAGATAACAACACCTACTGAGAAATCAATTTTATTTATGGTTATATAGTTTGTCACTAGGTGTCACTACTTCCAAAGATTTTTTTTGGGAGTCCATTACGCTAACCACTTTCCCAAAGAGCATTTTAAACAATTTACATCACAGGATGGCGCTGTGATCGGGTGGCAAATTTTGGAACTACAATTCTATATATATCTAGAAGCTTATGCTTTCTAGCGGCAATTATTTGAACTACTACAAATTCCAGATTAAGTAAGTGCTGTTACCTGGCGGTGAATTCAGAAACTTAATTTTATTCCTTTTTTTAACTTTTTTTTTATTTCAACTAAAATGTAAAATTTGAAATTTTTTGTTTGTTTTATAAGAATACAGTACTAATTTTTTAGTATAAACTTCATCTACAACAATTACATTCTTAAAGCAGTGAGAAAAAAGAAAAATTTTACATTTGTTTCTTACCTCTATCTTTTTTTGTCTTTTGTTAATTATTCAATTATTTGTTAAAGGGGCCTAATTGTGACTCTAAAATGAATTAAGTTATTTTCTCTCTTATAAAGTTACATGTATTCATTATATTTAATTCGGATTTAAAATATTCTTCCAAATAATTGTGAAGGGTGTTCTATCCCGAGACTTAAATTGTCCTGCAAATTGCCGTCACCAAGCATTGCTACTGGATCGATACAGAGCTTGCAATCATACAATGCAATCTTATTTAGGTAAATAGTATAATCCTCACCTCCTTTATTTATCTGTAATACGTGTCCACTAACCACTTATTTGCAATGAATTATACAATAAAGGAATGAAGGGTGATGTCAAAATTTAGGGATGTCAAATCTACACTATGAGGGAAAATGCAGACTTTGTCAACAGAGCATTATTTTGATTAGGCACATAATTTTTTTCTTGTACAACCTTTATTTGAATCTTATTTTTCGCATAACTTGTTTGTCTCAAAGTTTTATTTTCGAAACTTCATCAGTCTCAGTTATTTTAGTAGTACTTTAGAGAAAAGCATATTGCTAATCAGTTATTTTAGTGATACTTTAGAGAAAAGCATGTTGCTATTGTTCCTTCAGAAAAATGTGGCAAATAAAAGTGATAAGAATTTATATGTATAGTATAGATAGTATTCAACGTTTAGAGAAATCGTTGCAGCCAATTTCGAGAACATCACGAAAAAGTGAAGAAAAACAAAACATTCAGTATATTCGCACTGTCGGATGGATTTTGCCGTCTGTGCAATCCAAAAAGTAAATTCTGGTAAATTGAATTAATTAACTGGTTTTGTTCTTAATTTGTTTGCAAACTTAAGCCTTTGCACTTCTATGGCTTGTTGCAGCGCTCGCTCTAGCGGTTACGTCGCCCCAGACAAAAAGACAAATCGCTGCCCCTTCATATATATACACTACCGATCAGAAGTTTGGGATCAGTAAAAAAATTTAGTTATTTACTAAAATTCTTTAAAGAAAAATATAGTTACATTGTAATAAGAATTTTCCAGTAACGTGATTTATGCATAATACCTCCCCCATTTAAATGGCACCTTTTAAAATAAATATTTTATTAACATAATATACCTCGAAGGATACCTTTATACGCCCGGAGCCCTTCTGCGGTTGCCCAGGAGCCTCATTCACGCTTCTATCAAGGAATGGATAGAAGACCAGCATCTGCGATGGTGGGAAAGAACGCCAGGGCAGAGGCAGGCTAAATTCTTTGTTAAGACATTTACCTACATTCACCAGGGATCTACTGAGCCATAGCCGAAGAGATATAAGGATAATAGTGGGTCTACTAACAGGGCATTGCAGGCGGCTGAATAGGCACATACACCATTTACTACTAGCAGATAACGCGTTATGCCGTTTCTGCAAGGCCGAGGAGGAAACGCCGGCACACGTCCTTTGTGTGTGAGCCGGCCTGGCGAGGACAAGGTTTCTTCAACTGGGGACTAGCAATCCCAAAGCCACGAGTTTCATGTCGGAGCCACTTTCAGCTTTGCTAGGCCTGTTAAGGAGGGCGAAGCTGAGGGATGTCATACCCAGGGGATACACGATAGACCTCTCAATGAAGGCGCAGTGGAATGAGGCGTAGCCCTCCCCCAACCAATCTAACATAATATTCACTTTGCCCTTTGAGAAACAATTTACCTCTTCGATTTGTTAGTAATTCACAGAGAATAATTCTTTCAAATTATTGATTCTGTTTGTAGATTAGGACTTTGTATTGTTTTCAACAAATCATTATTTACTTACTTTTTATCCTATTTTATTTAATTGGGATTAGTTCACTCCTTGAGCTTCACGGTTTAAGAGTATATCTTTTTGCGTTTACGAGTATCTTCACGGTTACGAGTATATCTTCACGGTACATCTTTACGAGTACATCTTATTGCAACGTTGATTTTTCCTCTTGAATTAATACAAAATGGGCAAAGTTAAAGAACTGAGTGTTGCTACCAGAATTGTCATTTGAACTTTATATAAAATAGGGAAATCAGAACGAAAAATAACGGCTGAACTTAAATTTCCAAAAATGGTGTTCACCATATATCAAACGGTTTAAAAAATATGGTGATCTTGAAGATTTACACCGCTCCGGGAGACCAAAATCAACAACCACAGGTGAGGATAAGTTCATTATTTTATGAAGTAAAAGAAACAAACGACTCACAGCTCCAAAAATCAGAGGGAAGTTATTGAACAAGTTCGAGGCCAATTTCTGTCTCAACTGTTCAAAGGCGACTTCGTCAAGCGAACTTAATACGAAGAGTTGCATCGCTGAAACCATTATTAAAGGGTGCAAACAAGAAGAAACGTTCAGAGTGGGCTTAAAATACAGAGACTTCACAGTGAAATGTTGGAGGAACCTTTCAGCTCAGAAAAACTACAACCATAATGCATAATACCCACCGTTATGCAAAGAGAGGGCCCGGTCATGGTTTGGGGATGTTTTTCAGGCTATGGAATAGGTGATCTCTTCCATATTGACGGGATAATGAAAAAAGAAAATCATAAAAGCATTTTAGAAAAATCATGCCTTACCCTTGATTCATCAATCATGCCTTATCATGCAGTCAGCGATTGATTGAGGAAAAAAATCATTATGCAACAGGACAGTGACCCTAAACATACTTCCAAATTATGTAGACAATACCTTGAGGAAAAAGAAGATGAAAAATATGTGTCAATATGGTCTGGCCCTCGCGAAACCCGGTCTTGAACCCAATTGAGATTTTGTGGGATGAGCTAGATGGAAAAGTTCGTATCATGTGCCCTAATTCTCTAAATGCTCTGTGGCAGATACTGTACAGTGTGTGGAGTAATACTGAATTCGAAACAATCAATAAATTGATTGAGAGAATGCCTAGAATTAAGAGAAGTAATTAAGCGGAGAGGTGGTCACTTTGATGAAAGTCGAAATTTATTTTTGGGAAAGATTTGTACTTTGTAATGAATTTGTTATCGCTTATATTATTGTATATAGATTAAATATAATATTTATGAATTACTGACACTTCATAACAAATCATTAAATTAACAAAAATAAATATAATACATTTTTATTCTAGGTGGTCCCAAACTTTTTACCAGCAGTGAATATATTTTTTTAAGCAGATCTATGCATGTTCAAACACAAGCTGAAGCAGCACTCTCTTTGTGTGCTAATGCTATTCTGTTCAGAGAAGTACATGCTTCATCAAACAAGTTTAAGCATCGTCCTTTACAAATACTGCTATAATTTTTCAATAATAAAGTAAATATTTTTAGCTTTAAGACATAAACAATATAAATGCGCTACGCACTAAAAATTTTTAGCGAACGAAAAAATCGATTAGTGAAATTTGAGCATTTAACGCAAAAATATTTTACCCACACTTACATCCAAAATGGCGCCCCGGACAAATGCCCGGGTTGCCCAACCCTAGAGCGGGCTCTGAACAGTGGCTCCAAATAATATTTGAAACATTAAATTTTTGTACCATTTTAAACTCCTTAAGACAGAATGGTACAAAGACATTTGGGAGCTATAGTCTATCCCTTTCTTGCCTTATTAGAAAAGAATGGAGAATAGAAATGCTTTATTGACAAAGATTTATGACATGTAAATAAACAAAATAAACTTCAAAGCTTGGTGCGTAACACCGTCAGCCAGAGTTGTCATCAATTGTGTACAACTGTATTTACTACCTTGAACACTAACTAACAAAATGAATAAAAGCAACATAAACAAAATAAATTTTCTTCTAAATAGAAATAAATATAACTTCTGAAAATATATGAATAATCTTACAAACACTTTAAAAAATAAATATCTTACGAATAAACTAAAAAAACAAGTTTGGTACCATGGACTCATCAACAGCAATAACTCTTCCTGGTTTTTCGAAATTGTTAATAATTTCCAATGTCTTTTTCACCTTATACAAACGGTCTGTCTGTCATTGGAACTTATATAGCCTGGGACTTATATAGCAGTCAACGCGTTATTTACCATTTTCAAATTAAAAGTAAATTGAAATCACTATCGATCAGTTAAATCGAATGATTTATCTCTCAAGTCGATAGATTTGACAGCCATGTGAGTTCCTTTTTTGATTAGGAGGTTATTACAGACACTATTGATGAAGTTGCTATCTCGTATAATGATAAAATAGTTAATTTTCTGTATTATTTATTAAATTAAATTTATTTTTCTATTCTAAATTTGGTACCATTCAAGGCTTTAACTGTAGTACCGCGTAAGTATATTTTTCTGTTAACTTTTCTTAGAGAGTTTTTATTTTCTTTCTACTTTTTTGATTCTCATTCTTCTTTCCTTCAGTTACAGTCATCAGGTAACATGGGGTCTAATGGGGAAGAACCGTCACATACTTTTAGGAGAGTATCTGATGAGGATGATGATTTGGTTGTAGATGATTTAGAACTTGTAGATGTTGACGAAATAACAGAAATAGTAGATGATGATGACTATAGCAATGAAGAAATGGTACAGGGTGGAGACGATTCCGAAGTTGGCAGTGACAATGATGAGACAATCATGCCCAATGCAGATAATTCTAATTATACTTTTAGTTTACGCAGAGGTAATTTTGTTAGGTCTCTCTCTTTTCTGTAGATTTAAGATTTTTTTATTAAGTGGTAAAATTTTTCGATAATTCATGGCTCGGTATGTCTTTATATTTTTTTAAATGTTACAAGTTTAGTATATCGTGAATTTTTAAAGATATATTAGGAGGAATTTTCATTAGAAGTTTATGCCTCCTCCTCCCCCAAATTGTGATCATTCTAAAATCCAGGAGTTAAAAAAGTTTGAATTATTATGAAAGTCACTTAGAATATTATTTAAAAAATCTTCTTAATATCTAGAAATATACATTTACAAAAGTAAAATAGAATCTAAGTAATTTGTCGCCATATTTGGTGAAATAAACTTATAGGAGGAGCCACTTTCCTCAGTTACGAGTTCATCGAACAGTGATGTTCTGGCAGTTTATCCTCTCAGTAAGTTTAATGTGAGTTTGTTGTAATTTATCATGAATGAGAAGTGATGAAGCATTTAATTTTTATAATAAAATATAAAATGTGACCTAGCTCTAGCCTAAGTTACCGTGATCCTTTTGTTGACCCCGATGCTTTTGTGGTCCTCGCTTATTCAGAGTATAGTTTCCAATCGTTGTTTTAATCAGACACCGAACAGGACGATTCTTTCATAAAATTTGCGGGCTTTGTTTCTTCTATCCCTAAGGATTGCTATATATGCTATGTGACCATATTGGTGATATATGTCGTTTTTTTTCTTTTTAACGTAGGATACATTTTTGGCAGTTACCTATTTGATAAAAAGCGGACATTTCTTATATTGAAAAGCCAACAGTTCTCACTGTAAAAAGCGAACGAACGTTTTCTCATAGTAGGATAGTGGGGGGGTGGTTCTGGGGGGATAATTTAGGTAGGGAATGACGAAACGAAGTTGCACATTTAATCCTTCACACACTTTTAAGTATTTTCACTATCATCTCAAAGGCGGCTTTCCGGCATTGTTGGAAGAATTCTACAACGAATTTAGGGGACAGCTTTTAATACCTACAAAAATGCCAGGCCTGGTCTGGATTTCCAGTCATCACTCTTTATATTTACTATCTACTTGGATATTAATGCCGCATTAACATGACTTTTGAAAAGATGCAAAGGGCTGTCGAAGCCTATTGTTTCCTAAAGGGAGAGCCTTATGTGCAGGCATCCTCTTTATTGCATTACAAGAAGTGCGGCAAGACTGTCAGAGACTCTCAGTCACAGACTCAACAGCAAAGTGGATTGATTATTTGTGCCTGAAAGACTGTGGCTAGCTTATTTGGCTTACTGAGATGTTAATCTTCAGATTAGCTGTGTATATTCAAGCACCCACGCTCTCGTATAGTAAGTAAGAGACTTTTAGAGAACTCTGAATTCCAAGCTTTTCTGTTTTTCAAAGCTATAATGGGAGGATAATCATATTTAATTCTTGAAAAAAAAGTTTTGAGCTATGATTCTTAACAAGCAAGTTGTAAGATTAGAATTACTCTTTATAGGTCCGGTTTATGCCTGTGCATTTCACCCTAATGGAGAAGTTGTAGTAGGTGGATGTGAAGAAGAAACGTTATATATCTGGAATGGCATTGACACACATATTTTGGTGGAAGAAAAATTTCAAGTAATTAAAAAAAAATCATTAAATTTTAGTTTGTTTTCTTGTTAAAAATATGGGTTATGCAGATATTACTTTTAAGCAATGTGAGGTTTATTGATTATTTTTAAATACATATATGACAACATTGTTAGATTTTAAAAGAAAGTGATCAAGCCTAATGCGATCCCTTTCTTGGTTAACGAAGCGGGTTCTGATTTCTTTGGGCAGATGAAACTAGTTTGATAAAGCTCATTTAGAAAATGGGATAAGAGGAAATTATCGAATTTAAGCAGATTTACCACAATTTTTCTAGGCGGACTCCATTTATCTTTAGCATTTTTCATTTTTCCCATGCCTTTCTAACTTCTTCCTCCTGAATTCTCCCATTTTTTTTCTTCCATTATCCACTTCCTTTTTTTCTGTAATAAAATTGTATTTTCTATTTTTTATTAGGAGCTTTCCATCGTAAATTTCCTAAACTGTTATACCAGAAGTAATTTCTTTCTTAACACTATATATTTTATAGGATTCTGTCACATTAATAAAATTTAATCATGATGGAAAATATTTAGTCGCAGTAGATATGGCTGGAAATTGTACCTGTTGGAAATATTCTAATAATAATTTCACAAAAATGCATTCTATGAATTTCAACGAACCGTCTGTAAGTACTTCTAATTTTTTATTTTATGAAGAGTTTTGTTAAAAATGAAATAAATAACTCCTTTGTCGCATCTTTAATATTATAGAGCTGGTAGAATGTACATTATTATTGAAAGGGCACTTTAGAGAGATACTGTAATCTAGAATTCGACTAAGTCAATTTTTCCAAAAAAGTTTTTAGAAAATATGTAGATAAATTGGTATGTAAGAAGGTTGGTACAAAATGGTAAATTTGTGATGATATTAAATAAATAATTAGAGAGAAGTCAAATCTATTCACTTTTTAATGTTTAGATGATATTAATTAACGTTTAAATGGTGTTATTAATATGTTGAGAGAGATGTAAAAATCTGTGTTTTATTTAAACAGGGGGAAGAAAATTGAGTTGTATAAACTGTGGGTGGGTATGGGTAGTGTATACTTAATCTTTTACTCTAGCGGTATGTTGGTAATTTAAGTTAGGCGTAGGGAATGACTTTAAAAGAGTGCCTGAATTATAGTTTTTACTATCTAATATAATATTTTACCATTCCATCTTCTTTTTATTGAAATTAATTTTTAAGTTTTTTTTTAATGAGCTTGTAAATTATTTATTTCATGATATTAAACGTTAAATGAACAAGAAATTACCAATATTTATTTTAGTATATTCTATTTTATTGGTTATAGTGGTTAGAATGGCATCCTCAAGCTAACGTTCTTATACTTGCAGAAAAAGAGTCTTTGTCTATGTGGAAGGTACCTACATTTGATGTTGCCAAGTATTTCTCATTGGAAAGTCCTTCAGAAGTAGGATGTTTTATGCCTGATGGTAAGAATTTTGTGGTATTAGTAGGAAGTAATGGGTTCCTGGAAAAATTGGAAGCTTATTCATGTTGTTACACTTTTACATATGGAGTAAATATACGATACATCCATACATACAGACATTTCCATAGAAACAGTGACATTGAAGTTTAAGAAAGAAAAAAATTCAAACGGTATCTGTCACAATGACTGTTGCAACATGTGTAGAATTAGATTAAATTGAAAACGGGGAGGGCAACGCCTCATTCCACTGCGACCTGCATTGAGAGTTCATTGTGGATCCCCTGGGCTTATAGCACTCTTTCAGCTTCGCCTTCTTAATCAGACCTAGCAAAGCTGAAAGTGGCTCTGTCATGAAGCTTGTGGCTTCGGGATTGCTTGTCCTCAGTTGAAGAAACCTTGTTCTCTCCAGGTTTCATTTTTTTCCCCTATGCCATGACTTCGGCTATTCAGCCATTCTGCGTCGTGCGGCTCAATTTAAAAGACTTAGGCTGCGCTGGCGATTGAAGTTGTTCGTTTAGTGGGATAACGAGGGGGCACGTGAATCTCGCGCGTTCGCTCATCATCAGGATGGTTTGATAAAACAGTGCGATAACACAGACTTTCAAAAACAAAATCAATTTATACACACAGTGTGAGTAATATATAAGGCAGCAAAAGTGTATAAACTGATTTTGCTCTATGCGAATCTGTGTTATGACACTGTTTTATCAAGACACCTTGATGATAGGCGAACGCCCGAAACCGGTTGATGACCACAAAATGAAGCAGGCTATCATGGAAAATATCTCTTAATACTTTCCAGCTCTGCGGACCCAACCACAGCAAGTCCCTTTTTACCGGACGACTGAAGTGGGATACTTCGAAACTTGGGTATTCTTTGGAAACTGCTAGTGGAGGGATATTTTTATTGTTTCATTACTTGTGTGCCAGAACTTTCGAATTGAGTTGACATATCATATTTTAAAGTTGAGCAAGTGCACTCATTAAATTTAATAATTAACAATCCGAAAAAAATTGAGTTCTACAGATTAGTGGTTCCTCGTCTGATTCCCCATGCAATAATCTATAGGTGTTCTGCATAAGAAATCTAAGCATGACACTACATTTATTTTGCAAGTCTGAGCTGGCTGTATGCCATACCAATATTTCTTGGTATGGGAATAAAAGAAGCAAGCAAAATCTATAACTGCCTTATTGATCTGTACGCCATTTTTTATGAGCGTACGACATCAAAATATTGAACAGTCTTCACCAGCATGTTATTAATGTGTAACTACCAAGACCATATCTTGGACTGTCAGAATATTGAGAAAGCTTGAGATAAGTTTTTTTATGGTTTAGAGGGCACTCCAGCTTAGCTCCCCTCAAGAAATGGTGTTAATTTATTAATAGTATAGGTGGATCGTCTATTAGAAGCATATTAGTATGAGCTGCAAGTTTTTTGTAATCGATGACTATGACCATATTAAAGTACTTGCAACTAAGCAGAAGAATCGGCTCCCAAATATACTTTGGCTTTCGATAGGCCTTGCTCCTTCTTAATTGATCCAAAGCTGTCTCTATCCACTTCCAAAGAAATAGCTGTTTCTCCTTGATTCTTTTCAGAAAAGAGGAAATTTGATAACTCGATGTGATTTCGGTGCAGAAAAAATAATTTGCGATAGAGAAAAATTAGTTTCCGTAAGATTCTAGACTCCCCTTCCCCTCCTCTCATTCACTAATTTTCAAACAGAGGGAGACCCAGCTGGGAAAACCGGGTGCAACTTGATAATGCAACATTATAGAAAGAAGTTAATCAAGATTTAATATCAACCAAAATGAACCCCATCTTAAATTTTTCCTTTAGGAGCATTACCTAACTAAACCCTTCTTCCTAAGGACTCTTGGCATCCCTTGTCTAAAATTTACTACACTCCAGCACTTGCACTTTGCAATAGGATCTGCAGAGATAGTTGATATGTGCAACTACTTGAATTTTTTACTCACAGGCAAACTGTTGCTTCACTATACACACTCACTCAACATACTATTGTATATATATAAGAGGCCTTAAGGGAACCTCAAGAGATCTTTTAGGTCGCATTAGATGTGGTTTTATTCCTACTCCCTCTTCACATTAAAAATCTAATGTAATTTTAAGAACATTTTTGATAGCCTAATGTGATTGTTCAGGAAAGAATGCTCTCATTGGTTATGACGAAGGATATGCTATCATTTTGGATCTTTCATCTTTCACAGTTAAATCAAAATTAAAACCTCAAGAAATAGATTCTGAACATGGCATAGTTTCTTTAGATGTTCATCCAGATAACTGTCTTGTAGCTTTGGGAACAAAGAGAGGACGGGTCCTCTTGTTTACCACGAAAAATCAGAAGGTGATTAGTGGGACAATTTTAAATGTAAACTGTAGTTTATTATTTCTCTGAACAATTTTAATTATTAATCAATTTCTCAGTTGATAGGTGCGCTGGATATTCCTGAAACTGCTAATGGTAATTACATAGAAACTATTAAGTTTGGACGTGAGTGTTTGGCTGGCTTATTTATAGTTGCATTTAGCAATTATCTTAACATCTATGACAATTCAAAGCTAGTAAGTGATTCAGTCAAAATTATTTTATTTTTGTAAAACTTGTTTATTATAAAAATTACACTAATTGATGCTGCAATTAGTGCTCGACTTATATGGGTGTCCAGCACTTTTTCCAGAAACAAAAACTAATTATTTCTATCATAATTGTTTAGGTTTTAAGACATACAATATCATTATCTGGAATTGGTACTCGGTTGGTATGCCTGGAACCCTATGTGTTCATAGGGACTACAAAAGCTGTTGTAGATGTATGTGATTGTCGATGTGGGCTTAAGAAACTATCACTGCAAGGTCATACAAAAACTATTATGGATATTACATTATCGAAGTAAGTTTATTGTTTAAAGTTTTATTTCAATTTTTAAACTAAATACCTTTTTAACCCATTCTCCTCGAATTAACTCCCCCCCCCCCTCTTAAAAAACAAACATGTATACTAAGTAAGTTTGATCGCGGAGTCTCAGTATGTTAATAAGATACTTCTTTTTATTATTAATATTATTTTATTATGTTTGTATATTATGTTTTGTTTAATTATGATAATTAACTGATTTCAGAGATGGAAAGCGTTTAATGACGTCTTCAGACGACGGTACAGTCAAAATTTTTTATTTAGAGTCTTACACTTCAGATAGCATTTGAAGTACTTTCAGTTTTTTAAAAATGAGGATGCCACCTATTTTGCAATGAAGCACTTCCAGAGTCAAGTTGTGATTCGTTGCTACATATGTATATCATTTACTATGAGGGACTTAATGACTATTTTATAGATTATCCGAGCTAAAATCGTCACGTCAAAATATTTTTATGAAATTTTTTATACTTGCAATATTTAGAGTTTAAAAAAGAACTTCAGTGTCGGACGTTCTTTCCACCTGTGGTACTATTTGTAAAAATTGTTTTATTATAACTTTTTGCTTCTGTAAGTTAAATATGTATCACTGAGAAATGTTAAAATTATTTAAACAAAAAGAACAGAAAAATATCTTTCATCGACTTTACAATTATTGGCGATCTTTGCATCCTTCTAAAATAAATTCCTAAATTGCAATATTTGGTGTTGTATTTTTACCATTGGCACAAAGTTATGTTAACACTTTATTTACTTCCATGAGATTGTGTTTAAATAAGAGTAAATAATTTTATTAAATGACATAAAATTTAACCATTTGAATGAGATTTAGCAGCTTTTAAAAGCTGGCGGCGAATTTTCCTGTGGCTATACTCATACCGGTATTTTCCTGCATGTTGGACTCGTAGCGGAGGTCCCGGGTTCGAGTCCAGTGTTACACTTACATTTTCTCTTCTTAGGAGCCTGTTTTCACCGCTCGATGATCGGAAGTATTAGCTGTAGCGAGAGTACAATAACAAAGTTTTTTAAAAAAGATTATATTGATAGTTTAAAATAACCAAGGAAAATAACAAATAAAACGTGATCTTAAATAATGCCTCACGGGAAGATCATAATTAAGTTAAGCTTAAATAATGAAAGTCACAAAAAAAAGTTTGAACTTAATTTGTAGGCAGCTTGAATAATAAGTTACGGAATTCTTATTTTCAAAAACTATATAATATCCTTCCTAAACATTCAATAACAAAATTGGCAATAACAAATCCAGAAACACGTAAACAGTTGGCAACGTAGATAGGCCTGATGTGGTTGAGCCAGCTATTTAGACATTTTTGAAGAAAATAGAAAAATCTACATGAGATAGCTAATTTCCACCATCGGGGATCTATGTTATCCTAAGGCCATTCTGTACATCCAAACATTGGAGACTATTTATAGTTTCTGCTGTTACTATCTCTAACTCCTAGATAGTATACTAAGTTTTAAGAAAATCGTTGGAGCCGTTTTCTAGAAAATTACGCAAAACAAAAACAAAAAATTCAGGAAAGTCGTACTTCCAATTGATGGATTTGGCCCGAACTCTTCGTGTCTGATGCGGTGTTAGTACTTAAACGAAATGCCAGGTTTGAGCTCTCTGCAATTGTTCGTTTTTGAATATTCTGCTAAAACACACACAGATACAGACCATTCGCTAAAAGCACTTTTTTCGTATCCAGAGAATCCCGAAACATGAATTTCCGGTAAAAAAATCAATCCGATAATATGGCATGATCGCAATACTTCCTCTAACTAGAGGAGTGAGAGAAAGTAAAAAGTCATTTTATTAAATTTATATTCTACTGTTGATACAAAAATTGGAAGATAAGTAAATATTTAGCAAAAGTTATAATTTTGCAGAAAATTTATCAATGAAAACTTTCTATATTGCAGATAGATTTCGGGTTGGATAAATCCATCACCCGGATGTGCGACTTTATTGACTTTTTTTTTTAGTTTTCATGTTTTTCACGAAAATGGCCCAACTATTTTCTTTAAGCTTTGTCTATATATCCACACATAAATATACCTATCAGTTTTATTTGAAACATTTTCTCGGGAAAATATATTTTTGGGACGTTCTGGGGGAAAACAGTAGCGTTACGCTTTCCTCGAAAGTACCACTTCATTGTAATATATGGTTTTACAGCTTACATAATACTCATACTCATTAAAAGCATTGATAGAATTTAAAATTTAATGAAAATCGGTTGCGAGGAGTGCGATTTTATAGCGTAAGTTTCTGAGTTTTTGAATTTTTTCGAAAACGACTTAATTCAAACTAGGCTTGTTGGATAGTTAGAAATGTATCACGTTTATTTGAATCATTTTTCTGAAAAAATTTATTTTACCGGTCAGTCAATTTAAAATTAAATTTTCACAAGCTTTCTTAGTTTGGACATAGAGCGCTCCACATAAGGCCTTTCAGCTATACAATTAAAAACCTCACTACCATTTTTATGGCCAGCCGAACTAAACATTGTAACGTTGCAGTTTCAAAGAACAAAAAATTCTTGATTAAATTGTATTAATTAGAGCAAGAGAATGTCTTGTGAATGTTTCGCACCAGCCTTTTTTTTTTTTTTTATTATGAAGTGAACAGTATTCCAGACTAATGCTTCTCAATCCATATTTTAGTCATAATATCTAAAAAGGCTTCTGTTTTGATGCAAAGAAATGTTTGTTTTATCTTGTTACCCTATTTATGAAAATAAATAAATCAACAAATAAAGAAAACTTTAATGAAGATAAGACTTTCTTTTATCACTGTCATGCAACTGATATAGATTGTAAGTGATGCCATCTTCAAATGCAACGTTTAGTGTGTGCGAGATGTAAGAGGTTTTCAGAAGGCGAGTTGAGAAAATGAAAATTATGTTAAAAAATGTAGTCAAATTAGTAGTGTTTTCTGTATCTTTTTTTTTTTTTATATCCAAAAATATTTAAGTTTTCGAAATAATCTGCAGCTTCTTCTCGATTTCTGGTAACCTGAAATTGCTTAAATTCCTTTCAGATGTAAATACTATTTCTGATAAGACTGACGATAGCACGTCAGCTTTGTTTATATTTATTAAGGGATTTATAAAATTACAGACAGTAAAGAATAATTTTATTTTTATTTTATATAATCAGAAGAAATATTTTACAATTATTTTTAAAAAGGTTTGTTACTTGTAAATCTTTCAATTAAATCAAGAGCCCATAAAGGTTGATCTGCAGGCACCATATGTCCTGCATTTCGTACCATTACTTCTGTAAGATAATTGGCAGTTTTCGAATATCCAGCTAATTGACCACTTACAAACCATAAATTTCTTGGCGCTGTTTTGTATTTGTCTGCACCACTCCAACTCAGTGATTGCAAAAAGCGTACAGTTAATGGATAAGCAACTATTATGTCCAACTGACCATTATATATAAGCACTCTGTATTTTTCTAAAAGTGATGCAATCAATGGCTTTACGGATTGCATTATGTCCCCTCTTAAAAATTGTTCTACTTTAACTCCACTATGGAATGTTAAATTTCCCACATGTATACTTCTTCTTATTACATCTTTTTTCAAGTATTCCTCAATACTACCGTAGGGAAAATATGCTTTATCATGTAGATAATTGAAGTAGAAGCTGAAACCGGTTTTATTATAAAATAAAGTTTTATAAGGTATTAGATCTCCATTCATTAGTTTATCGAATTCTTCAAAAGCCGGTATATATTTCTTTTGCTTTATAAGGTTTACTATTTTAGTCTGTCTTGTTTCTACTTCTGCTTTAGCGTTAATATCTATGAGACCAATTTGATATAAGTAGTTTCCATAATTCATCATTGTTATTGGATCGCACATTCCATTACCAATTGAGATGCCTTTAAGATTGATCTTTAAACTAGTCTTGGGATTATTCTTATCAATTGCATTAGCAAGTGAAGGTACATACTTTCCTGCATATGACTCACCTGCTATATAGAAAGGATTATTTCTATATTGAGGAAAGAGTTGAAAAAACTGATAAATTGCATTGTAAAGATCTCTTGCCACCGAATCTTGATCGGTAGCATAGCCTGCATCTTTTTCTGTAAAACTGAAACCTGTCCCGACTGGATTGTCAATAAAAATTACATTAACTACTTGCGACCAGTAATATGAACGCATGCTTAGACCTCTATGCAGTTTAACATAAAATGGCCCAATTTCATTAAATACGCCGTAAAGCGATGATGCTCCAGGACCTCCTTGCAACCAAAGTACAACTGGTGCAGTACTATTATTTTTTTCAGAAGGAAAAAACCAGAAAAACATACTGGAGTTGTACGATTTATTGACGGTGAAAAATCCTGAATAACTGGCCACATTACCTTTAACAGGTTTCACCGCAGCGGCTGCCTGTCCATCCATGATTTGTCCTTTTTCAATGAAGGGTGTAAGAAACAAAGGGTCACCATAATTACCATTTGCTGGCGGTATTGAATCAACCGTTGGATAAAAATTTAACAAAGCTTTACAAAAAAATAAATTTGTGATGAATAGTAAAAAAAAACGGAACATGTTTACAACTGCACAATAGAACTGAAACTAACTGAATGATAACCAACCACTGGTACTATGACTCAGTAACATTAGTTAAGAGGTCACTGATAGAAAGATTGCATTTCTAAAAATATATACTAATCTACTGTAATCTCTCAAGATTGTGTACAGCATAACTATTATTTGAAAACTTATTTCTTTCGTTTTAATAATATACATGAAACCTATTTCACAAACCTAATAAACGTTTGCTTAGGATACTAAACCAACTAATTTTTTACATTCTCTTATTACACGTTGAGAACGAAAAAATTATCTCTATATGTGAACAAAATATCTCAAAAACAAAACATCCCTGGAAGCTCACAGCACTCCAATATCACCAGACGATCTGATACGAAGATTTCGGTCCAAATTCATTAACCGGAAGATTATTAAACTGAATGTTTTTTCTTCAGTTTTTGCGATTCCCATGTATACGGCTAAGATTTTCTTCAAACTGACACACCAATTACACTCATAAATACAAACACTTTTCTGTGACCATTTTTTCCAGAAATTGATTTTATATATATCCTGGATGAGTTGCAACTTTAAGCTTACTTCTAAAGTGTCCTTTTACTAAAATGTACAGTTTTAAAAATTATGTAATATTAAGGTTGCTGAAATTCGAGTTTCAAAAAAGGCAATATTTTGAATTTACTTTAATACTCTTGAGATTTTTGGGATTTGCTCGATAACGACTCAATGATGTGTTTAATCTTGGAATTATTAACTACACAAATATAACATGCATTTATATTTTTATTTCCAACGGGACGGAGCTGGAGCCTACGGAGTTATGCCCAAGGTTAGAATTAAGGCCAGTTTGGGAAAATACGCCACGACCTTCAAGGGTAGTGGCGTTTTAGCTCTGTGATGAGATTTAAGGCAAGGTTTAGTAGGGATGAGAGTAGCCATATACTCCGATAGATCAAGCTCTTTTGGATGTTCTCTCATCCATCAAATAGCCTCACGACTGGTGTGGAATTACCTAGCAGTGGTGGGTGCTCAGAACAAGCTGCCACTTGTTTGGGCGTCGGAAAAAGCAGGATTTTTGGGCAATAAAAAGGCGGTTGGCCTGGCGAGGGAGGACTTGAAGGACATTTTCAGAGGTTCCGAACCCTTCTCAGAAGCCTGGCTCAAACTTCTACATAGGTTGAATAGAGGAACAGCGTCTTGATCAGGACAAAAGCAGGCAAAACACTTTATTAAGTGACATTCGCCTAAAATCACAAGGGATGTGCTGAAGCATAGTCTAAGGATTTACTAACGGATAATGCAGTTTGAATAGGCACATGCATTAGATACTACTTACAGACTTCGCGTTGTGCTAATTCTGTAAGGCCTACGAAGAAACCTCAATACACATTCTTTGTGAGTGGGCCAGCCAGGTGAGGACAAGATTTCTTCAAATAGGGGAGAGTAATCCCGAAGCCATGAGCTTCATGACGGAGCGGCTTTCAGCTCTGCTAGACCTGTTTAGAAGGGCAAAGCTGGAGGACGTGCTGTAATAATTGACCTTCGACTGTAGGTCGCAGTGGAATGAGGCCCAGTCACCGCTTTATTAATCTATCTATAGTTTTATAACAAATTAAGGAAAATCGTTAGTATCTTTATCAAAAAAAAATCACAAAGTAAAAAAAAAAAAAATTCTATAAAATCGGACTTCAAACCCAGTATTTTGCAAACATTTAAATGAGAATAAATTGCCAGGATCATATAATATAGGGAAATGACACTTGGAAGAAATCCTAAAAGGAATGTCCAATATAGGGAATACTGGAAGAAATCCTAAAGGCCCACATCCCTAAAAAATTTACCGGAAAAATGTTTGAAGTAAAAGTTGTAGCTCTTTACATGTGTATACTAAATTTAAAGAAATCGCTGGAGTCATTTTCGGAAACATTAAAAAACAAAAATCATTGAGAAACATAATAGTCATAATAGTTTCTCTTCCTGCAGTTAATACAATTATATTTTTTAAATTATATAGTCAATACTATTAAAATAATAGTAGTCAATACAATATTAAAATTATCGTTAAATTTGAAATTTTATTCATTTGCTCTAACAATATTAGAGCTCGTGAGGGATATATGTATCTAGCCTACAGATAGTATTTGAATGATTAACTGTACACACACCGAAGACAGCACTGAACAAATACCCATTTTTATAAAACAGGGCCACTCATTAACTTTCACAGTGTTAAGATACTAGCACGGTTAAAAACACATAAAAAGAAGAAACATTTAGAACCACTACTTATAAATTTAAATGAAAATATATAAATTTCAAAACATTAGTAACATTTATTGCAACATCATTGTTGTTCACATATTTAAATTCTGGTATTTTATCCGTCATAGCAGTGGCGGCTCCTGTCTTGGATATGTGGGGGTTCAACAGTTTTTTTTTTTAAATTTACCTATCATTTTTTACATAATTACCAGCTTGACTACTTTACCTATCATTATTAGCAGCTTGGGTTAGCTAGAAATCATGAAGTAAGTCAGGAGCCAGGTAAACGTTGCATCCCTCCCTTACACTTAAATATATTAAATTAATAATAAATCGGTCACTGTGAAAAAAAGAGTTGTATCGTTTGAGTACGAAAATCAAGTGGTTAACTTAACGGAAATTTTTAAATCTTAAAGTGATTCGGTTCAAAGGAAATGTCAATGAGTTAGCTAGCATCGATTCTTTGCCGGGTCATAACAGCTTAGTGATGTTTTATGTACCAATACCAACATCAAATTTTATAATTATAAAAATAATATATAAAATATAAAAATCCGCAAATTGGCACAGGCACATTTGAATACCGGTAACGCCGTTAGTGCAATGTAGAATGTGCAAAAAACTTCGGGTAAGTTCATTCAATGTTCAACGCACCAGTAACCCCCACTCTTATTTTAAAAAAGTTAATAAGAATATAAGAAAATATACACATCTCTATACAAACACAAAGAAATGTTTTTATATATACATGTATATTAAATTCCCCAGCGCGACGCCGAAGTGTGAACCTCCAACTTCCTACATTTTATAGATCTCCTGGTATGTATACGTATTATACCTACAATTCACTATAGTGCATAATTCATTAAACAAACCCATTAAAGTGAGCTCCTAAAGTGATATACTTTCCTACCCTTTTATGTCTTATTCTCCGATTTTGACAACAAATTAATGTTATTTTCTCACATCCATCCCCATCATACATACCTAGATTTGATTTGATATATTAAACAATTGTATAAATCAGGCAATATATACAATTTTTTACTGTGACTAATGTTTGTAACTAATATAAAAATTAAAATATTTTTTTGAAATTGAAATATGAAATAAAATAAAAATATGAAAATGCGTTACTTTTTTATTTAATTTTCTTTTTTCTTTCAATTAGCTGGGGTTTCAGTCGCGCAACCGCGAATACCAGTAGCCACCATTGCGTCATAGCATGCATATTCATTTTGTTCCTGACCGGTTTCGGATTTTCATCCATCGTCAGAGCAAATTAACCAAGATCGTTCACTTCAACGCAATGTTTCGTATACTTACTCTTGTTGATTTACATGTGAGAGAGGTTGGATAAAAGTCCGAAACCGGTCAGGAATATAAGAAATATGCATGCTAAGACGGATCAAATACCAGGTGTTATCCAGCATTGCGCAGCCATCCACATATTTCCCAAAAAGATTTCACAGTTCATATGTCATAAGCATTAAGAATCATGTTGAGTAATTTTAGAAGAGGAATGCAAAAATGTAGTACTTCTGCCAAATTATAAATAAAACCAAAATAATGATTGAATATCACCGATTCAAAGACGTTGAGGAGTATCTCGGACAAATGGTATCGGTCAATAACCGCCTTCACAAAGAAATCCAAAGAAGATTAAACTTGCCCTGTAGCAATACTGGCTAAAAGGAATAATGAGAAATGGTAAATAATACATATTAAATGGAAAATTATATTTATCAGTTGTGTCTTACAAGTTTTTACTTATGGTTGTCACGAGAAAAGTATACTGGGCATTAAAAGGAACGAAAAAATAAGGAAATAATTAGAAGGAGAACCGGTGTAAAGGATTGTATATACAATTTACAAACTGAAGTAGTACTGGGCAGCCATATTGCAAGAGACATAACCAGTATGTGGTCAACTATTGTAACTCCTTTAGATAAGTGGAGAAGGAGAGGAAAGAGAAGGAGATGGATTAAAAAAAAGCAGGGACTACATAGTGGAGAATCATCAGCAACAATCAGAATGAATATTGCTTTGGAAAAAGAAGAAAGGAAAGACAGAGTAGCATCTGCACGATCCAAGCCGGTTATTCGCCATGGTTAATCGGTTATTCGCTAAAAAACTTGTAATTACAGTCCTACATACAGAATTAATACAAAAGGCTATATAAAATATATTATTAATAAAACTAATTATTTTTAGTAATTTCATTTGATATTGCCATTTTATTTGTTTCAATCAATTTAGTTTTATTGATATTTATTTATATACAGACACTTTAGATATCACTTTAGAAAAGTTTTTAAAAAAACTCAATATTAACGTTTTTTAACAGTTCAATTGTAATATTTTAACTCTTCTCTCTCTTTAATATCACTATCGTATGAATGTATATAGTATATATAAAAATAAAGTCTATTGAATTGAATTTAAACAAAGTTTTTGATGAGTTATGAATAAAATGTTATCTAGTATAAAATAATTCACAGAATATATATGTAGGTACTATTAGGTATTTCGAAATGTGATTTTAATTGTGCAAATACAGTGCTCATGCATATAAAATTTGCTCCAGATATCAAAAGATTTTAAACCCGGAGAGAATTTCATAATTTCGCTCGGAGAAATGGATTTTTAAAATTAAATAGAAACATGATATTCAATCAGTTAAATTTATTTTAGTAATATAACAAATAAGAATTGCTAACAACTCCTTTGTACCAATAAAAAATAATTTAAAAAAATATTCAAATCTACATCTTTAAAATAATCTCTTGAAAAATTAATCTAGAAAAGGTATAATGTATTCATCTACAAATGACATGTTTAAGTGCCAATCATAATGCGAATACCCACTAATACTAAATGTTACTAATTTACCATTTTTATCCAAAGTTTGTAAGCCAAAAGAGTCATTTTTATAAAATCCTTGTTCTTTCATTTCTATCACAGTTTCATTTGAATCGAAGCAACCAAAGTGGCTTAAAAATAAAAAAATTAATTACGTTTACTAACTGCGGCTAAATTTATTATATACTTAATCAATTTTAATGTAACTTACCTAGATTGCCATGGAGTAATAACACCGTCATCTGGTCCACCAATTAGAACCATTTTAGATAGTTTAGTTATTCCTTTCTTATATGAATCACTTTTTTCCGATACGATTAAATTATTTATATATGGTAAGTAGTTGCTGTACTCAAAAAATAATTTTTGATGGTGAGGATCGTTCCAATAATTTCCCACTGATGTGTGCTGCCCAACGATTGAATAGAATAATTCATAAGCAGTCTCACAAGCAAGTGTTGGAAAAAAAAGATGAAGAAATTCGGCTGAAAAAAATAATAAATCATGCATAAATTTGCTTGCATTACACACTGGCATCAATATGATATATATTTCTATGTGTGTTTAAAACAGGAAGGCTTTATAGTATCTGCTTTGCTCTATGCTCCCTGCACTTCTTCTTTCCATAAATAAATTTATTATATTTGCCATCAGATACATTAAGTCTCTCAACTTTGGGTCTCTCTTTATTTTTGTGAGCCGTTGGAGTATCGTGCATTTTTTTGTTGTAAAATAGGTGTGATTCGAAAAAGCCTCGTCTAGTTCAAAACATGTTTTTTGGAATTGTCTTATGTCTATTTATTCCCTGAAATTTTCCCAGTCTAATGATCCTGCTGCGAGAGCGGGTTGAATTTGAAGTAGAGTTGTGTGTCAAGTTCTGTAAAGATCGTCTAGTATATGCCTTCGATATGAGAGAGGTTACAGTATGTGTGAATGTTGGGCCTGTGCCTACTTAACCTCTCGTTAATAGTTCCAGTATCAACCCAGTGAATTTACAAAATTTATATAGATAATCATGACTGCCCTGCAGAGCCCTGACATGGCCCAAACATAAAAGATATATGCTAAAAATAAAACCAACAATTGTGAATGCCTTCAGGGATGACTACAGTACAGGAAGGTAGACTAAGATGAATATAGTCTGCGATTTGGCAGGTACTCTGTCTTTTTTGTTTAAATAAATGAATAAAAATGTCATCTATCTCTTTATATAAAAAATATATAAATAAAAAGATTAATATAGCTGACTTCATTAAAAAAAAAGTATTTCGTTTAATACATCTATGTCGTTAATATATGCCGCAAGATTGTTTATAAGAAAGTGCTCTTATATCTTCGTAATCTAAGCGTTAACTCCCTATACTCACTGAAATATCTTACTTATTTTGTCCTAAAATAAGAATAAAAATTTCTCGGTCAATGGCTACTAGTTACATCCCTTCCGTAGGATATCGTGAAATTGCTTCGAAATTAGTAAGATTTCATCGACACCATTATTTCTATTTTATTTATTTACAAACACACGCTTAAGCCAAATAATAGAAACATGCATAAATATTACAGGAAATAAAATAAAATTATATAAGTAATAGCGAACAAAATAAAGTAATGTGAACAACTATTATAGAAATATAAAAATTATATATATGGTATTGTAACGCAGCCACTAGTGCCATCTAGCGGAAGAAACAGGCATCAAGTTCTCGCGGATGCTAGGCATTGAATGTCAGAACAAGAATGTGGTTCCAACAAGATGGTTAACCTGCGCATTATGCCTTAATGGCGAGGAGAGAAATGAATGAGATGTTTAGTAATAGCTGGACCGGCAAGCTGGCCTTCCAGATCGCCAGATTTGAGCCTTCTTGATGTTTCCTTTGGCGATATCTCAAAGAAAAAATTTATACCAAGAAACCAACAACTCCAGAAGCACCTAGAGAAGACAATCCAAACCTGCTTAGCAATTCCGGCAGAGATGGTACAATTAGCAACTTCATATGTAGGGCAGCGACTGCGCTTGTGCCGTTTATGCCAAGGAAGTCATTTTGAATAAATAGGAAATTTTTTTTATCGATTTTTGTAAATAAACTAGGTTACTGATTTGTTTTAATGATGTTTTACCTGATTTGTACTCGTATGGTTTTAAAATAGCTTTTAAGTTTTATCAGCATTTGAACCCACTTATTTATTCGAAAGTAATATGAAAATCCGCTTTTAATTTTAGTTTATGAAACAGAAATATAGGAATAAACGACAAAACTGAAACTTCATGATTGAATATCTTGGCAATGGTTCGAAGTATTGAAGTGAAATTAATGGCATTTTTCTTCACCTTTTTTAATAGTTTTCAATACAGTAGTCAAAAGTGGGGGTCAAAGGAAATCACCACTTTCAACCACCGATTTAAAGTGTAAGGCGGCAATAAAATAAAAAAAACATTAACACCATCATAATAAGCTAGAGCGACAATTCTTCAACAAACGTTATTTTCACTTTTTAGATATCTTGCTTCATTTAAGAGTTATTTCAAAAGTGGCCCGTTTAAATGAGACTCTTTATAATCCTTGGTGAAATCATGGTGTGTAGAATTATGAAAGCAATTATCAAGAACTTCAGAAATCTTATTATGGTATAACATCAAGTTAGTAGAAACAGAAAAATCCATGCTGCTATGAGATTATAATTTTGCATAAATCTGGGCAAACTAAATCAGTTGCCAAGGATTCAATAGTATCTTAATCATAACCAAAACAGGGATGGGATTAGGTCTGCGGTTATCGCACTGAACTCCCACGCGGAGGTCCCTGATTCGAGTCCAGCTCACTGTCCGGTGATGACAGTGTTGTCTGTAACGAGACAATATTGTCCGGAGGCCGGCACTGCACTGAGAAGCCTCGAATGACCGTAGATGTTGACGCGCCGTAAATACAAAAAACAAATCAATATTACGTTTTTATAATAAATTCCCAAACGTACACTACTTACTACCGTACTGCCCACATTGTGGGGCACTCAGAGAAATAAATGTATGCACATTATGTTCAGGATACTGCTGCAAAATTCCACGAGCAAGCAATCCTCCTTGCGAATAACCTGTAATAAAGAGTATTTTAAATAAAGTAGTTGCACTAAATACATAATTTCAAAACATTTCATTACCAATTAAGTTTACACCCTCAGGATGTAATACCATAAAATTCAGTGCATCGGTACCAATTTCTAGAACCTGATGCCACATTGGCCTTAAACTTGACCATCCTCCGAATCTGTCAGTCACAAAAACTTTAGTGCCAGGATGAATCTGTAATAAATTATTTACAATTAGTTAATCAATCTAGATAAGAGATGGGTGACATTTAAATTATAAAAAAAAAAATTACACATAGCACACCTCTTGAATTCTCTTCGCCAAAGGTAGCATACTAATATTTCCTGATAAAACTCCGTGTATAATAATCACGGGTTTATACCCTGTTACAGAACTAACAGCAAAAGTGAAACAAACTATATTTATTTTTAAATACCAGAAATACATTTTGGACAGTTTTAAGGCTGCAGATTCAACCAACTTATTATGTTTAATATCAATAACTGAAAAAATCTGGTTTTGCAGACCACTAAATAAAAAGATTCTTTAGACTTAGATTAGATAAACATTCGCCTTAACAATATACCTTACTTCCTAAATTATTACCTTTAGTTCAAGTTTATATCAAATACTTCGTCTTGCACTTCATCATATAAATGAAGCTTGGTCAACTCATCTCCAGCAAACACAATTTTATTCTACGATAGTTTAGAATATTCATAATCCTTCATTAATGTAATAAGAAACGATCTATTACAACACTGTTAACACATTTTAGAGCAACAATTATGATGACTAATGAAATAAAACTTTAGTAGTTACTAGTGCGAAAAAACAGAAGTTAAGTGGTATGAATATGTGTCTATTAACGTAGCATAAAAATAAGGGTAAAAGGTTTCAACAAGGTTATCGCTACCTGAACAATTTTGGTCATGCCTAGTGGTTCTTTCTTATAATTTTGATTACGGTCCAAACATGGTTACTCCAGATAAAAATGAAGTTACATCACAGTACTTATGGGCTGCTTCGAAATTACTCAGAAATATTTCTTCCAAATCAAGCACACAAGGGAATAATAATTTGGATACCATTTCTACAGCACTCAGGTAATAAAATTTTAAAGGTGGAGTATGATAGTCTAGATTAGTGGAGTAACTCATACGACATTTCAGAGTCAGCACGTACAAGTTTTTGGATAGTCGTAAAGACAAGCAATACTATTGTCCCAGATGCAGTAATCCTTGGAATGAAGGAAGATTCTCAATGAGGATACGTTCTATACATGTTCCAAAACGACTGAAAAAGAAGATTAATTCATCAATAGACGTTATAAAATCGCATTATAAAAGAAGACTGTTGGAATCATTCAAATTGAAACAAGATAATGTTATGGTAAGAGCAGTCTTAAACTTTTTCTTTCTAATTAATTCACTATTAACTTATTTAATGTTATTACTGCTATATGATTCTTAATTTCACGTTGCAGGTGTTTCGTTGTCATATTTGTCAAAATATTGCGAAATGTTTTATCACAAAGCAAAAGGTTATCCTTCCCACTACCAATTTTAAACCTGAAAATGAGCAGAAATATGATAAAAAGAGGAAGAAGAAAAAACGGATAAGAGACAGTGTGGCAGGATTAAAGCTTGAAAATATTGTTAAGAAAACGAAAGATAGTGACAAATCGGAAGAATCTACTTTTAAACCTGTTCAAGGTAATGAGAAAACTTGTGAACCAAATCTTTTCTCAAAGAAGAAATTAAAACGCGCCCCTCAGAAGACCGAAAATTTTAAAATCCATACTTGTGATAAGGGAGACCAACAAGATTTTAGACATTCTTTAAATGCATTCACCTGTAAATTCGATAAAGTAATAGATAAAAACAGACATGAAATATGCAATCCTGAGAAATCTGAACACCAACTCTTATTTCAAAAGGAATGTCATGAAACCTTGAACACAGAAGAAATATGCTTAGATGATGTTAATGTCAAGACGGGTATTGTGCATAAAGAAGTACATAAATTCGCTGAAAGTACAGATGTTTTGAACAATTCATTAAGTGCAAACAATCCTAAAATACATCTTAAAACTCAGAAAATAATAGGAAATCGTGCTAAGCTAAAAAAGAAGAAACAACAATTAAAATCAAAGAAAATTAAAACTAAATCAAATTCTCAATTGAGGGAATTCATAAAGTCTTTGTGAAATATTTTCGTAAACGAAAACTCTATAAATGATAAATACCAATCAAAGTTCATATTGTTCATGTTTCATGAAGAGATAACTTCCCTTTATCATTTTCTTTCTCCATTCATTTTTCACTTGCGATTATATAAATTCTTGCCTTAAATTTAACAAATATCTCGTTGGAATTGACCCTCCCATTGTTTTTTCCCTTTGGTAGTAGTGTTTATTTCCTACTTGTAATAAAATACATTGGTATTTTAAATTTTGTATGATCAATTGCTGTATGACTTTTATAAAAATTGCTGATATAAACTTTCTGTTCATTAAAACCACTTCCGGTTAAACGATTTTCTTCAAACTTGGAATTTTGACAACGTATTCAATTCAGTTAATATTTATATACACAATAGGATTGTATAAAAAACTAAAGTAGCACTTTAGAGGAAAACATAAAACCACATCCCTCCTCAAGAGCTCATTAAATGAATTTTCCTGGAGAAATGTTTCAAATAAAAGTGCACTTCCTCTCTTTGTGTGTAGTTTAAAGAGAACATTTAAAGAGAATCGTTGGGACAGTTTTCGATAAAATCGCAAAAAACTGAAAAATCTATTCAGTAAAGTGGCTTTTCCGGTTGAGGAATTTTGGTAGATCATTTCGGATCCCATTTTGATATGCAAACGAAATATCAAGTTTGAATATTCTGCCATTTTTCGTTTTTAATCTATGCTGTTCTCACACATACACACAGGCCATTTTAAAAAAATGCTTTTTCGTACTCAGGGGACATCAAAACCTGTATTTCCGGAGAAAACTCAGTATCGAAAATTTGACAGAATGAATACTTTATCTTATAGGAAGAGAAAGTAAAAAGTCATACTTTCCGTTTGGTGGAACTTTAAATGTGTATTGGATTTTGAACAGAGATATTGACTCCGAAGTTTATACAGCCGCTGTGTGGAGTTTAGGAAGTATTATAAGCAAGATACCCCTTTTTAATCATTCTAAATAAAACTATTCTGCAACATGATAACGCTTCCACCCACTATTCGCGTTTGATTCTAGTTAAAATTACCAGAGTTAAGGTAAGCATTTTGTCTCACTCTACCTCTAGTCCCATCCGATCATGGTCTTTCCGAGTCTATTGCTCTCATTGAAAATTATGAAGCATTGCGATTTTACCACCAAATTGAAATCCTAGCAGAAACACTGGTGAATTTGGTAGAAAATGAAAGTTTATTATTTGAAGAATAAGATTCATGTGAGCGCTTTTATATTTCATATAAACTATTTTTTTGCACAAAAACTTTTGTTACATTTATTATTTTTCAATACCGATTTTCGAATTTCTCAAATAGAGTTCTTGCCTTAAATGTAGGAAATATAGTACAAAAATAATTCCTTTCAATATGCTGTAAAAGTATGTATTTATTTCACCAAATTACCTCCGTAAAATGAGCACAAATATTACAGCTAAGTATGTTGGGCCTTGCAGTCACAGCTTATTAAGAAAGGTGCTCCTTGTTCTTGTAGTTGGTTCAGCAGAGCTGGACAGCACCAGAGATATTTTCCGTGATAGCCTGCTTCTTTTTGCAGTCATCTACCTCTTTGTGGTGCTACGTGGACCGGTTTCGGACGTTCGCCCATCATCAGGATGAGTTTGTCCAACAGTGTGATAACATAGATTTGCACAGATCAAATTTAGTTTATATACTTTAGCGTTTGACAAACGCATCCTGATGATAGACGAATGCCCGAAACCGGTCAATGACCACAAAAAGAAGAAGGCTATAGCGGAAAATATCTCTGGTTTGCTATTCTAGTATACTCAGGAAGTTGGCGCTCTCTAAAAAGTGAAGTGCAAAAAATGTATGTACCTTAAACAAAATAGCTACACACAAAATAACAATCTCTATTTTTATAGATCGATCGAACATTTCACCATGTAAGTCTGCTATATGAAAATCGGTGGTGCACACAAATGTCCAATTTTTAGCAATTAGGTTAGCAACTTATATACGCGGATCTCTGAGAGAATGGACTCGGAGGGAGCATAACCGATACTGGAGGCTAAGCTCTGGTGGGGCAGAATGGTTATGCCAGAGCTGTGTAGAAGAAGGACCAGAGACATCCTGGGACTAAGCAGGTATCAGATTTCTCTGATAACGGGCCTGTTTACCAGGCATGGCAGGTTCAAAAAACATCTGCACACGGTGGGGTTGGTGGATATAGAGTCCTTGTGTAGACTACATCAGGAGGAGGAGGAGACGGCCTCTCATCTGCTCTTTGATTGCGTTGCAATAGGTAGATTGCGGTACGAGATCTTCGGCACATTGAGGCCGGAGGAAATCGTACTCCAAGAAGGTCTGGTGGGGTAGCTTTTGGACCTCATGAAGAGGGGGGCTTCCACTACTAGGTTTGAGGGGTTGGCACAATAAGCCTCAATGGGAGGCTGCGGTGCCTTGGTTTTAGTCCCCCCCTGCATCATTCTATCTATATACGCGGATATAGAATGTATGGGTCAAAAACCATAAACTCAGAGCATATGGATAAACTTTCCAGCATCTTCCAGGCGGAAATGCTCGCAATCAGAAGATGTGCCCAGCTCAACCTCGACAAGAAATATCGAACGGAGAAGACTATCCGATGATCCAGAATACCAGATCAGCCATGCCACCATTAAAGGCACCGATCTCATAAGTTAGATCGAAATCTTAAAGACAGAGAAGTAAGATTGATGTTAAAATACTTTGGCATGCACAAAATAGATAAAGAAATAATCAACAAACCAATGTATTAACTGATTTTGCTCCGTATAAGTTTGTGTTTATAAAGACATCCTGATGATGGGCGAACGGCCGAACCCAGTCAATGATCACAGAACGGAGCAGGCTATCACGGAAAATATCTCTGATGCTATCCAGCACTGCGGACCCAACCACAACAATAAAAAAATAAATTTGTAAAATGGACTTTTCAACTTCACTGTAATAATTAACAAAATAAGCTTTTTCGTTTTTCATTTTAATGGCTGAGCAGCTGCCTCTAGATTTTTCATTCCTTGATATTTTTATTCATATAAAATAAACCTTCCAGGTATTATCACCAATGTTTCAAAAAGCGTTTGCAATCCTTGGTATGTATGAAAAAATGAACGTAAAATAGAAAAATCTTTATTAATTGTGACCAAAATGTTTGTAATAAAATTATTTAGCTAATAAGGAAATAAAAATAAATATTTAAGAACCACAGCTTCAAATAAGAGCAAAGTAAAGTAACCTTAACAAAAAATTTCAACAATTTTTTTAAAAATTCATTCAGTCTTTGTAAACAATAACAATGAATTTTTAGACTCATTAATTTATTCATATACATTATTTATAAATAAGTAGTTGTTTAAATAAATAAAAGAAAATTTGTCTTTCTCATACAAAGAAACAATACTAACTGAAAATATTCAATAAAAGAGTCTAACAAAATAATGGAAAACATCTTAGATACAACATGAATATTATGTATTTTTTACATTGTTTAATTGGGGTAAAAGTAAATTATAATTATTCAGAGAATAGTACCATTTTTTCCATAGATCACTTAAAATTAAAATATAGTGTTGCATAAATAGAGAGCATAATGGCCAATTATATTTATCTGGGAATATAATTCTAAGAAATCATTTACTATTGGATTGGTAACTGTGTTTTTGTAGTTCATATAACTACGAATGGACTTTAAAATAATTTCCCATCATTTAAAACTGTGACCGCAAATTGAATAAACAAATTTTTAAATTGTTCGATTCAAAAATAACATTTTTAGTTTTTTAAGGTAGGAGCAATTAACAGGTGAAAACAATGTAAAGATATTGACATTCATCTGAAGTTGTACTGACTATAATAATCACATCTCATAAAACGAATCTTTGCAAAGAATATTAAATAAAGTCCCCATCATTATCAAAATTTGGATGTATCCATGATTACTATGAAAAAATTGAGAATTTATACTAAAATGCTAAATTGTCTTACTGTTTAAAATTTAATAGCAGCGTAAATCAGTTGTAAGTTTCTATTTACAAATTATCATCATTTACTGAATATGCCAACGATTTGTTTGTTTCAACATAATTATTTATAATAATGTTATTATTACAAGTAATTACATTAACATTATATTTATTAAACAATTAATAAGAAATCAAAAATTATTATTACATACTTAATGAATATTAATTAAAATAAAACCCACACTCAAAATAATAATTTCTCCAACATGCTTCTGAATAATTCGAGAACAGGGATAATTAGGTAATCGGAATTATAAGGTCACTGCATTTTTCATTTTTTAAATTCAATAATACAAAATTGATGTTTTGTTTATTTTTGTCAATGATATATTTGCTTAGGAAATTTTGAAAAATTTTACTCAAATTTAATTAAGTGGATTTAACTTCTTAAAACTAGACAAAAATTAGCGTTCATAAATATTTGCACATATACTGACATACTAAATAAAACTTTTAAGTATTTCGCTTGTACTAAAATGGAAATTACATATTCATAATAGCATTCACATGACAACCACAAACTATCTATATTCGAATGGCAGTTACAAATATATCAAATTTAAAAAAAAATCTGATACTGTTTATCTGATAAACAATAAATTTATAGTGGAACCATTTAATAAAGGATTTACTAGTTCAAAAAAAGTTTCACAAAAGAAGAAAACAAACAATATTGGAGTGTCAGAGACATTTTCCGTGGTAGCCTGCTTCATTTTGTGGTCATCGCCGGTTTCGGGCGTTCGCCCATCTTCAGGATGCGTTTTTTAGACAGTGTGACAACACAGACTCGCACAGAGCTAACTTAGTTTCACACTCCAATGTGTGTGAAACTAAGTTAGCTCTGTGTTTCACTTATTGTGTTACTAAGTTACTAAATTACTTATTAAGTTACTAAGTTTCACTGAGTGTGAAACTAAGTTAGCTCTGTGCGAGTCTGTGTTGTCACACTGTCTAAAAAACGCATCCTGAAGATGGGCGAACGCCCGAAACCGGTCGATGACCACAAAATGAAGCAGGCTACCACGGAAAATGTCTCTGATGCTTTCCAGCTCTGCGGAACCAACCACCACAACAAATATTGGAGTGTATTTGTCACTCCAACAAATAAGAGATATGCTTTATTTAATTCAACTTTCCTTTTACAAGGGGACTTAATACGAATAGTGTCCATCAAGCTTTTAATCTGATTATATATATATATATATATATAATTGATTGACAGTCTAAAAAATAAATCTTCGGCAACTACAGCCTTGGATTTTTCTACATATAAATTACATGCTTTTCTATCTTGGAAAATCAATATACCATAAAAAAGTGACATCACATGAATCCTCGGATCCTTAGATACTTCTTCAAAAAGGTTCCAAAAGGTGTACCTAAAAAAAAAGTAAGAATTTTAATTTTTTTAGATAGATATAATACATCTATCAATTAGATAGATTTTTGAATGAATTAAATATATTGAAATGTGGGTGGGTCCGCAATGCTGGATAAAATTCCAGAAATAAATATACGAGGCATGTCCAGTAAGTTAGTGAGCGTACTGAATTTTTGTAGGTTACAAAAATTTTTAATTGAACAAAAAAATTACCTGGTTACATTAGTACATACGTAAGCTATTTTTCGACATAGTCACCATTCCTCTCAATGCAGGTGGTGAACGGGGTATTAATTTTTTGATGCCTTCCTCGAAGTAGTTTCCGCCAACCCCTTCGTCGGACCTACCGTCGCGGAAAGTTTCACGGATACGAGGGTTCCTGGATGGCTTCCGTGTAGCAGAGTCTGGAGCTTGTGGAAACATCGCGAAAGTTCATCCACATTCAATCTGGCTCGTCACGTAGCGGCACTTTTGTTGATTTTTTCACACATTTCGGTCAGTCACAATTGAATTCTTTCCCGCTCCTTCTGATCATCATCGCACAGACGTAAGGACCGTTTTTTTAAACTCGCGACCCACTTGAACATCACGTGGTAACGATGCCATAGCTTATCACCATATTCAGGTTTGAACCTCATTTATAAACCTTAACCGGATTTTTTTTTCCCTTCCATACGAGAAACGGATGACGCCGCGTAATTTCACACTTGGCGGGAGATTGGATTGACAATTTTCACGATACAGATTTTCGCGTCGACCAGTTCTCAACGTACTGACCTCGAACCGGTCTCGTTGCGGAGGGGAGGAATCAGGCTTCACGACAATGTAGCCAACATGTCGAAAACAAAATCCCTCCGGCCGTGAGAGCCTCAGTACACTTACTTGCTGGACATGCCTCGTATATGAATTATGAATAGATATTAAGATCTGTCAGATTTTTAAATAGGTCTGTTTATTCAAAGAAAATTGGCAGGAAGCACTAATTTGTTTATTGGAGTGTTATAAAAGGTTTGGAAATGAAGTTTCGTTATAACCAACTGATTGGAAGTGAAACTTTTTTCTTATTGATACCATTATTATATTGTTTAAATTCAATTTTTGACTTTATTTGCTATAATGGTTCGTCCATACTTTCATTTGAAATATTTTTTATTTATCGAGTTTTCTAGAAAGCGATTTGATAAACGTTTTACGTTTCATTTCATACGCTGATACGCTAAGGGCAAAAATTTGCTTTGAAAATTTATGTTTGAATAAAGTGTTTAAAGTGGAACTTAAGTATTGCAGAAAATAACGTCTTGTGCTTTTTTAAATATAATTTTTTCATTTCGACTACTTTGAGGAAAAAAAAATTTGTACCGAAAATATAATAAAGTCAATTTATCAGTCTGGGATTTTATTTCCGTCATAGCATGTTGATCCTGACCGGATTCTCATGAGTATGGCTAACAAGTTCGTGTAATGGGTTGACAAAGTAGTAACAACAAAAATAAGCATGCTACGACGAATAAAATTCCAGATAAAATAGCTAGCATTGCGGATCCATTCACATATTTAACATTCGATTAATTAGGTTAAAATTGTTCTGAAATTAAGTGTCAGAAATAACAATAAAATATTAATTAAATTTAAAATAGATTAATACCAATATAATTTGGGTTTTTATTTCATCATTTTAATCATCTTTATATGATTTACAAGAAAATGATGGGAGTTCAGTCTCATTTCAAAATAAATAAATGAAAAGGGGTGTTATTTGACAAGAAGGATAACATTGGTTATTTGTTTGTTATTGGTTTGTTGGTCCGAAAAATTATTATTCTGAAAGAAAACAATCAATTGCAACAAATGAATCTGACTGAAAAAACGAACAAAAATTCTAGGCTTTAAATATCAATAACTCACCTCTGAACTGCTAATAGTCTGTCACTCTAATGGGATTTCTTCCAATATCATCTAAAAATGCATCAAAATACATATTTCAATTTCATATAACACTGTCATGAATATATTTTATATCATTTATATTACGAACTACATGCTCAAAGGTTTACTAGGATTATCAAAAGCAATATTCTACATCCCTTTAGGTTGCTTATTATAAATAACAATTTAAAGAAAAAAAACAAAATGTTAATACAAAAGTTCACAATTCCAAATCCAAAGTTTTCCGTCTAATAAAGGCATTATTAGAAAAAGAAAATTCAGAATTCTCTCATCGGATTGACTGACAAATGTGAAATAATATTATATTTGCATATTAATTATTTTAAATGGAATTCTTAATTTTGCAAGACTATTTTGTATCTATCAGTCTTATAATTCTGTAAAAAAAAAAACTTATTTAATTTACCATCACTTTCACTAAAAAACTGGGGAACAGAACCAATTGCTTATGGATTTAAAATATTCTGCGGTCAACAATAGCCTTCGGAAACTACAATGAACTGATCCTTATTAAAATACTAATTTAAAATAATAATATCTTGAATTTTATACATGATTGAAGCCATTTATTTTATATATATATATAAATCAGAGAAAAAAAATGGCAATAAATAAAATATGCAAACAGAGCTAAAAGGCATATTTTCCCTACCAACCAGAACGTATAACATAAGGTAGTTCTGACCTTTACACAAGAATCCAGATAATGTCGGTCACTTGTGCCATCTGCCCTGGTTGGTAGAGTTTTGCCATGTCTGCGCAATTCCTGCTGGGCTTCTATCAGATCCATCGCGGATGCCGGGTCTATTTTATTAATCCTTATCACATTTACCAGATGTTCAATGTAATGTGTCCTGTGCATATACATTGATAATTAGCAACAAAGTAATGCATTTTTTAATTTATTAATTATAAAGAAGTTATAAAATTTGCCTTTTAGAAAGGTCAAAATTTATATGTATGGTCAAATTTTTATTTTGTAAGCTCCGAGGCACAATAATGAAATATTGTAAAAAAAAATAAATGTTACTTAATACTGATCAAATATTATTGCAATTACTTCCTAAAAACCCTCATGTTCATCTAATTTTCGGAATCAGAAGATATATATTCTTATTCTGTACGATAAAAGTAGTATTACTACTATTCCTGTAGCTAGGCCATTTCAAAGTCACATTATCCAAGGAAAACAAAAAACTCAAAATATTTTTAGTCTCTGAATATGAAAATAAAAGTCAATCCGAATGAGAGTATTTGTGAAAGCACAAATGCAAGCACAAATTAGCTGGCACAGATGTCCCAGTAAGAGCATATAAGATATGTGACTATAAGAACAGGAAAGTTTAATGAATAATAATACACATATATAAAGAATAGCTTCCACAATATGTTAAACCCGCCTGAAAAAGTGGTATTAAACATGATTTATATCCAAAAAGTTCCCACAATCCGTGGTCCACATTTTTTGTATAGAGCCGAATTTAAGTGCAGAAGTCGCTGGCGAATTTAAAGTTACAGACATTTGAATATAGAATCACGAAATTTTCATGATTTTTTTGGCTTCTATTTCTCTTATATTTAGAGATAAGTTCAATTTCTACAAAACATGCTCACTTATAATAAAACGTTGCCCTCTTCTCGGTAATTGAAATAAATCACTTTGAATATTAAATGCCAGCAACCTTTGCTAAGCTGACCAATGTCTATCTTTCAAAATATAAGCAAATATTTTGAATTTTGTTTTATAATTTTCAAAAATGATTTCCAAATCGTCAGACCTTAAGTTATGAGGAAATGCTTATACGGCAATGGCCAGAGGAGTTTATGTAGAAAAAAAAAAATCTTTACCAGATCTATGTTTCTGGCGCCAATTGAACGAAGGTTGAAAACGTCCATACCTCTCTTCTCAGACTCTAAAGAACTGAAAAAGGGAATCAATGACACCCGAAACCTGAAGCAGTAACGATTTTTTTTTCTTTAAAAGACTCCTCTGGCCATTGCCGAATAAATATTTCCTGTGTTCTTATTTTCTTATATGTTATAGGCAAATGGGTGCATAAATTATTTTCTCCTTCCAATAGTCTAAACAGACTGGCAGTAAAATATTTGTATGTTAAAACTGGTTGTACGGAGGAAAAAAAAAGATTAATTGAATTAGGTTTTTTGTCTCTAATTCGAGTAATATTCGAAGAAGTTTTGCTGAACTTTTTGTAGCAAATTGCTGTATTATCATTCATTAAAATTACCTATATTAACAGATAAAACCAATATAATAACAAATAGTGGAAATTTATAACTAGTGATTTCTGATAAAAAAAACTAATATGCTGTACACAATAAAAAGAACAAGATAATATTAATTTTTATTAATGTTTAATTATATGAAAAATCAATTAAGAAAAACATTGCAGGCAATTATGACTTTATTTAAGATATACCTTCGCTAGAGAATTATAATACTGAGACAAGGGTGTGCCATATGGATTTGGTGGCGGCTTCCTGCCACTCCTTTTAATAACAGTTTCCAATTCTCCTGCGTCCAAAATCAGGAGTGTTTCTAAACCGTTTTGTCTTATTTTCAAACTAAGATATTCCACATAGTGTTTCCTAAAGATTGGGTTTTGTTTAGATAAATGAAACCTCTTCTAAAAAAACTATTTGGATATATTATGTAATATTAATGTGTGTATATGAGTATGAGTGTAAACAGTATAACTGAAAACAAGAAACATTGCAAGTATGGCAAATTGTTATTCTGTTTAAGAATCACAAGAAGTTTCACCAAATAGTTCTGTTATTGTCTAATTCCGATCAAGTTTTACGCGCCATTTTATGATCACGCCAGCTTGTCCGAAATTGTGTTTTCACTGGGAATATATGTTTTAAGATCCCCTTATACGAAAATGATATTCCGAGTTTGGAGAAAATTGGTTAAACTGATTGGTGCGACTTTATGGAATAGATTTCTGAGAGTTCCTCGTAAACGGCAGCGCTACGATTTACTTTTAACTTGGAATGCTAACTGCACAGATATAGAAACGTTATCACTTTTATTAGAATCATGTTTTTAAAAAATTGATTTTAGGAGTACTGGAATCTATATTAAATTTCCAATGTTACTTTGTTTGTTCAATGTTATCGGCGCTGACTTCAAGTACTACCTAACTTGGGTAGGTACATGTAACCCCGCATGTAAAAATTTGCTAATTTTATATTTGCAATAATACAAAGTCGTTTAAGTATTTTACACCATTTTTTCGATTGTTTGCAATTTCGTTGCCAAAGGTTTAAGACTGTCGTTGAATGCTCATGCCAGTTTTGTATTACTTTATTATTATTATTTTTTTAACAATTTTTTTTCTAAATTTACAACAAATCTTGCACATTTAGTTGAAATGATTCATCGAGATAGCTGTTTTGTGGGAATTCTGTGAGCGCTGTAAATAAAACCTTTCTTTAAAATGTTATTTCTATGCAGTATACTTTTTTCAATTAAATAGCATCAAAGAAAAATAACCGATTTCAAAATTTCGAGATTGGGACATCGAGATGGTTGTGTGAAAAAGGGTCATATTTACAAACTTGACCCCTACATAAATCTACAATTATATTCGAAATATTTTTGGGAATTTTTTTTTGTAAGGGGATTTAGGAAGAGCTGCGACTCTACAATAAAGTTATACGGTTTCATCTCCTATATAGTATTAAAGGCAACTAACATTTAATAACTTACTTCAAAGAAAAGATGTGTTAAAATTGCCTAACACTATCCAGATCCGTTATTTCAAGCCAAAACTGTTCCATGATACCAGTAATGTTTCAGCAGTTGGATATGTAATTTTCTTTAACTTCAAATTTACTGAGATTTATGTTTTAAAGATTCATCTGGTTTATTATAAGAAATCATATAATCACTGCGGCAATCAGATAGTATTCCTTCAAATAATTCATCCAAAAAGTCTTTTCTACCGAGGTGGTTTATTTTAGTACATCGGAAATTCGCTATACTAAAAAATCGTTAAAAGTATTCAAAACTCTTGCTAATTGCTTTTATTTGAATCTTGAATGCTCGGTATAGGTGGAGAGAATTTAGGTCTGGTTGATGATATAAGAAGAAAACTTGGTTAACACTGGTAACTAATATATTAATAGACTGCCTGGACTTTACAATAGAGGAATGGTTAAGGTAGAGTGGTATGAGAATGTATATGTATTTACTGCTTATTCAAATTTTGTACTTTTGTTTGAAAAAATTCTTTAAATATTTCTCTGGGAGCGGTGTAAAGAAATACTTTCTTTAAAATACTAGTTTGATGAGTTACTATAAACAGCAATAAAGGCAACACTTAAAATTCCCAGTTTATAAATAAAATAAATTTGATAATCAGAACCACAAAATTTTGTCGCAGAAAATGTCGTAGAACATTTCGGATATTTTTTTCCCTTAGCGCTTTAAGCAATGTAATGCTATCAGATTTTCGAATTAGAATTTTCACTGGTAATTCATGTTTTAAAGCTCTCTCTCTCTCTGAGTCCGAAAAGATTTTTTTAAAGAATTGTTTCTTTTATAAGCGGCAAATTTCAATGGAAAATCGAAAGAAATCAAATGAGAATATTCTGTTTGGGTTAATGGAGATTAAAAACGATCAAAGTTTTTCGCAATTAGATTACTACAATAAAATACATTGTTTTTATATTTTTTTTGGAAATTTATTTGCACAAGGTATTTAATTAAATATATTATCAAAGTAAAATGGTCCTTTTAATTATGTAACTTTTCATTGCTTAAAGAAATTTCATAACTTCCTAGAATTGAAATATATATGGTAAATAGAGTTTTATAATACAAATGTTAATCAGCAAGGAATTTATTTCTATAATTAATAATAGTATGATTTAAAAAAATAATGAGTATCCATACGGTTATTGTTTTTTTTTTTTTTACTTTCTCTTGTTTTAACGAATAGTTGTAATGATAATGATGGTTTTCTTTTAATGATGACAGTTTTGAAGGGGAACTTAGAATTCTATCCTATTTTGCTGATAATTAGCGGGTGCTAAGCATAGCCCGAGACTTTCGGGTGATCGCTATATATTAATACACTTTATATCAAAATTAAATTTAGTCAATGCAATAGTGATCAATTCAACACTTATATTGTGGTTATAACATTTTTAAAGCACCTTCAGAACATAATGCTTTTATTTTAAGGACGATTAGAAAAACATTTGTACAGTAATTATGTTTAATTTTCTTACCTGCATAAGCCTTGTCCTTCAATAGGATATCCGCAAATAGCCTCTGTGAGATTACCATCGGCAGTTTCTCTAAGAAGTTGTATTCTGCATCTTGTAGAAACATTATCATCATTACGGGTATAATTTATTCCATTGTCCTAAAAATTACAACTAATGGTCATTAAAAAAAGTTTAGAAAATTATGATTAAAGTTGCTATTTTAGAGATAATTTTATTCTAATTTTTGAGTTTGTTAATAGCCTCTGCTGATTTAATCTTTATTTCGGTCAAACAGTAAACAAATAAGCAATAAGTACACTCTTTAATGCTTTTGCGAAGCTTAATTTCACTTATCTTAGTCAGAAGAAGTATAACACAAATACAAAACTATTTACTATGCTTCATTATTCTGTTCTTAATTAAGTATTAATGAAAGTAAGTGTCTTAAAATTCGATATAGCACAGTTTTTTAATTCTAAGCTCTCTTAAGCACAATACCACCAATTAAATTAAAATGCCGTAAATCTTTAATGTAGTAATGTCTAATCTTCTTAGAATTATTTATCTAAAAGAATCTGAATTATTATAATTATTATTTTAAATTTACTTACATCTAAAAGTTTTTGCAATGTTGCTGGTTCTTTATCCCGTAAATAAAAAAGACAGTTTCGAGGATGATGTGAATGTAAACCAAGTTTTTCACAGTAATCTGACACTTTGCATTTGGAACCCATAAGGAATTCTTTAGCACAGCCGGAGCAGAATTCATATTTACACTGAGGACATGTAAGATGCATGCATCCTCCTTTTGCCAATACATATCTGCAAAAAAGAAACTCAATAATTGTACTCATCTTTTTTTAAAATAGACTGTGAACTGTAGAACTCGCAGTAAGAGGAAAAACTACGGGCAGTACTGCCTGGATTCAGACCTGGTGCATCTCCGGCGCATTAATACTAAACTAATCCCGACTCAAATAAGGAATAATTATTTCAATATAAATATTGCTTATGATTGGGCTTTTTAATACTTATTATGAAGTACAGTAAAGGTGACAGAATCAAAAGAAAAAACAAGTATTTTTCCTAGACCACCTCCTCTGTAATTTCCGCTGCAATCCTTATAATGACTCTTTCCACAATACTAATCCTTTTTACTGTGAGAATCGTTTAAAAGCTTATCATTCATTAATGAGTTCGTAAATGTCATCCTATATTTCTCTGCTCTTAGAGATACTTCTGTCTAAAGAGATGTCTTACTAACAATTCTTCAGCAGGGATTAAACAAGAATTTGGTAATACCACTTCATTGATTTGATTATAGCGACGTACACAAATAAAGTCAACAATATGTATCATTTTTCACATCTTATTTAACAAGCTTCTCTTTTTTTAGGAATGAATAAGATAAGAAGGCATTTTTATTGAATAAAAAACTGAGATTTTCCTTAATTTTAGCCACATCGAAATATGACTTCAAGATTACGAAACTTAAATTCAACTATGACTTTGACAGCTCCATTGAGTCTTTCAAAAAATACTCACCTATTGTTGCATTTTGGACAAGTCACACCATTTTCGGCTAGATGTCTTGCCAATTGATTTTCGGGATCGTTAAATTCTTTCCAAGCAGCATATTCTTCACAAGACATTTTTTCATGTTCTTTTTCCCACTAAAACGAAATAATAATAAACAATACATTCAAAAATTAGTTAATCATTCTAAAGTTTAGTTATCAAAGCAAATAGTTGACCTAATAAATTGTAAGAAAAAAATATTTAGTTGAGAAAATATGTTCTCTACGCCATCTCAGAATTCCATACAGAAATTTTTTGTGCTGTATAAATAAAAGTTGTGATCAAAGTGCATGATGCGATTACTAGCAATATATTTATTTTAGTAATTTGTATTCAGTTTATTACACAACATTACAGGAATATCGTTGTGCTGCTACCCATGTACGCCAAAATGTTAATTAAAGACAGATAATGAACAGTATCATGTACAAGGATTTTTCTGGAAAAATGTTTCAAACAGAAGTGTTAGCCATTTAAGTGATTTTAATATACAAAATTTACAGAAAATATTGGAGCCGTTTCCAAAAAAATCCCGAAATAATAATAAAAAAATTAGTAAAGTTGTACTCCGGTTGATGGAACTTGACCGAAACTTTCGTGTCAGATGTGATGGTGATACCTAAACGAATAACAAGTTTGAGTATCTACGGTTTTTGGTTTTCGAGATATTTTATTCGCACACATATACTTTGTGCTAAGAACACTTTTTTCTTACTCGGAGGACCTCAAAACAAGTAATTCCTATGAAGAAGTTCAATTTCGAAAATTTGACATGATCGTAATTCTTACTCTAAATTATACAGTCCAAATTGTAAAAATACAAAACGATTTTCTTACACTTGAAATTACCATTATAAATCGAAAGTAGAGCAAGCATGTAGTTTTGTTAAGTTTCTTTATTTCTATAATTTAAATATGCATTCACGCCAATCAACGGCTACTCAACAGACCAATTTGTCACAATGTACACGGTTACTCCAAGAACGGACTTCTAATTTAATTCTGTTCATCTCCTTTATATCGAATTTTTAGTAGCAAGTTCATTTATTTATCATTATCTTTAATCAAGTTGTGGTTTATGAAGTTATTATTGTATTAATATTTTTATTTTATTATTGTTATTTCTGAGAGATTTGTAGAAAAAAGGAAAAATAAAACACTCAAAATAACATATTTATTATTTTGGTTCTAAGCGCAAGCTACCATTGATCAAGATAGGAAAATGCTATTAACGCGACAACATATTAAAGACACTTACTGGTCGCCCGCATTTAGCGCAAGTAATAGTCTTACAATCAGGACACATCAAACGTGTTTGCCGAGGATTCGCTATGAAACCTGATGAACACTGAAAAACAGTAATAATAATTACTAAAATAGTTTACATATATTGCAAAATAACAGCAGTTAAAGAAAGCAAAAAAAGTAACAATTAAAATTGGATCTTACCTTAACGCACCATTTAAAATGAGGATCTTGCATTAGTGTTCTATCTCTTAGCTTTCTTTGGAACAATTCATGCACTTTTTCTCTAACAATTGCCTTAAGGAAAATATCTAAGTTGCTAAAATATTCCAATGCTTGATCTTCTTCAAGTTTTCCTAATTCAGGTTCTTTACAAAAAGGACACACACAGTCATTTATGCTACGTTCGGTGATTTGCAATGTAAAGTAGTTGTTTGCGCACTCAAGGCAGCAACGATGATCGCATTCCAGCATAGAAACCATCTACAAGAAACAAAAGAGATATATAATATAATGGATGTATTTGGCCCTTTTTAATATTAGGAAATATAGCTCTTGGAGGAAAAAAAAATTACAATCTTTTACTTTCAGAACTATATTGGTGACTTTTCGGACATATCGGTGTCTTTCATCAATAAATGAATTTGAATAATTAAAGAGAAGAATTAAAAACAAAATCACAATTATTCAGTAAGTTAATGAACTTTTTAATTTTTTAGATTCAGTACCTGATATAAGAACCTAAAGTACTATCCCCGAACGTGAACGTCGATTCATATAGTTTCTAAAGTTAAAGAATTTTTTCCTTTTAACTCTGCTAATGTCGTCTAAAAGAGATTTTGTATCTAATATATTTTTTTTATAATTGTGTTGACTCCAAGGAACAAAATAATTAAATAAATAATATAAATATAAATAAATAAAAACAAAACTAAAGAAAAAAAAGTTATAATCAATATTTAAATGAAGAAAGTATGAACTCTATCATTTCGATTTATACTTCTACTAAATTAGTATTAATATAAATATTCCTAACAGTATATCTAGATCTAAATATTTGTACCAATCTTAATGGTAGCCCAATTTTCATTTTAAAATTTCATAGTTGATTTTTTTTTAAGACATTAAATTATATGTTGCAAATTGGATGTTGAGGTTCGTTCATACAAAAGAACTCTTTTTAAATTTCTACAGACGTTTCGGCAAATTTATTGCCTTCTTCAGGGTTTGTACAAAGGTTTTAATACAAATCAAAAAAATAGAAAAACAACATAAAATATAAACATAAATAAATTTTTTCAAATAAATTTTTTTTAAAATAAACTATATAAAAAATAAACTTATAAAAAGTATGATATACGAATATATATATACAGCACATTTAATTTTATTTTAAACTATTGTTGTAGAACAGATCAATATTAAACTAAATCACAATAATTGGAACTTTGACAATATGTGGCATATATAAGAGTAAAATATGGAAATAACTTAGGAAATGTACTTACAAAAATTTTCAGTTAGAATTATTTACAAATTGTAGTTTAACCTGTGATATACCGTCACCAAGTGGGTCACCAAGTCATTGGATGGGTCAAGGTTTATAAAGGGCTGGGAGAGCGGATGTGAAAACCGTGTCTTATAGGAGATTGTTATAAATGAGGGATAGGTTTTCGATGTCTGTTGTAAAATTGATAGATAATTTATACTTTTTAATATGTATCATTTCCAATAATTTCTTTTACTTTCTCTTACTCCTAGTAAGAGGAAGTATTGTAATCGTGTCAAATTTTCGATATCGAGTTTTCACCGGAAATATCCGTTTTGAGGTCCCCTGAGTCCAAAAAAGTGGTTTTTAGCGAATGGTCTGTGTGTGTGTGTGTGTGTCTGTGTGTGAGTCTGTGTGTGTGTATGTATGTGAACAGCATAGCTCAAAAACGAAAAATCGTAGAAAGTTCAAACTTGATATTACGTTTAGGTATCACCATGGGATCTGACGGTGCGTTATGTGTCAATATTCCTCAACCGGAAGTACCACTTTACTAGTTGTTTTTTTTACGTTTTTGCAATTTTCTCAAAAATGGCTCCGAAGATTTTCTTTAAACTTACTATATCAACTACACATACAAAGAGCTACAACTTTTATTTGAAACATTTCTCCAGGAAAATTCATTTAAGGGCACTTCTGGGGGAGGGGTGGGGTTAGGTTTTCATCTTAACTGCTGTTTCAGTATATTAGACAATTCTGTCATCTAAATAATGTTAATTAGAATTAAATATGTTGTTGAAATTCCGAGTTTGAAAAAAAATAGATAACCGGAAGTGCGTTTTTACTGAAATATAATTTTCAGTTTTCTGGTATTTTCTCGAAAATGGCTCCAACGATTTTCTTTAAACCAGCGTTGTTAACTATACATATAAAGAGCTACAACTTTTATTTGAAACTTTTCCCCTGATAAATTCATTTAAGGGGACTTTTGGGGGAGGGGGGTTATGTTTTTCTTTAAAATGCTATCACAGTTGATTATACAATTCTGTCATCCAAATTGAAATAACTAGAAATTAATATATGACCCAAATTCCGAGTTTCAAGGAAATTAGTAAACCGGACAGTTTTACTGGACAGTGTTTTCACTTTTCGACGAATTTCATTAAATTTGGTACACTAACTATAAAATTTGTCAATTATAATTTTGAGTACTGGAGTAAGAGAAAGTTGTGTGAGTGTTTCACACCAGATTTTTTTATATATTGTTGATGGAGAGAATTTTAGTGTTTTCCATGTCAAATTCATGTTTTTTCCATTAGTGCTATAGTCATGTCAGTCGGTTTTTTAGTTTTACAGTCGTATTTATGTTGGTACAGTCTATTTTTTAAATATTGAGATGTTTGTCCTATGTATGTAGCTGGGCATTGTAAACAATTTATTTTATAAATTACATCTGATAATAAAGTTGTGGGTGTGGGGTCTTTTAGTTTAGAAAAGAGTTTTTTTTAGAGGATTGGAGTTTTTGTGAGCAATGGAAAGGTTATATTTCTTGAAGATTTTAGCTATTTTTTCTGATAGACCTTCTATGTATGGGATAGAGATATAAGATATTGGAAGTTACTGTGATGGCATAGAGGGAATTAGGTCGGTCATATTATCTGTGGATCGTTGATCTAATATTTTTTGTACTATATGGAGAGGATAGCCATTATTTTTAACTATCTTGGATAATTTTAACTTGTTCTCATCATGGAAACGGAGCAATAAATTTGCTGAAACGTCAGTACAAATTTAAAAAGAGTTCTTTTGTGTGACCGAACCTCAACATCCAATTTACAACACTGAATACAGCGGTCGTAACGAACACCAAAAACATTAAATTATATTATAAGATGGCAGTGGCGGCTCGTGACTTGGATATGTGGGGGTTCAACTTTTTTTTTTTAAATACTTACATTACCTATCATAATTAGTAGCTTGGCTAGTTAAAAATCACGAAGTAAGCAGGAGCCAGGTAAAAACTTGCATCCCTCTCCTACAATTAAATATGTTAAATTAAGAATAAATCTATTAGCTCAGTGGATAGTGCATTGGACTCCCACGCGGAGGACTCGGGTTCGAGTCCAGCTGTGCTGCCCTTAGGTTTTTCTTCCTAGGAGCTCTTACAGCACACTGTCCGGTGATGGGCAGTGTTGTCTGTAACGAGAGAACACCATCCGGAGGCCGGCAGTGCACTGAGAAGGCTCAGGCGGCAATGACCATTACTCAGTTCTCAAAATTATAATTGACAAATTTTATAGGTTGTGTACCAAATTTAATGAAATTCTTCGAAAACTGAAAAAATGTTCAGTAAAAGCGCACTTCCGGTTTACTATTTTCTTGAAACTCGGAATTTTGGCCATCTATTTATTTCTAATTAATTTTGTTTGGATGATAGAATTGTATAATCAAATATGAGAGCACTTTAGAGAATAATATAACCCCATCCCTCCCCTAAAAGTGCCCTTAAATGAATTTACCAGACAAATGTTTCAAATAAAAGTTATAGATCTTTGTATGTTTAGTTTATGTAAGAAGATTCAAGAAAATTATCGGAGCAATTTTTGAGAAAATGGCGAAAAAGTGAAAAAATCATTTACTAAGTGGTAAAGTAAACCCACTTCCGGTTATCCGATTTTTTTCAAACTCGGAATTTCAACAACATATTATATTCTTATTAATATTATTTAGTTGACAGAATTGTATAGCGAACCGAAATAGAACTTTAGATTGAAACCTAACCCAACCCCTCCTTCAAAACTGCCTTTAAATGAATTTTTCCGGAGAAATGTTACAAATAGAAGTTGTAGATCTTTGTATGTATAGTTCATATACCAAATTTCAAGAAAATCGTCGGAGCCATTTTTGAGAAAATTGCAAAAAAGTATTTGTATATATTTGTATTATATTTTTTATTATAACATCTATTAAAAGAAGTTTGGTTTAATTTTAATATTGATTTTAATATTGAAACCAAACTTCTTTTAATAGATGTTATAATAAAAAATAAAAAAAATATAATACAAATATATTATTAAAGTATAAATTTAAATAATTTTACAGACAAAAAGCACACAATAAAGACTGAAAGATAAGTAAGAAAAAACCACGTGAGCCTAACATATAAATGAATATTCTTTGGCTGTTTAAAAACAAATAGATAATAGTTCTGATGTAAAATGGACAAAAAGCAGATAATGCTAACATAAATAAAAATAACGAAACCTGAAAAGTATAAAAAATAAAAATAAGTACAAGACTCGAACTATATCTGTAAGTAGCAATGTTAAAACTTCAGTAATCAATTGTTTTAAATAAAAGACACAATAATTAAGATATAAAATTATATGTATATAAAAAATTTTACAGAAAAAAGATTAAAATAATAGAAACCACGTAACCATCACTAGAAAAATATTTGGTTGATTAAAATAAATAACAAACAATTTTAACTAAAATTAGACGTGAACAGATAATGTTAAATAAAAATAACGAAGCCTACAATAATAAAACAATAAAAAAATATAATAAAAAATTTTCACATAAAATAGCAGATTAAAAAAATGGTTAGTAATTTTTGGACAAAAATAAATACTAATTTGTGATTAAAATAGGTATATTTGTATACAAATTGTATTAATATAATAATGTATGAATAATGTTTCTATATTTGTAGAATTTCCTCTGAGGATGGCACGTTTAGTGCCGAAACGTTAGCAAATTTATAAAAAAAGATCTGTAATCACTACAAATGTGAAAAATAAAACAGGATTGGCTGAAAAATTGGCTCCTCTCTTTATTACCATCTTATAATAGAAAACACTTTGGCCTTAAAATCAAAAAATTGTAAATTAAATTATATATTAACCTGTTTCAAGGAGTATTTTCCGGCACATAAAGAACATTCTTGTTGTAAAAATGTAATTGCCTCTTGTAATGAAGCGCATTCTTTAGCAGCTACTAAACTCTGCTCTTCATCAAATTTCATTTCCATCAATTGCACTGCCAATTCTGCCTGGTCATAAGCTTCGACTAAACCTTCAGCCAAAATTCTTCTAATATCTCTCTAATTAACATAGTAATTAAAGAATGTTAACATTAATTTTTTCTAATATTACAAATTTATCAAGCATAAGACATTTGTACTTACTTCATGCTCCTTCTTATCGCCTAAAAATGTCTCTTTATCCTGGACAAATTTGTCAGTACCTTCGTTATGTGCATTCGTTTTCACATTATTCTGGTCACTTTTCTCTTCACCCGTTTGCTTCTCCACAAATGTTTGTTTGTTTCTCTTAATTTTAGCGTTGTTGTATTCTTCTGTATGTGTTTCTTTTATTTGTTTTTCTTTTTTCTGTTTATCTGATTCTTCAGCTTCATAAAAGACACTATCAGAATTTTCTTCGGATTCTGAAGTAAAATTACTACTTACTTCGCTTTCCTTTTTTTTTCTCGAAGAACGTTTTTGCTCTGGTTCATTTAAAGTTTGTAAATCTACGGATGCTCTTAAAACAGTCTGAAATAAAGTACTTACAATTCTTTCTACAACATCTTCTTTGGATAGACTTTCTTTTAATAAATTTATAAGTTCAGTACTATTACTTAATGTATTGTCTTGTGGAAATTTTGTTGTGACTATTTCAATATCTTTCATATCCTCTTTTGGTGTGATGTTTTTATTTTCATTTAACTTCTTCATTTGTTTTATATTGTTAATTTCAACATCTTCAGAAATAGAACTTAAATCTTTTTCAGAATCTGTAGGTAAAGAGCTTATATCTTTATCAGAATTTCCATCTGATGCATAAGTTATCAACTGACTTTTATCTTCATTTACTATTTTATTATGTATGACAGTAACTGTAGACTTCACAGAACTATTGTCCGGTAATTCTGTATTACTAGATAGATATGTTTCATGTTTGTCATCTGAAACACTAGATGTTTCTATGATTTCATCAGAAAAATTTACCTTACGGTTTGATTCGGTAATTCCAGATTGATTTGTTAGTTCAAGAACTGTATTCTTTACTGAAGTATGTTTGTTTTCGATCAATAATGCATTTTTTTCTTCATTTTTTGAAACAAGTTCGTCCCTATTTTCAGTAGAATCTCTTAATCCTTCCTTTTCCTTTACTTCTAACTGTATTGTGTTGACTTCGATAACTCCAAGTGATTCTCTGATATCCGCTTTTTCCAGTTCTCCAATATGGTTTTCAGAAGTAAGTTCGACTATCACTAACTTTTTGTCGCCAAGTTGAGACGGTTCTTTTACATTTTCCGTAGTGGAATCCTTTTGTGTGTCTTTTAAAGTGATATCTTCTTCAATATTAATATAATCTTCACCATCTATGGCAAAAGAATCATTAATTTTAGATGTTATTGCAGATATTGTAATCGAATCCGATAAGAGATCGGATTTAGTTTCAGTAACGTTAGCTATTCCTTTATTGGTACCAGAATTAGAACATTCTTCGATATTCTTTATTACTGTCTCTACATAAGGGTATTTAGTTATGCTTACAGGTTCTTCAGTAATTTCCCCTCGGATCTCGTTATCATTAGAAATTTCCTTACCAGCGTTTTCTGAAAAAGTATTTTTATTATCAGTAATAATTTCTTTTTGAAACGTTAAGGACGGGGAGTTTTCACATTCATTACCATTTATAATCATTGTGATTTCTTCTTTAAGGGCAGTTAAATTTCTGTCGATCTCAGATTCCGATAGATTTACATTTTCATATGAAACTTCATTTGAATTAGATTTATTTACATTTACTTTATTAATTTGCACAGTATATTCATCTGATTGTTTCTGTATTATTTTTTGCGATCCTTCTATTTCCATACTTTTTGTCCTTCTCAGTGGAAGTTTTATACGAAATTCAGTAACATTTTCTTCATCTTTATTGCTTTCGTATATAACGCTTTTATTACAATTTTCATTTTCAAGAACTGCTAGTTTGTTTTCAGTAATAATACCTAATTCTTTTGAGTTTATTGATTCGCTCGATATTTTTTTCTCTTGTTGATCCACTTTGACTTCCGCATTTTCATCTATCACTTGAATGTCATTCGAGTTTCCAGTGTTTGATAAAGTTTGCCCATCGTTTTCACTTTCTTCTTCATCTTTATTTTTATCTTCTGATGCTAAACTTTCATAGGATTCACTGCTAGATAATTCATGTTCATCACTACTTTCCACGTCTACGATACCATCAGCCCCTTTTAACTGGTATGTTTCCCTTAGCGCTTGGATCTGATTTATAAATTCTTCATTGCTGACAGGTTCACTAGAGATTTGACTTGATGATGAATTTATTTCTTCATTACTTAATTTTACAATTGAATTATTTTGTATTTGTAAATTTTCATATTCATTCATGATCATTTGCTGTTGCTCCATGGAATAATCTCTACTAACAGATGAACCACCGTCTTCTTTATCTAATGAATCCATCAACTCACTCGTAGTGTCTTCTGTATTTTTTATATTTGTATTCCAATTTGAAACTTTTAATGCCTTTATTACACTGTTTTTACCTGCTAAATTTATTTCATTTAAATCTAAATTCTTATTTAGACTGATCATACTTGTATATTTATTTTTTATTTGTAATGAATTGTCATTAGCTTCAAAATAACTTTGTAAATATCTATGAACATCTGAATTTTTTCCAGTTTTATAATAATTACTATTGGATACACTCTGTCTTCGTTTTAAATTTATACTTAATCTATCATCCGAATCAAGCTGTCCGATTAAATTTAAATGCATCATTGATTGAGATAAATTTGGTTTGTGAATTTGATTTTCTAGCCATTTATGAATGCGATCGTTATTAATGTCAGAATTATAAGAACTCACCTCGTCGAACTGCTTACCACCACCCCTGCCCATCCATGCCCCATTCTCATCTGTGACAAAAAAAAAATACTCTAATAATATCAAATTTGAAAGTTGAATAAGGTTTCTTATCCACTGCATATTTAGTTTAGTTAATAAAGAAATTTCATGCTTCTTTATATGACAAAAGAATTAAATTCCTTGTGTATGTAAATATATGTAAATATAAAAAAAAAAAGAAGGAAAATCGTAGGAAGCTCAAATTAGATATTCCGTTTAGGATCCACAATGGGAACTGATCAGAATGTTTCGTCAAAATCTGTCACCAGTAGTCCCGGCTTAACTAAATGGCTTTTACAATAAAACAATATATGATTTTGTTGAACTACTCTCATGTAATTTTTCTATGAAATGTTTTTGGGAGGGTTCTGTGGGGGAAGCGGTGACCTCAGACTTCCTTAAAAATTGCTATTTCAAAATACCGTTCAATACAGAACTTATTACATGTATTACTTGGTTGATTGTTTGATAAAAACTAAATTTGAAGGAATTAAAAGTTAAAAGAATCGGTCAGAAAAGTTTAAAACAATATGAATGGGATGAAAGTTTTGGGGATTTTCTCAAAAATAGCACTAAAAATTTTACTTAACTTGAACAACTTACTACTTATATAAAATCTGTTCTTATTAATTGAAACATTTTTTCAGAAACGTTGATTTTTAGAGATTCTTTGTAGCCTACACGTTAGGCTTCCTTCTGTTAATGACCCGTTAAACGATCAAACTTTTTGTTATATATGTTTGTCAAACACGAAAGTTTGATCGTGTGTGGCTTTGTTTGATGTGTTTGTCAAACAAAAAAATTATTTGACGTGTTTGATGGAAGAATTGATTGATGAAATGTTTGACAAACATGTTTGAAGGTGTGCGGGTCGTTTTTGTCAAACATCTTCAGTATTTGTTTTATTTTCATCCGGTGAACATGTCCGAGCTAGGGAAAAAGGACAAGGATTTTGTACTCCAGTTTATTTCTCTATACAGAGACTTTCCGGCATTATGGAAATTGAAATCAAAAGAATATAGTATCCTTCTTAACACATAACAGTGTCCTTCTTTTCGATTCTCGGACGAAGTAATTCCAACAAGCTATTGAAGGTTTCGCTGTCCATTCGGAGAAAGTTGGCGTAGTCCCCTAGTTCTGTTACTAATATTTCTTTCAGCAAATTCTCATGACTATATTTATGTTTCACTTTATACCATTCTTTTGACCAACATCTTGATTTTTTTTCTTAACGCAAAGTGCCAGAGTCAACGCGAGAAACGCTTTGCCTTTATTCGAAGACATTTAAATAAAATAAAAATAAATGACCACACGATGTGCACAGGTGAAAAAAGTCAAGCAACTGAACAGAAGTTTGACAAAACTTGATTAAACGTATGCGGCTGTTGTTTGTCAAACATGGGACATTTGACGAACATATTTGACAAAAAGTTTGATGTTTACCGGGTCCCTAATGCCATGCCGTAAAATTTGCAGTCCCCCCTAATGGGAAATAAAGGAACTAAATATTTATTAAAAATTCCACTTTTTTTAATAAGAATTGTCCATAAGAACAGAAGGAGTTTCAGTAAGCGAAATCGTGTGAGATATTTTTCTTATTATTTTTAAATTAGTTCAACATGCATAATTTGTGGAAGTACCATGTGCTAACTTTGTGAAATCTGCGCTGTCATTGTCATTGGCTTGTGGCGGACCCCATATTCTCATCAGAAACGGTTTTAGCTGGCTCTTATTTAGTTCTGTATAGGCAGCTTCTACATTTCCATGGTGAGCTGTCAACATTGTCACTATATCCTCTCTTGAAAAGTTTCCTCTTGATAGCAATTCTGCGTACTAAAATATTATTCCGTTAAGGATCGTTTGTTTCAACTTTACATCATATCAAACCTTGACACATTCCGAAATATTGAATACATATGTCAAATGAATGTTTTTAAAACAACCAAAAATGAAAATACTAACAAAAATATATCTTTTTGAAAGGTCGAAATCAGGGGAATGCTTGATATTTTATGCCAAATTTACTTTTATTTTTTAATGTCATAAAGAAAATTTAGGAAAAAGTATCCCCTTCCTGATACTCAAACCTGATTTAAGTCTTAGTAGGTTGGAGTTATTAAAAATAAAAAAAAAACAAGGGTTTCAGCTAAATTAAAAAAGATAAACAAGTTACATATATCTTTGCCAAATCTACATCAGATTAAATGAAAGAAAATATTAGTTTATAATACCCTTAAAATCCTAACCATAGTTATAAAAGTAAAACCTAAAGTTTGGCGAGTTTTATAATCTCTTGTTACATACCTTTCTTTGCCTCTGGTCAACACATTCTGTCACAGCAGCCCAGACATTACCATCGTGAAGCCTAAGTGCATCTCTCGCTTCAGAAGCAGAGATAGTTCCAACAGTATTTTCTTTTCTTTCATGACCATAATTAGTGGCCAACGTGACAACCGTATCTATCATGTTGCGCCAATTTTGCTGCAACCATAAAATTGGATCTTCATCTTCACAATGGGTTAAAGCAACCGCCAAATCATCAGCAGTAAATTGATTTTCCTCAGCATCCTGTAATTCATTTCATTAATAATTAGAAATGATAACGAAATGAAAAATGTATTACTAGATTTATATGGTGTTTAAACTGTTCCATTATTATATGCAAAAATGTAGTTTTATTAAAGAGAAAAAAATTCCTGTATCGCTAATTAAGCTATCATAAATATTTTTTTTTTTTTTGAAACTAATTTCTCTTAAGGATTGTTGTTTTAAATATGGTTTTGAATCTGAACTTTCCCTTCCTGATTTTTTCTGAAGAAAAAGCAAGCCATTCAAACTTGCTGGAGCATAGTTGATTTCAGAAATTATTACTATTTTGCCGAAGTTGTAATAAACAAGAAATTCCCCACAATTAAGAAACAAAGTAAACCTTTCTGAGGAGGTTTCGTAAGAGGGAATTAGGGTACTACCATTCTGAAGTGGAATTTTGAGGTTCATCTTCTTCATTGCGGTGTCGAATTACATTTACCGCATTACATTGAATTACATTTAAGAAGGCAGTAATTACATTTACTGAAAAAATCGGCCATGAGGAGAATCTCATAAAAAAAATGTTACATTTAAAGTAATGAAATGGTTTTAATATATTCTTGCGAAACTTCTGTAGATACTGAAGAGTTACTTTGGAATTGGGTGAAATAAACTGTGTGGGCTTTGTTCGTTAAATAAAAGTACGGCTCTGTTCAAAATTAGTCCAAGTTCGGCTTTTTAGGAACATCATTTTTTTAACTTTTATTTCTAAAAAGTATCATTATCATTAATACATTTTTTCTATAAGCTGAACTTTGTCCTATTCAGAACTTTGTACAGAAAAATTGAGTTTACAATTTACGGACACTTACTCTTAACAATTTGACCATTTCCAACCCTTGCTTCACTTGTTTTTGTACTAGAGTGCTTATATAATCCGGAGGTTGTGAGCCAGCTCGTCTAGGGTTCTGCAATTAAGTATATGATTCTGTTAGTTTGTAAACTTGTTGCATTGATTATGATCATTTTGTTAATAATCATTTCTGGAAACCACACCTCAAATGAAAACAAAGTGTTAGTAATATCAACTTATTACGCTTAGAATTTTGTATTTTAATTTTCTAACATGAAATAATATAATTTTACAAATATAAGCTTTGGTTAAAAACAAAATAGTTTCAAATAAACCCAAAAATCTATTTGCTATAATTTGAGGCTCGTATTTGTTTAAATAGCTTTAAGTAAATATTATTCAATGAACTTAATGCACAGAAAAATGTGCTAAGTTAAATTCAGTTTATTGAATCAGATTGCATTAACTTCAAATTAATAACCCTCTGGGAAGTAAGTCCTATTTGTTCTGAAGATTTTCTTTGAGGAGGTGGCGGTTGAGAAATTGGAATTGATGTGACATCGCTTTGGCTAAATCTATCAGGACTTCTGCCTTTTGGTGGTGTTACTGGTAAACTCTAAAAATAAGTGTATATATTAATTTCCGTTTTACTGTTATAACATTTTTTTTTTAAATGATATGTGTACTAACTTGAGTATCACTGAGCAATGATTGCCTACTATGGGAACGCTGTGGAGTTTTCCATTCATACTCGGCAAGTGACGTAGCCCTTTTAAGTTTATGACCAGTCACATCGTATGTCTATAAAATGTTGAAAATCAAAGGGAGGTAGCAAAAGAGATATTTCTTAAAGTTAATGATTTGATTAAATCAAAACAAAATTTTACAACTTAAGAGATCCCATTCATTGGGAGTTTTCTCTTTTACCTGTGTGGAGATGCTTTGAGGTGGTGGAGACGTCCCTTTAGACGTCAGATTCCTGGTAGGCTCATTTATTTCTTGCAATCCTACAACATATTTCATTTCTGACTAAAAATCAGATATTCAACTGATTGGGTCTTAGTTACGCCGTTCATTTTGGCGCTAAACAGGGTCTTCAAAGGCAGCAAGACAATGGTTAACATGACGACATGCCAAAAAAATTAGTTACATTTATGGCGAGACTTTCAATTTGTATGTTGTTTAAAGTAGAGGAAAAGTCGTACTAGTGAGAGCATCTTTATAAAAAACAAAAAAAAATCTTATCTCAAACATTTAAAATAATGTTATAAAAGTGAGTAGCCGTTTCGTTTCATTCATAACAGTTATTTAGTCTGTCCCCCCGGACTTTTGTGGTAGTTTTATAAAACTGAACAAGCAGGATATTTTTTTTTAAGGAACTAAAAAAATATGATTAGTGAAAATTTATTAGCGCAAAAGTGGATAATGTAAAAAATAAAATATATATCTGATGTTACTAAGTATATAACTTAGTGCCTATCCAGAATGATATTGTCCGCCGCCTACCTCTCTTCTTATTAATAGGTGATTTAGAAGATTCTTTTGTAGGCGGCTCCTCTATAGTCATCTTCTTAACTTCTTGTACTAAATTTATTTTTTCATAGTTCTTTGCTTTTGGCTGTACTTTTTGTGATGGCTCTAATTTGTGAGGTTTCGGCCTTAATGTTGTTTTGCAACAAACTGCACACACTCTGGTTCCTGGTTCGTTTACAAAAGTACAATGTACACAGTCCCATTCTGTTTCCGGAATGGGGCCCATTTCTCCTTCCTCCAAGTTATCGTCAACTTCTTGTTTCAAAGTTTCTTCATTTTCTATAACAGATTCTTTTTTATTTTGAATTTCCTTTATGGAATTCTCTTCCACAGAATCACTAGATGGTTCTCCTCGATGTTCATAACGATGATTTATTGGTGAAGAACGACGCCTGCCTGTGTCAGTAAATCTTTCATGACGTTTACTTCTTTTTCTACAGGTGGATGAATCTATATCTTCTTTTCTAGATCGCATCCCGTTCACTTCTGCTTTCTTTCTTCCACTTATTGAAAGAGAATCTTCAAAATCAGATACTCGTTGGCTATTTCTTACAGAACTAAAATCGTCCCGATAAGATTCTCCTTTTAAAGAACTATTTTCTTCAAAATCGCTTTTTCTACCTCTAGTAATATTCATTTCTTCTTCTTCATGGTCAAAACGTCTTCCACTATGATTTGACATAGTTTCGAAATCATTTCGTTTACTACTTTTATGATTTTCTTCAAAGAAGTCTCTCTGTCCTCTTCGCGTTAAGGTAGAACTAAACCTTCTACCACCATGCGACGAAAGTGTTTCATCATCTTCATGTCTGTAACTTCTATTAATTCCTTCAGCTAATGATGCTCTTCTTGGGACCCTTCTGTTTTCTACAGGCGAGACATTATGCGGTATTCGCTTTGAAGGATTTTGCCAGATTTTTTTGTCTTCTTCTTCCTCTTCATCCTCGCTTTCATAGTCACTTTGTACTGTTGGCCTGCTTCTGCGAGATAAAGCAGGTGATACAACATTTCTTCTTCTGCCACCTCTTGTTGATAGTCGTTCACCTTCATCTGAACAGCTGCTTCCTGAGTCTCTATGTCTGCCCCTAATGCTACCCCTTCTAGAACTTCCATGACTGGTCTCTCTTCTCATTGTTGGTTGATTTAACCATGTAGTACTATGCCATGCCCCTGGAGGTGGCATACCTCCCCAGGGACTCATGGGAGGACCTCCATGACCCCAATCATTCCACATTACACCATGGTGGCAGCTGGGACAATTCAGTTGGGCCATAGAATGCGCCTGCAACACAAAATTGTATAAAATCAATGAAAAAAAAAAATTAAGAACATTAAATCCATAATGTTTAAATTCCTATTTTCCATTTTGAATCTAACTCTGTGATTCTTAATACTTTAAACTACACGTTCACTTGTTTGCTACCCAAATATACTTAAAAATATTTCAAAATAATTTATAAAAAAAGTACTATTTGTGGCCCATAAATTTATAAGTGTTCTATAGTTATAGAATAGAAAAAAGAAATGAAATAAATTTAAAAAATAATACATACTTAACATATTTTGCAAAAATATGGATCACATATTTTTATGTGAATTATCTATAATATTAAATATGGATAAAAGCAACTGGAGTTTTGGACTTTTTCTCTGTTACTTAAAATACAATAAAAATTTTCTATCGATAAATTTTGTGGAAAATTGTTTCTTATTTTGTTAAATTTTGCAAAATGTAATAAATTTTATTACATTGAATAAAATTGATATATACTGTTTTACGGTTGTTTATATAAATACTTTTATTGTTGAAGTACATATTATTTGCTAAATAAAAAATGTTTGTTCAGAAGTTTATAAGAAGCCTGGTTTATAAGAGATATGTTTTCATATCTCGTACATATGTATGCGGTTCCGCCATCAATATAATATTAAGGAAACTACAAATTGAATAATGATGAATTTTTAAATTCTAAGTATATTGTAAGAATATTTATCATTTAAAACCGATGACTGCCTGATTCACCTGATTTTGGTTTTTACAAAAATGAATTACCTGCATCATTGGTGAAAATCCTGGTCCATTAAGGGCCGAAAAACTTCCTGATCTGTGACCTTTAAACATATCCCACTCGCCCATTCCATTTTCTCTGCTAACGTGTAACTGAAACAATTTTTTTATTATCTAGTTTTTAATAAAGTTTTAAATTTGTTAAATAAATATAAAAAAATTTAAGATTTCAATTTTTCTTCTTTATTGGAGTCATTCTGATTCTGAATAACTTCCTTTGTTCGGCAGATTTAAAAGGAAGGAAGATTGTCTGGAAAAATGAAACGGTTTCTTAAATGGAAGCAATGCCAGCAATAACTACCGCCACTATACCACACAATATAAAAATAACCAAAGCTGAAAGTTTTATAAATTTCCAGAACATGTTTGATCACATATTCAGCCCAGGATATATTATTGACCCATAAAATATAAATATTAACAAAAATTGTCATAATTTCTTGGTTCTAGTGATAAATTTAGGTAGATATTTTAATTTGACATAACGTATGGATCATCTTTATAAATAATATTGAAATACATCACTATTAGAACTCTGAAATAAATTTCATATAATTAAGCAAAAATATTTATAGTGATGCAACCTGCAATTTATTTCATTTCGAGGTAAAAATTAGAATAGTTTACCCCTTTAAAAGCGTTTAAAAAGATGCACATTCCAAAAATATTCTGTCCTAAATATTCATGACATTCTCCTATCATGCCTCACATATGTTTCATGAATTTTAATTAAAGCCAAAAGTATATTCTACGTAATTTTCGTAAAGAAAATCGGAAACTTTCTAATAACCATAAATTTTAAATCTGTGAGAAAAATTCAAACGGTATCGGTCATAACAGTTGCTATATGCGTAGAATGCGTTTTTCAACACCTTTCCAGAATCACAGATAGGACAAAATTAACTCCTAAAAAATAACTATAAGACTATATTTCCCATTACTTTCAAGCGGCTCAAAAATGACTAAACAAAACAAACTCTACTTTACAAAGTCGTCATCAGACCGATGTTACTCTAAGCTTCTTCCGCCTGGAGTCTGACCACAGACAACATTAACATAAAATATAGATAACTCCAGATAGTATGTAGTAACATTAAGAAACTCCAGACGATCCAAAACAAATTACTGAGACTTGCAACTGACTCACCACGACACTAAAATCGACCAACCTCCACGAAAATTTTTCTGTAATCCCAGTACATTCCTTAATCCAATACCGTATACTGAAACTCCTCATGGCTAGACTGTCATCCCAATTCCCTCTGACGCGATCCTTCCATTCATTCAGGCACAAAGGCTAAAACATATTCACCTATGATATTTTCCTAAGCTGCAGCTCTCTCTTTTTCTGCTCTTCTCTTTTCTTTTCCTAAACATCCCTAAATAATTAATTTCTAAGAAGGGTATAATGGAGTGTACACTGGCCCTTTTGTTATATTATTTTTGTTCATAATGCTTATCTATCTGTAGCTTATTGATACTGGTGGGTGGCCATAAGGAGCGGGGATCTAATGACAATATAACAAAAAACGCTCTTTCGCTCCTCAAAAAAGTCTACAAGGTTACACTTAACCAATCAATCAATAAAACCAATCTAAAATAATTATGAATTATGCGATTGAAAATTTTTTCTTGGGATTCATTGTTTAACATGACTATATAGTTATGACTTGTATTTGTTCATTAACTTCCAACATGTTTGGACTCACTTTGATAATGAATTAAATATTGAAAATTTTGTGCTTATTCTTTTACTACAACAAGTAGCACCAGAACAATTTTATTCATTACAAATAACTAATTAATTTGCTAAAATTTGTAATATAGATTCATTTATTTTAATAATCTAAGAAGAAAGAACTGGTATGGAGAAGTTTCTAATGCCAAAGGACTTATAAATGAAATTTCTTTGGTCAAAAGAAACGTAATTGAAAATGCATAATATATTCACTAACCAGTCATTTTTGTATACAAATTGATATAAATCCTTCGGTTCTTTCAGCTTCCACAAAATTTTGAGTTAAATAAAAAAGAAATTGGATGGTAATCGAGCTATGAAATATAATTTCTTTTGCAGTTCTTTACGACCTTCATTTCCTTAAGTAAATAGATTGTGAACAATACAGATAAACTTCAACGTCATCTATTATGTTAATTATTAGTATATTTATTCATATTTGGATTTTTACTATTTTAAAATGTAACAGTTTTATTACCATAAAACAGTGAGATCTTACTGATACTTCCAATTAAGAAACTAAGCATATACTCATCAGTAAATTTTACATTAAAGTGGAACTGACTAGAAAAAGCATAATGATTTTTCTATTTAAAAAAAAATCATAGAAGAAAAAATTCATTTTTACAAATCTTTTTATATTATATTTTAGGTGGTCAAAAGATGGCTAGTGTTTAAGAAAATATGATATGGATTCTTCATTAATGATACATGTAACTTGACTGTATATAAAACTTAAATATAGTATAACAAATAAATAGAACAAAAAAATTACCGGATTTATATGTTCGTGGAAGTTCATTGGAGGATGTGGTACAGTAACCTGTCGATCTTGCGAAACTGAAAAAAAAAAATATGGTCAGTAAAAAACTCATTAAGAAATGAAAATTACGTCAATAATAAACTTTTTTACTTGCTTGAGAAGCAAACAGATTTATTACTTACATTACTCCAAAGATATAGTTAGTGACATAATTCATTTTGAATCAACAATTACTTTGTTAACAGACAAAAAATTAACTTCAACTAAACTGTAAGTATTTCAGAATAAAAATATTAACGTATAATAATTAAAACTGAAAGATTTACTTGGATCAAAAAAGCTTGGCTATTAATTTCATGCCAAAGAAACTTTACTTTGCTATTTTAATTTATATAAGTTAATAGTTTTAGAACTAATTTTGCGATAAAAAGACAACAATCAGGGTGATTTCATTAAAATCCAACTAAACTATTTCTATGAACTGGAAAGGGACCATGGTTCCAAAGAGGTGTATGCCTTGCGCGCCTGTGACTACATAAACTTTTAGAACCTACCTCCTACTCTGCTGTTTTTACATTTTCAGCCACGAATTGGAGATGTCAAAGTTAATTTCTTACCTTCCCTTGTTCTTCCCTAACCTATGCCATCTTTGGACGAGATGGCAAAAAGAATAATAAACCTGAGAGACCATTATGAATTGGGTCAATAGAAAACATAAGTCTCTCTACTGGAATTACTAACGTTATTGCAGGATCAGATAAGCTCATATGCATTCTCGGCTTTCTTGATGGAGCGGGGTGAACTAGGGAGGATAACCGCCTCCTTAGGAAACAAATACGCAATTTGAGTTTTGTAGCAGAACTTGTGGAAAAAGTGGCGGATATTTTTGTCAACTTTGCAGAAACTGCTTGCAACAAAGGTTTTTATCGGATAATATTTCGGGGAAAAATTCTGTAACTGCTATAGTTTTCATTAGTAATGCAAGACCCAATTTGGCCTAAATGCATGTGCCAGCAAAAAAAAAGTTAAACCAATGAACGGTCTGTGGGTGTGGGTATTTGAAGAAAATATCTAAAAAATAAAACATGAAGCTTAAACTGTATCTGTCATTTAAGTACAGTAAGTAGTATCCGACTCGAATTTACTATTAAAATCCACCAATCGGAAGTGTGGTTTTACTAAATTGTTTTCTCAATTTTTTGCGATTCGCAAAACGAGTGCAACGATTATCTTTCAACATCGCATACTAACTATACAAATATAAGACTATCACTTTTATTTCAAAAATTTTTCCAGAAAAATTGGGGTTCTGGGAAAACAATGACTTCAGACTTTCCTTTAAATTGTTATTTCAAAAAAACCGTATAGATATAATAATCTATAATTCAGTGGAAAATTAAATCAATTTAGTAAGTTTAATAAAATCTCTAACTAGAAATGATTATTTTCATACAGAGGTTTTACATTTTTTTTGCGATTTTCTCGAAAACGGAGTCAGATATTTCCCTAAATTTGCTAAATAAACTCGACATATATAAACCTATTACATTGAACATTTTTTAGGAAAAATTGATTTTACAGATCCGAGATGATAGATTCACTCTACAGTGCTTCTCAGTACAATTACGATTCCACCCACTGACAGGAGTTAATAAAATTAATTATTTTGTAAAAATTTCAACTTTTAAGATAATTAAACAAAACAAAACAACAACAGGTCTTAATAGTGTGTTGTAATGGATCCATCGTGACCGACATACGGCTAACACCCCTTCACACATCTTTCCACACCTTTCTTGCCGCCACTTATTTTATGATTTACCAGTTTTTTAATTTCAGGATGAAAATTTAAATGGTTTCATCTACTTTCTAAAATATTTCTTGTAAATCTCTTTGGATAAGTATTATCATTCATCATTGATACATTATTTTATCTAAAACTTCTTTTAGATTTTCCTAAAAGTGATTTATTTTTTATTTTTTTTTTTTTAATTTAAGGCGCGTCAGTATCTATGGTCATTGGCGCCCGAAGCCTTCTCAGTACACTGCCGGCCTCCGGACAGTGTTCTCTCTGACAACACTGCCCATCACCGGATAGTGAGGTGTAGGGGCTCCTAGGAAAAAAAAATCTAATAGCAGCACAACTGGACTTGAACCCGGATCCTCCGCGTGGGAGTCGAGTACGCTAACCACTGATCGAATCCCTTCTATGTGATAATTTTTCTTAATTGTTTTTGGCAATTGGCATTGGAAGTGTGGAATTTGAGATTTTAGTCGAATAATTCAGGCTAAAGCCAGCCTCATAACTCAAAAGAATGGTTTGGCAAAACACAATAAATACTGAATTAGGCTTTATGAATTATTACCGATGGCTTATCAACAGAAATTCCGACAACAGAAGAAGAGTAAAAGCGGAATACGAGTGTTAGCTCCATGTTGAGCCCATCATAACACACTGATACCCGAAAAACAAATAACCGGTTAAATTGTACATTCTGTAATATTGTTAGAGAATAAATTTACTTACATGGTAAAAGTGGTAGAGGCCTTGTGTTCATCATACGCTTGAGGCTACCAACGAAACCTACCTTGCTTGCATCCCCCTGAAATAATTTACTATATCGGTTACTATATAAATTTATGGATGATTCTATAATTAAATTCTGAGGTGTGGTTTTTTTTATTTCTACATACAATTAATTTTTACTAATTCCTTCATTATAATAGATTATTGTAATATTTTATAAAACACGTCTGCCAAAACTCATACCTGATCTAATGGGGTAGCTCTCTGTGTTACAAAACGTTTATTTCTTCTGGGAGGTGGTACTGGTGCCGGGGATGATTCTCCTTTGGGCGGGAGTGGTGGTCTAGTCGGTTGTATTGGCCTTCCTCCTCCTGCTCCGTCGACAAGTTCCTATAAAATGTCCTTGAATAAAGTTCCTCTAGATGGAAAATTATTTTGTAATAAAGAAAATGATATCCTTGAAAGTAGTTACAAATTTTTGAAATCTGATGCAGGTTCATTGATCAAATAACAGATTAAATGCATACAAACAAATCTTTCAAGTAATAAGTAAGGAGATAAATTTCTGAATAAAAAAAAACTAATTATCTCTAAGAAAGTTTGGAATATTTCTATAATAGAAAAAGTCCTAATTAAAACCTTATTGCAATGCAAATTTAGTAATATTCAAGATATCTGAAATGCTGAAAGTCATTCTTGGGTAACTTTAAATTATTTAGAATCATTTTTTTATTTAATAGTATTCCCTTGTTAAGACTTTCTCTTACTGCTGGTAAGAGGAAGTATTTTTTCAAAACAAAAGATGAAAATTCTAATGAACTAATAAAATATGCATTTCCCCAAATCAGTTGAAAAAAATCAGAACATATTTCGTAGAACACTTTCACTCACCATCTTAAGTATTGCCTTTTAAAAGTGATACTTCCCTTCAGGAAATTATAAATATTCGATAACGTGGGAACTGACAAATGGACATGAAAAAGTGTTTGCCCCATTTTTAAAGCTGCAGATAGTGGTAGCGGCTAGCACCCATGTAGAGATCCCAGGTTTGTTCCAGTTGCTACCCTTACATTTTTACTTTCTCTGACTCTTAGTAAGAGGCAGTATTGTGATCGTGTCAACTTTTACGTCATAGATATCTCAAAAACGAAGCTCAAAGGGAGCTCAAACATGGTATTCAGTTTAGGTATTACCAACACATCTGACAAAATGATTTCGGGCAAATCCATTAACCGATAATGCGACTGTACTGAATGGTTCGAGATTTTCGTCAAACTTCGTATACTATACCACAAATAAATGCCTATCACTTTTATTTGAAACATTTTTTCGGGAGAATTAATTTTTTGTTTAGGAAGATCTCGGGGAACAGTAGTGTTCAGGTTACTTCTGATGTACCACTTCGGGCAAAGTATCACAAACTAAATATATATTAATATGCATTGGAATTCCAAATTTGAAGAAAATATTGTAACCGAAACTGGCTAGGTACTTCTTCCCCCAACACCTCTAACTGTTATTAGGACAAATGAGTAAAATTTGCTTTTTAAAGAAAAAGTATTATTTTATACATAATTGTATAAAAATCAGTAAAAAAAAGTCGTGAAGTTGTTCCATAACAGGTTTTTTATTCTATTTTGTTTTAATTTTTAAACAACTTTGTATTTGTAATTGTAACTGTATCTTATCTGTTGTCTTTATCTGTTAAAATTATATTTTTTGAAAGCAACTCACCGTTTTGTTTGTAAGAGACTATATAACCCCTTCTACATAAATAAATAAATATTAATATATATATATATATATTATTCCTACAAGTTTTCTAAATAGTAATTGTAACAACGCCGATCAACAGAAGGATAAAGCAAAGATGAAAAGATCCTAATTTTAATAAGCTTATTTTTCTTTCAATATATAATATTCAGATGAGAATGTGATTAGTTTCTTCAGTTCATTAGCAACATTTCTTTTATTCCATCAAGTTTAATTGATTTTTTTTTCATCAAACTGAAAGCAAAATATTACAATTATATATATTTATTAACTCGAGAATGCTTTACCTTTCTTACATGCGCTTGTCTCTTGGGATGCCTATGATACATTTCATCACAAGAAATACAGAATGTCTGTTGATTGCATTGGGTGCAGCGAACAGCAGGTGCAGAAGAACCACAAAGGTCACATCGTTTTCCATCACTTTTCTGTTTCCCATCAACTAGATTTGTTTAAAAATATAGTAAATGTGTATTAATCGATATGTAATCTGCATAAAATTAAATAGTATTTTGAATATAATGTATTTAATCAAATCGTTTTTCACTTGCTGTTGTCTAAATTTTAAGAATTAAATTTTAGCTTTAAAATATATATGTAGATATGGGAATTTGGTTCAGTTTTCAGTAGTTTCTTCCAATGTTTATCACCGTTTACAAAGAAACACTAAGCTTGTGAAAGCCAGCTTCATAATGACCGTTGATGAGTACATTAGTTGAGGAACAGTGCTTTCTTCTTTTAAATGGATTCTACATTCATTGGCAACATTATAAATCATAAACAATTTTATAAATCTTACAGATTATTTTTTATAAAGTTGTTTTAAGACTTTTAGTCAAAAAGGTTATTTATAAGTAGTCAAGCTAAAAGTTTTAAATAAAAGAAAAAAAATAAATAAATAAACCAAACTTTAAAGAAAATTGTACAAGCTATATACAATTGTATATTTGAATTCTAAAATATTATATTATTTCTTGCATATGAGTCAAAGAAGCATTTCATTTCACCTAAATTACGATGTATTGTATTTGAATAAGTTTGTTGTCCTGGAAATTCTATCACCTCATAATCAGGTTCTACTGGAGGTAGATCATCTGGTGGGGGCGGTGGCGGAGGTGGTAAAGCGCTCCCTCGAGCCTGCTGAAAGTTAAAATGTTTATTCAATTACAAATCTATATATTTTTTATAAGATAATTTCGTCTTGAAAAACAAAAACAACTTCCAAATTTGGGCAAACTTAGCAAATAATCATTTTAAATCAATATAATAAGAATTTTTTTTTTTTAAGAGAAAACAAATTTTAAATTTTATGGAATTCATTTGATTACTTAAACCTAACTGGTGCAAAATTGACAAAATTTATTATTACTTAATGATTTAGGAATTGCTTCTATTTCTGAGTCTTACCATGATATGCTCTTGTTGCAGTCTTTGACTGGTTCAATGTGTGAGATGAATAAAACGAGTAGAAGGTTTTTACTTGCCGATTCTTAAGTATATACTTGTCATCAAGTGAATAAAAAGAGTAAATACTCCCACTCGTAAGGAACTTCTTTTTCTTGACTTGTTTCATCGAAAATGGCAAGTATACACTTAAAAATACTGTGAATAAAAGTAAGTAGATCCTGCTGGCTACACGTAATTGCTCTTGAATTTGCGAGGTTAGTAAAACTTAAACTTGCCGTGGTTCGTTTGCATAAAAATGGCTGCATTTTTGCATGTACGAAGAAGAAAAAATTATAAATAGCGTCAACATTTAAGTGCCGATATTTACATAAAATTATTACGATTTGAAAGTGAGAGTGTTGATTTTATTTGCAATCATTTTTGGACGATTCTGCTGAAAATAGGGGCAGAGCAATTCCAAAAGGACAAAAGATGGAAAAATTTTTACGTTATCTCAGTGATCCCGGTTTCCAGAGCGGCGTGGAAGTAGATTTCGGAATGGATCGTACAACATTGTGTAAGATTGTAGCTATTGCTATGGACAATATGGATAAAACAAGTCACCGGATAAAGTTTCCATTAACATCTAAGGAAATAAGCAATGCTAAACGGGAGTGACTTTCAAAGTTTCGTATTGCACCAGTTGTGGGTGCATTAGATTGTAGTTGTTGTTGGGTCCGCAGAGTTGGAAAGCATCAGAGATATTTTCCGTGATTGCCGGCTTCTTTTTCAGCTTATTGACTGGTTCCGGGCGTTCGCCCAGTGCATAAACTGATTTTGTCCTGAGCAAGTCTGTGTTATCGCTCTATATTAACAAAACATCCTGATAATGGGCGGACGCCCGAAACCGGTCGATGACCACAAAAAGAAGCAGGCTATCACGGAAAATATCTCTGATGCATTAGATTGTACACATGTAGAAATTAATAAAAAGCCAAAGGAATTTGGAGACGATTTTATAAGCAGTTAAGTTAGAGCTTCAATAAATGTGCAGGTTGCATGTGAGGTCAATGCAAAAATAACCAGCATTGATGCCAAGTGGCCTGGAAGTGTTCATGATCGAAGAATATGGCGGCAAAGTTCAATGCAAGGAGTATTTAATTTTAGTAGAAAAAGTGAGTAATGGAATAAGAAGTAAATACTTGCGAGTATACTCTCAGGTAAAGGAAGTAAATAATGTCAAATAAAAGTGTTATTCACATGTTGGGCGAGAGTATACTTTACTTATGAGTAAAACCTAGTGAGTGTATACTTATTTTTATTCACCTCACCAAATTTCAAGATGTTTTAGGGAACATGTAAGAGTATCATCTAACACAAGTTCCCCAAAGTGGTAAGCGAAGTTTTTTTTACCTTCAGATATTTCTTAAGTTTATAGATATATTTATTTTTTAATTAGAATTTGAGTGGCAAATTTAATGCTTTTTATTTTTAATATAACTTCTATATGATAGAAACCTTAAATCATCTTTAATTCCAATTTAACTGCGAAATATTTAAAAAAAAGTTCTTGCAATATCTGTATTTCAGTCATATTATTATTAAATCTTTCTTGGATGAACGAGTAAAGATAGAAATTTCAACTAACTAAGAACTGAAAATCACATTTAAAGAAAACTTACTTTCAATATTTTTAAATTAACTTAGGTATATGAAACACCCCAGAATCATGCTTGAAGTTTTAGATACGTTTTTCAACAAGGTATGTATCTCTATAAAATGTGCAAGTATCCTTAATTGTCATCAAGTGTAGAACCATATAATGTTTATACTGAAAAGGAATTTTATTAGGGAAGTCTTACATCTCAGCTCTCACAGAATATCCTCAAATTCTACTTTTACCAGAAAAATATTTCTATTGAAATGTATAGAAATATATATACCAAGTACATGTCTGTATTATGTACGAAGTATGAAGTATATATGAAACCTATTCTGTAAATTTAACTTTCGGTTATAGATACTGTTCAAAGTTGGTTTTTTATGTTTTTCGTTTTAACTAAACATTAATTCTCTTTCTACAGCGCAAAGCCTACAAAGAGCTAACGATGCCAGACGGCATTTTGTATTAGGTTGGTGTAATGAGCAAACCATGATTCTCACCGTCCTTTGATTTTGGCCTTCGCTACTTAAAGTAATTTGCAGTATCGTGCAGTGTCCGAACAGAAAAGCCAGGCGTGTTCGCTCCACAAAACTTGTATAAAATTTTTGATTTCTTGGGGAGTATAAGAATTTTTAAGAAGGTATTTTTAGCCATCACAAAGTTATTTCACAAAATCATGGTAACTAAAAAAAAAAAAAGTCAATAAAAATCATACAACGATTGAAGATTGTCATCGAAACCTAACCAAACGAATTACCAAGTTGAACTTCCCGTAATTTTTCTCTATTGTGACATTTTGTCCACACTAAACACAACACTAAATAACAGAAAAAGGTTGTGAGGGATGGAGGAGAGGCAATGAAAAAACAATTATTTTTTTTAGAGGATCTGCAAATATCCGGTGGAAATTAAATTAAGAAAAACTGACACAATCATATTGTTTCCTCAAAAAGCAGTGAAATTAAGTTCTAAGAAAGTCTGATGATTATCAATCTAATTTCCTTTAGAGAATCAATTTCAAAATATTGTTTATTCTAATACTTAATTAAACCTTAAAGAGAGGTAGGTCAGATCAAGTTCTGTGCTTCCTTTGAGTGTTAATGTTTGCACATATAATATAATTGTTAATACATGTGCTTATTGTGAATAGAGCTTGCCTACTTAGACTAAACTCAATTAGCTGCACACATCAACTACTTCTACAGGCCCTTACATCTATCGTATGAGTACTGGTAGCCAGTTCGTGATGTTAGGCAGGGATATCCCCTGGGACGCCAAGAGTGGCTGATCCACTTAGTGCTTTGACTTATATAGTGCAATGAATAATAACTACAATAGCCTGATTTTGAATAAAATTATCCACTTTTGTTATTTATTTTTTTTGACATTTGATTTTGAATAAAAAAGAAACTACGTCCACTATCATATTTGAGGGAAAACAAAAAGTTAGGGACTATAGAATTTTTCAACAAAATATGATAATAGTTTCATAATTAAACAATCTGGTGAGAAACCGCAGCCTGCGTTTAGTGTAATTCTTACAGTTCTATAAGCCGGATAAAATTTCTTAAAAAACATGCTCTTTATTAAACGTTTAGTTCACATAACTCCTAACTCTAACAAGTGATGCTGATTGACACATTATCACTGGGACGAATGACACAATTAGCCCCTTTCCTCTCAGAACCCTACACAATTAATTTTCCTGTATTACAAATAAACAAAACAGGCAAATATGTACCAAAGGTTACAAAAAACTTTGAAGCTTTCTCGAGAAAATTAAAAAAAAAAACACACAATTCTGAAAAGCCCCGATCTATTTTTCATGAAAATGTTTAAAATAAAAGTGATAAGATTATTATGTATGTGATTAGTTTCTAGACCTTAAAGAGAGAGATAGATCAGGTCAAGTATTGTGCTTGCTTTGAATGTTAATGTTTGCAAATATAATGTAATTGTTAATAAATGTGCTTATTGTAAGTAGAGCTTGCCTATGTAGACAAGACTCAATTAGCTGCACACATCAACTACTTCTACAGACCCTTATATCTATCGTATAACTTCTACTTATGGCCCTTACTCATGAAAATAAATCATGCAGAAGTTTTCAAGAAATTCAAGGAAAATCAAAACAAATAACTATTCAATAAAGTCGCACTTCCGTTTGATGAAATTTTGATCGAAACCTTTGTTTCGAATCTTATATTGATACCTTAATGGAATATCAAAGTTTGAGGTTCTGAGTTTTTTTATTTTTTGAGATATTTTGTTCACACATACCTAAACACACACACACACACACACACACACACACACATACATATATATATATCATATTCATATCCAGTTGACGTCAAAACATTTATTTCCTGTGAGAACTCAATTTCGAACTTTGATATAATCTTAGTACTTCCTCTTAAAACTGTAACTAAAAATAATAAACAATTGAACTTTACTTGTTTTAGCATTAATAGTAATTTTTATATTCAAGAAGATTAAAAACATTTTGAAACATATTAATCTTGATATGTCGAATTTGTACATAAAAATTATACATCTCCTTGAGATTCCCACTTGGCAACCACTAACATCTTATTTTTACTGATGCGCCCACGATATAAATAGTTTGTGGATATTTCACATATATGTAAATATGTGACCATTTTTAATATAATTACTTCAAACATACGCTCAAGTTAATTTGTATGAAACGTCAGCATTAGATCCTTCACTTTTTTAATTGTATATTAACTCAAAAATCATTTCAGCTTATTTATGTTTACATTAATAAATTTTGAGTTACTATTATAAAATAACAATTACAATTTGGATTATACTTAAAATTAAATTATTTAATTATTAATAGGAAGATTATAGATTATACTATATAGGCACTTTCATGTCTAAATATATGCTAGACTTAATAAAGATACCTACATCTAAAAATAACAAAGTTCAGTGTCCCATTACTTTTTTTTAATAAGAGCCTATACAAAGCCAGTTATTGATCCTACTTTATTTGTTCGTTTCAAATGAGATTATTCTATTATTAATGTTAGAAAATAATAATATATTTTTGGTATAATTCTTATAATAACATCCATACAATATTATAATAAATACAAGGAATGTAATGACATTTAACGAAATCCACTCATTATGAAAACTGTTCAGATTTTAAATTAAACATTACTATTGTTAACAATATTTTCACCCTTTTTATTAATATTTATTTTTTAAAAATATTGTTTTAATATTTGCTAATACTACAAACATTTAAATAGCCTTAAAAATAAAAAAAATGTAGGCAAACATTAAGAGTTACTGATTAAAACAGTACGTCGCATTGTTATTCAACAGAAAATGCAGCCAAAATTATTATTTTTTTATGGCTTTTATTATTAAAAATTGCAATTAATGTTTATTTACATTGTATCTTATACCAATAATATTGGATCAGCACAATCGTTGTGCCTGTATTATTAGAACAATTTCTCATTAACGAAGAAATTGCAGATAACGTTAATAAGTATATTAATCATGAAAAAGTAAAGTCAATAAATATCTTTATTAAAAGAAAACAATTTTGAATAAATTAACAATATAAGAGGTAAATTAATTTTTATAAAAATACTAATATACAGACGGACAAACTAAATTCTACAATTAGAAATACAACTCTTTCAAACGTTGCCAGAAGAAAGTTGACTAAGTAAATAACTTTAGCACTTAATGATGTAAAAAATGTTTCTTAATTTCCGATGCAATGTAAATAGTTTTGTTTTATTATGAAGTACTCATTCATATAAAGAATAAAGGACAGTACGATCAAGTTATTAAAAACATGAAAATGAAAGGAGAAAAAAGAAAAAAAACAACTTTTTTAAGGCACTCTTTCTATGTTTATAGTGTGTCCGTTCTATCTACTAATTTCATTAACCTCAAAGATATACACACGAGTAATCTATAATGCAGCTCTAATACTATGTGTTTCCATAATGTGAGAAATGGTGAAATTTATAACAGTGACATTTGAACATCTCGGCCTAATTATTAAATAATTTTACCGAATATAATATTATTTTATGTTTAATAAAAATACTCATACTTTGTTGCCAAATTTTTAAAATAGAGTATCATGTGTAATGGTGTTATGTAATAATTGTTTTATGATCATATATTTATTTAATATTCGGAAACATGTTATATTTTATTTAATTGAATGAATTTTTTTGTACGATTTTTCTTTTATTATTTATAATTATTTACTTATTAGGTTAACCCGCTTTTAATTTCAAAACATATTTTAAGTTAGCCTAAAAATGCGAAATTTGCTATAAACATTACTTATAATAATGGTTTTCAAATCGTTAGGCCTTAAAATGATAACGAGTTGTTATAAACATCTCGTTTTACTTATAATAATTTCTTTTAAAAAAAATGGAGGAAACATTAAGAGGTACAAAGGTATATCGCATTGTAATTGAATTCCGAATGCTGCCAAAATTATTATTTGTTTTTTTGCTAAAAGGAAATCAATTCTTTTCTCTAGAAAGAGAATTGTACTTATTGCTGGCCGGCGTTGAGCACAATACTATGTTATTCTAGACGGATCAAGTTTTGAAAAAGTTGTTTATGTAGACAGAATATACATTATATTGGGGAATTACATTAAAATATTTACAGAGATATAAATAATAGTTGGCCTTGGCCGTTGTTAATGAAGCAATATTCTGTAGTCTAAAAAGACAAATTTTCTGTTCAAAAACTTATATTGTGTCATTCAACTATACAAGCTCCCTTTCAAATTTTAAAGTCTTTCATTGCCAACCTCTCTACCACTTCAACAAACTTTACACTAAACTTAAAGACCCCACTGACAGATATCTATGACCAAACGAACTCGGTTTACCGCATACTTTGCACTTTACCACATTGTAACGCATGTTATCAAAACAACACTTTCAGAGATTTATGCTAAGTGTCCATTAGAGACAAAATAGTCTCGAGACTATCTTCATAAATGGATAAGGGCCTGAAAACAGTCTCGGAGACAAGCCCACGCAGGTGGCGCACAAATGGACACGTTCATTCCTGCTCTCTTTACTCAGTCTCCAGTCTTCCGTCAGTGTAAAGTAAAAATCAATGAGAGGTATAAGAATTTGATAAGTTTAATTTGTTGGAGAGGATATTTTTTTTTAGGAAGCAGAAAATATAGAAGGAAGTGATAATGTCCTTGTATTTTTCGTAGAATGGATTCAGATGGAGCCGTTTCAAGTAGTTAGGATAGAAGGTTTATGGATGTCAAAGAAATGGTCGAGGATGAGTGCGTATTTTATGATGGCGTTCCTACCGTTTTTTTTTGTTAGCTATGTACGGTTGATGTTTTATCTTACTCAGGGGCGGTTCTAGAATTTTTGCCGCCCCAGCATCAGCCTTAAATTAACGTTAGGAATTTTGAAAATCATTATGTTCAACATTACTTTCAAGACCATTAATTTTAATTAAATATAGTACCATTAATAATAATTCACTGTTGAAGTTCTTAAAATACCGTATATTCATGAAATAAACTATCGATCTCATCAATTGACTATTAAATGAAATTTAGTTATAAGTTATGATTTGCATGCAGAGAACTCTCTTATACAACGGTGAACTGTTGAGTTCCACTAACTACAGAATTTACACGTTATAGTTTTAGCACTGTTTTCACATTATAATTTAGTTGTGGTTTTAATACATTCCGATTAAAAATTCACTTTTCTAGCTTTCATATTTCAAAAATCAGAAATTAGTTCAGCATAGTCTAATTTTTGACCGATTGAATGTTCAATAGAAATCATGGCACGTCCTTCCAATAAAAATTACTTTAAAAGTAACAAAAAACTTATCAATTTAACAGTCACTAACACTGAGCAAAATCAACTTTCCTTACGTAAAGGCTAGAAAAACTGAAAATTTTAGATTATATTAATGGCGGTCGTTACTGAGTGTTACTCAAAAAGAAGGTTTGGATAATTACAACATTACTGTACTTTTTTTTACTTTCTCTTACTCCTAGTAAGAAGAAGTGTTGTAATCGTGTCAAATTTTCGATATCGAGTTTTCACCGGAAATATCCGTTTTGAGGTCCACTTAGTCCAAAAAAGTGGTTTTTAGCAAATGGTCTGTGTGTGTGTGTGTGTGTGTGCATGTGAACAGCATAATAGCTCAAAAACAAAAACCGTAGAAAGCTGAAACTTGATATTAAGTTTAGGCATCACCAGGGATCTGACGGTGCGTTATCAGTCAAAATTCCTCAACCGGAAGTACACTTTACTAGTTGCTTTTTTATACGTTTTTGCGATTTTCTCAAAAATGGCTCCGACGATTTTCTTTAAACTTGCTATATCAACCACACATACAAAGAGCTACAACTTTTATTTGAAACATTTCTCCGGGAAAATTCATTTAAAGGTACTTTCTGGGGTAGGGGTGGGGTTAGTTTTTCATCTTAACTTCAATTTCAGTTTATTAGACAATTCTGTCACCTAAATAGTGTTAATTAGAATTAATATATTGTTGTAACTTCGAGTTTGAAGCAAATCGGATGACCGGAAGTGTACTTTACTGAAATAAGCTTTTCGTAAAAATCGATCAACCGGAAGTGCAAAACGATTCCAACAATTTTCTTTAAACTAAGAATGTGAACTACACATATAAAGAGCTACAACTTTTATTTGAAACATTTCTCCTGGTAAAGTCATTTATGGGGGATTTGGGGTAGGGGTGGGGTTGTTTTCCTCTTATGTACTATCATAGTTGATTATACAAATTCTGTCATCTAAACAAAATTAATTAGAAATAAATAGATGGCCAGTTTCAAGAAAATTAGTAAACCGGAAGTGCGCTTTAACTAAACAGTTTTTTTCAGCTTTCGCGAGTTTCTCCATAAAAACATCGACGAATTCCATTAAATTTGGTAAATTAACTATAAAATCTGTCAATAATTATATATTATTTAATGAAACTGATAAAATGGACGAAATATATTTTCAATTTTTGCGACTCGAAAATTCAGTAGGTATAATGACTGTTACAAAACTCAAGTAATGAATAAACTTTAGCAATGTATGAATTAACCTAAATGACAACACAAATAATTTTTTTTTTTATATCAATTGATTTCATTTTAACAATTTAAATTTACTGGGATTAAAAATAGTAATGTACTATGTAATTTTTATCTTTCAATGAGTAATGTTTTATTGTTTTGGGACGGAAATAAATCGTCGATGGAATAAACCTTGTACACTTCAGTCTATTTGTTCTATATACCGAGAAATGGAGGTAGTGGCTTAGGCTTATTACGTTCAAGGATCATTTAAATCCTAAATGCAATCGCCTGTTATCAAAAACAGCAAATTCCAAACTATAATGTCAATTGTATCTTTCGTTCCATAGTAGAATGTGGCAACCACATATTACGTTACAGCAAGATAAAGTCTAATTTATCACCAATATGTCGTGTTCATCATTATTTTCGTTATCATGTACTCATTATTTATATTTTGTGTTATATGATTTCATTTGATCTTTTCAAATCGAAAAAGTGTACCGGTTTCGTTACAAACTAAACTTTCTTTTTAAAATATTCTTTTGATTTTGTAGTTTTAATGCAAACTCACTTCTAGGATTTTTTTTTTCAAAGAGCTCAGCGTGGTAACCTTAGCTTATGAGATAAACAAAGGCTTTTCTATTTGTTTCTTTTTAAATAAAAAAAGTAAAAATATTTGTTTCTGTTATCAAATCAGTTACTTCATTATGTAAAGTCACTATACTTTATTATATTGCTTTTTCATTTAATGCATCAAAATCTAATTTTAAAAGTTTTAAAAATAGATTATTATTGCAAATAATAAAACTTGGTACAAACTTACCAGCCATTGGGGCATAGACCTTGCAGCCCTCAATCTTGCTGATGGACTTGTTGCTGACGGTAAAGGGCGCCATTTTTCATTGCTCTGAAAAAAAAAATGAAACGAGAAATATTACCAACTATATTACGGCTGCAGTAACGCTTGGCAGATAAATGTACATTATGGTTAAAAAATGCAATAGAAATATAAATTGTACTTTTAGCCCGAAGAAATTAAAAATTAACAAATAAAATAACGCTTAAATGACGGGCAATCAATTTTTAACAAAATATTTATATATTTTTGTTAGTATTGGTCATGTTTCTAATCAATTCTTTTGGAAGAAACAAATAACTTTTAAGAAATTAAAAACATTTCAGAAATGTGAGCCAAATCATTGGTTAAAGTTTATTATTTATACAGCTTATTTAGAACATCTTTTATACTTTTATCTAAATCATACATACGTTTAGTGCTGATTATTTCCGTCTTGAAATTAGTTTGTTTAAATAATGATAATGTGGCCGATGATATGTTTAAATTCTTTCGATAGGTTTTTATTTTGAATGAAATGATTCTATATAAAAAATAAAAAAAAATAGTCCTTACTTGCATGATGGTATTCCTTGATTCCGGAAAAGTGAGCCCCACTGGTAGGCTAGTTGTAGGAAGTGCTTGCTTCACCGCCAGTGCCAAACCCTTACTGTTTTATATTTAGCATCAAACCTCCTAAAGCTGACAATGTGCCAAAAAAAGGATAGGAATATTGGTATCTCCTCACACAGTGGGGAGAAAGACGAGTTTGGTTTTTTGCTAGTGTAAGGAAATATCTCTATTTTTCTTCAGATTTCTGATAGTGAGATTGGGTGAAGTATTACGAGCGGAGAAATAGGAGACACTAGTACACAACAGGAAAGAGATGATGCTATTCTGACGCATTTTCTCTTATAAATTCTTTGGAAATATTTGGAAAGCAACAGTGGGAGTAACAAATTTCGAATTTTTTTTTCTCTCTATGTATGTCTCTCTCTCTCTCTCTCTCCAATATTTTTATTTGTTAGAAACGGTATAGTTATAGTTTAGTTCAACCACAATATTGGCATTTTTTCAAAAAGAGTATCCACATTCCAGACCGAATAATAGCGTTTGTTAATTGTTTTCCTATTATGTATATTCTATTGAATGTTGTTTGTCTGATACAAAGTGAGTGTCAAAAATTATAGATCAACAATTCGGTGACAATTACACAGTTATTTTGGTTAAAAAAAAAAAATGATCATGATACATGTTGGTGATTCTCGTGTAATTTGAAAACAAATCTAATGCGACACACGTAACACATGTTACTCTTAATGCAATTCTTACAAACCTAATCAATAATTTTTTTTTTAATATGAATTTTTGTTAACTGTTTAATTCTGCTCATGTATGAAACAGCTTGTTTTAATGAAACGGCAAATTGGTATTATAGAATGAAATCGCCCTCCCCATAGATGGATTATTAGAGAAGGTCTCCCAGAATATTCAGATTGAAAAGGAAAACTAAAGAGGTAAATGAAAAAAATGCAGGTGGAAACGGAATATACTGGAAACTATAGATTATAAAAACTCTAACTAGTATGGCCTTTTAAGGCAGATCGGAAAGAATGGCTCACAAAATTGCTATGGAATGGATAGTAGGATGGAACAAAGAAGTCGATACGGGAACATAGTGGATAGAAAAACTCAAGGAAACAATTGAGAGAAGTGGATGCGATTAGGAAGGAGTCGATGGAAAATGCTGCTCAAAGAAGAATTGTTAGAAAGAAACCTTTGATGATTTTAAATTTCTTAAAGTTGGAAAATATTTTTTTTAAAAAGAAAGATATTGATTTTTAAAAAAATCCAACAATTATTAGCGAACAAATTTCATTAATAAATGAGCTGGTTTATGTCTTGGAATATATAACCTACATAACAAAAAAGAAAAAAAAATGGTATTTGAATATTTTCTGGATTTATTGTTGATATTTTTGAATCAATAATTAATATTGCATCAGTTTGATATAGTTACTTAATATTCAGAAAATAAAAAAGGAGAGACAATGAAACAGGAAAAAAAATAAGAAAATAAGGAACAAGAAGCATATTGCCTAATGCAAAGTACATGCCTGCCAATGATGAGTGTCAAAGACAGACTCTTCTTACTTTATCTTTTATCATTTGTAAGTAAAAAAAAAGTTGCTACTTTCTAAAGCTTAGCCGAAATTAATGTAAAAATGTAGGATTTCTTACCACCTCTGCAATAATAAAGTACGTTAAACGCATTGCTAAAATTCAGAAATATAAATGTGGGGTCCCAGCAAAGGGAAAAACAAGTCGAGAGCTACTGTGGCGCACATGGTAGTGAAGACAGGAATATAATGGCACTCACAAGCAAGATGAATGGAATTTCCATATAAAATAATAATTCCAACTGTAACTAAGATTTTATTTTTTTCATTTAAAATTTTGAGCAAAAAAAAAATTGGACCCCTTAAAAAAAAAAATCTGGTTTGAAACACTCTCAAGGCTTTATCTCTTTATACTGAAGTCAACATAGTTTATAATTAATACAATTTTTTTAAACATAATTTTTACTAAAAACTTACTTGTCTTCAATTTTAGATCAATGGTAGAATCTAAATTTAATGAAATGACTATTTTTTAGGAAAGCGTAACCTCCAGTTATTCTCCCAAACCTCTTTAAAGGAAGTTTTTCGAAGGAAATTTGAAACAAAAGTTACTGGTCTCTGCATTCACAGTTTAATGAAATCCATCGCTGTTTTTTCAGGATAAAATCGTAGAAAACTGAAATAACTTCAGTAAAAACGTACTTCCTGTCAACTGATTTTCTTCAAAACTAGAATTCTGACAATTTTCTTTAATATTATTTAGATGATATAATTGTATTATAACCTATAATAGCACTTCAGTGGAAAACATAATCCCGCCTCACTCCCAAAAACTACCTTAAATGATTTCATTTAAGCAAAAGGGAGAGATATTTTTCGGGAGAAATGTTTAAATAGAAATTGTTGCTCTTAGGAAGAAAGAAAACTATTAAAACAGTTTTGAGAAACTCTCAGAAACTGCAAAAAACTGTTCACTAGAAAAGCTATTCCGGTCAACCGATTTTCATTAAACTCGGAATGTTAACAATAAAATTGATTCTACTTAATACTATTTAGATGATATAAGTAGGGGAGAAATGGAGGTTCTGGCACTCTTTTTTGAGGGGCAACTTGTGTTTTCTTAAGTTTCAACATGCATTTTGCTTTTGATTTTATTAACATAATATAATGTGAATTATAAACAATGAAACGCTTGGATAAGTTTCTTAATCTTCTTAACTAAAAATATTTCTGTATTTCTGATACTCGTTTAGGTTCCAATATGTAAGGGAAATATATATGCCTGGCAATCTGTGCAGCTGGCATAAATCAGTCAATGTGCTTAATTTAAGATATCTCTTCCGTAACTGGATCTGAATGGGAGGATCTAAATTTCTAATCTTTAACTTAAAGAAAACAGTCTATTTTATTACATATTCGATCCAAAGTGGTTGTCCTTAGAAAATCCACTTCAGAAACCATGGCCGCAAGGAACTTGTTACAATTAAACTAATACTGGAAAAAAAAAAATTTAAGGAGACTTCCATGACCAAACATTTTCCCTCTTAAATGTAATTTCATTTCGATCCCTCCATAATATATTTAATGAAACAAATCATAATGTTTCAGTTAAATATTATGTTGCTTAAGTATTACCTAAGATTACTGGGATACCCTACTGAATGCAAGCACATTAAATAAAATACTAAACATTTTCATATCTAACAACAACGACATGTATTATAGCATATGTATATCATGAAAACTTATGAAGAGATGTGAAAATTCACTGTGACATTAAGAATAAACACAATAAAAATTAAAACATTTTCCATATCTAAGACATGGCTAAATCAAATTTACCCGAAATAGCATGCATTTTCTTAAAAAATAATGCAGAAATGCAATAATTCAAAGCAAAATTAGAACTGTTACACAAAAATGATAGAACAAGAATACCAAAATCTAGATAAGGTGGCTTATAGTTTACTGTTCATCAAATAAATGTTCAGACATGAAAAATCAGGCATTACTAGGTGATTCAACAGCCTATTTACAATTGGAGAGATAATTTTAATATTTAACGTATAATATTAACTTTAACTTCTAATATTAACTATTTAACTTATAATATTAATTATTTAACTTATAATATTAACTATATAATTTATATAAGATATTACAACTTTGCGAGCAGTGTGCATGAAAACAAAAAAAAAATTGCAGATTAACTTTATTAATAAAATGAATTTATGAAAAATTTAATTTACACCGCTTCAATATCTCATAAAAAATTGAGTTTCTGAAAAGGTTATCTTGCAATTCTCTAGAATGCCTATAGACTGGTAAAAAAAGAGCAAAAATTGGGAAATGGGTATGGCTCGTCGAAATCGATGATTGGGCAGTGGTGGAGGAAGGGGAACAGGGCCGTAACCAAAGGGATCCGAGGGTGAGGGTAAAGTTTCCCCTCGAAAAGGTGTGCCAGAACCGCCATTTCTCTCGTACTGATATAATTATATAATAAATTGATATAGCACTTTAATGGAGAACATAGTGCAACCTCTTCCCAAAAAGCTCTATTAAATTAATTTTCCCAGAGAAATGTTTTACATAAAAGTTGTTGCCGTTTATTAAGTAGTTAATATTCCAAGTTTAAAGAAAATCATTGAAGCAATTTATGAAAAAATCGTAACAAACTGAAAAATCCATTCAATCAAGTAGTACTTTCGGTTGAAGAACTTTGGCAGGTAAGTTCCTGTCGGATCCCGTGGTGTTAACAAATGGAATGCCATAAATATACTGCGATTTTTCGTTTTGAGCTATGATATTCACATATATACATATTAGATTAGATTGTTATAGGGGATTATTGCACTGCAAACTGAAAGATCTATTGTGCCCCCTGGATCTTCTCTGCACTGCCGGGTTCCGAGCAGTGTTCTCCAGCTACAGGGAGCTGTAGAGGCTCCTAGGAAGAGAAAATCTAAGGGTCGCTTGCTGAATTCGAACCCGGGACCTCCGCGTGCTAGTCCAGCGCGCTCTCACTGAGCTCATCCCTTCCTTCTCCCTTGGCTTACGCCAATTAACTGTATTGAGCTGTGGTAACCCGTGGGGTCGCTAGTCCCCAAGTAACTGCATACAACAGATACCCCTTGCGGGCACATACGAGGGGAATGCATATACATATACACGGAGAATTGATAAAAAACGTTTTAAAAAAACACTTTTTTTGGACTCAGGGAACCTCAAAACTTGCATTTTTCCGTAAAACTTAATTACAAAATTTGACACGATCGCAACAGTTCCTCTAACAGCAGTTGGAGAAAGTAAATTTTAATAGTAATTGATCTTTAAATGTGTGTTTTATCGTGGTTAATTCCCTATAATTATCCATATAAAGATAAAAGACAATGAATTTGACTAATAACATTTTAAAACCGAAAATATGAAAAGACACAATAGGAATTTCAAAATTGTTTCATCCATTTTCTATAGAGACCAATTTAGTTTATAATTTTCTAAGTCGCTGCGATTTTTTTAAATAAAAGTTTTATAGTAAAAGAAAAGTTAACCGGACATGATCAATACTCTGTCCTTAAGACTTTTAATAATAGTTATGGCAAAAACTAAAACTAGAGGGAATTGTCGTGCATATAGACTACAATGTGCACCTGCATCCAATTTAATGCTTGGAAGGAAAACAACTTTTTCTTCATGATCACCAGCCATATTTTTAACGGTGTTTGAATATTGATGCAATTTAACTGTTTTTAAACGGTGTTTCACTCAACGATTTTCTCCTACTGCAACTTAATATGTAGCTTTGATAAATATTCATTTATTTACTACAAGGGCTTGGCCGAAGCGCAGTATTACGTGAATGCATTTCATTCATTTGTTCAATATTACTTATTTTTGCAATCATTTAATCATCCGTGTTGAGCACCTATTACCATGGTTACTATAAGTGGTCTAAAACGGATTGGAATGTTGACTAACGGCTACCTCCTTATTATAAATCATTTTAAAGAGCTCGTCAAAAACAGTAACCCCTTCCTAGGTGGTCGAGAGAAAGCCAAAATCAGCTATGACGCACCGTTTTCAAGATATTTAGGACAATATATAAAAATCGTAACAGATCTAAACCTACCTCTTAGTTTCCCTGTTAATAAGTAATCATGTTCGAGCTCCATGGTTTGTTGTGTGCTGTTACAGCACACACACACACACACACACACACACAACACATATATATATATAGTGTGTGTGTGTGTTACAGAAAATATTAGATATATACATATATACAAAATTCAGAAAACTCCTCTCAGCTCCTACCAATCTCAAGAAAATCCTGTGTCAAATGATGCCAGCTACTTAAAAATCCGACCAGCAGAATTTGCAATATTAACGCATTTCGTGGAAGCTCCGCCCCCCTAGCGCGTACCCCTCACGAGTCATAACATTCTCAAGAAAATACTGTTAAATGGTGCAAACCGTTTGATTATAATTTTATTATACATTCTAATCACTATAGCCGCCTAATTTGGTAGCTTAGCGGATCCTTAGGCGGTCGCTTTTAACAAATCTTGGGAATCTGGTGTGAAAAATTCACACGACTTTATCTTAGTGCGCATAATAAGAATATAGAAACTTTTCTGTGTCGCACTTTTATAATTTGTTTAAAATTATTATTTAGCATGCACATTCTTGCATGACATGCCAGTTATGCCCAATCTACCGAATGGGAACTCACCCGTAACATTCTCTAGAAAACCTCTCACCCCTCTTAACATTCTCAAGGAAATTCTGTGTCGAATGGTGCAAACCGCTTGAAAATCTGCCCAGATAAAATTGCAATATTAACGCATTTAACAAAATCGTGACACAAAATAGCTTACCTTTATATATATATATAACAGCCAGGGACTTGCCTTCGACACCCAAACCACCGCCTCTCTGTCGCCTTTGGCGCCCAACTCTCACTCCTCTTAACAATATTAACGCATTTCACAAAAACGTGACAAATACCCTGACGGTTAACGGAACAGAAAATAGCTTACTATATTACAATTATAGAATAGATATATTTATTTATATATATATTAGGTCAGTATTTACAAATATACATTATATACATGTAGAATGCCAGAACAGTTGTCTTTAACTAATTAACCTAACATAGATAATTACATAATAATGTGACTACCTCGAAACACAAAAATACTTTGTTTTCGCGACGACCCCAAGTCAATCGCCAGGGGCATCGACATTCGACTTACAACTGCAACAGTGACATGTTTACTAACTTCCCCAATAAGGTTGATGTCTAAGAAACAACAAGTACAATTTACAGTTCCCAAGGCTTAACTTATAAGCAATATTAAGGCCAACTATTTTTAATTTATCATATTCCTAGGGAGAGGAAATACTGCGATCGTGTCCAATTTTCGAATTGTGTTTTACATGGTTTTAAGTCCCCTGAGTACGATAAAATTGTTTTTAGCGAATGGTCGGTATGTGTGAGTGTGTATGAAAAAATATCCTAAAAATGAACAATCTCAGCAAGCTCAAACTTGGTATTCCGTTTAGATACTACCATAATAATGTTTCGGGCAAGATCCATCAACCAGAAGTTACGACTTTATAGTTTTTCGCGATTTACAGTAAAACGGCTCCAACTATTCTTTTTAAACTTCGTATACTATCTGCACACACATAAATACTATCACTTTTATTTGATTTTTGGGGATTCTGGGGGAAATGTAGCGTTATGCTTTCCTCTAAAATACCACTTCAGTATAATGTAAGGTTCTGCCACCTCTATAAATTAATATACATTAGAAACATTGCTAGAATTCCAAATTTGAAGAAAATTGACTAACTGGAAGTGAGATTTTAAACAATATGTTTAAGAGTTTTTGGGAATTTTCTCAAAAACAGCAATAATGATTGCCTTTAAACTTGGAATTCTAACTACACAGTTATGAAGCTATCACTTTTATTTGTAACTTTTCCAGAAAAAATTGTTTTTTTTCAGGCGGTTTTGAGAAAGAAAGTTTTCATGTTAAAATTCAAATATGTATGGTCAATACTATTGGCCTCTCTGCAATGTAATCATTATCTACCTGCCTCTGTTGGTAAATTGGCACCTACCTATTTATTTTAGGACATATTATTATGAGAAAATCTGAAATTTAAAGAAAATTCTTCATTTATATAATGACTATTGAGAAGAGAAAGAGAAAGGCGTGTGAATCTTTCACACCAAGTTTTTATAAGTTAAAATTCCAAGATTCATTAAAATTTGTCAATTATAATTGCACTAAGAAAAAGGAGTGCTAATGTTTCAGATCAGATATTTATAATAACCGAGATTTCACTGCAAAATATACCTAAAATATATTAAACTAACTTATTTTGATCTCTTCTACATTGCAGTTTATATTCAATATTTAAACATTCTACTGCTTTCAACTTAAAGTATATACTAAAAATACTATTCGTAAAAAACATAGAAATATTATTCGTAGAGTAGGCCGGCATAAAATGCCATTTACACTTATATATACAAATATGGAATATTGTATAGAATATATGCATATGAAAGTTATATTAAAGAAGTAGTAAAGTATTCAAGAATTGTTGGTCATTGAATCCTAGCATTGTACCATTTCTCAGCAAAAATAAGGCAATTGAAATTTAATTAAAAAATCTGTTTAAATAATCTAAATCTGTTTTTTAATCTATGAGATACAATGTAAATTCCTCAAATTTTGCATTCATATATCTACAGAAAACAGGTTAAGTTGTTTATTTAATTATTCAGAACTGTTTTTTTTTCGCTTCTGACAATTTTTGGGATAAGTAAAACATGCGCTTAATGCTAGTATTTATATATAATCTTTGTACTATTTCCTTTATAATATGCACTAAATCTGACTATCAATGTTTGAGACATGCTGCACATGCAAATAATGCTATTATTTTCACTATATCCTTATACTCTACTTCATTATCTTATAATGCAATAATGAAAATTACCGGGTTTTGGGGCTAAATTAAGATAAATTGGATTAAAAATATGTGCTAGTAGCAGGTGTGACGCAAGAGAAAGTGTGCAGTTGACAAGAGAATCACCCACACGATTGGAAAAGGGTAAGTAGGCAGTAGGGGATGATATCTACCTTTATAAAAACTGGAAGCCCTCTATCTGAGACTGCTTTAACTGGTTGCTCTTCTTCTTAATAGCATCATTCGGACTAGTATCAATAAAACTAAATCAACAACTTCTCTTAGAAGTCACAGGACAACTTATAGGTTTGTGTATAACATTTATTATCAGTGCTTATTTTCTAAATTTCACTAAATCGCGTGCAGAAGACACCCATTTACACTTTTTAATGCATGAAACCCATCTTTGATAGTTTGTTAACAATACATAGGTCTATCAATACTTATCTTTCAATGTTCAATTTCCTCCTAAGAATTTCTATAAATTTTCTGTTATCTTTTTGCTTCTTAATCAGTTGCTATTCTGCATTATGTATGTATATTTTATTGCTCATAAAGAAAAAATCTTAAGGGCTTGGTTAAAGTTAAATTAATACAAACGAAAGAAACTATTATAAAGATACAAATATAACCATAGTTACAATAAGTGAGAATGTAAATAAACAGTATAAACTTAAATAAATATCCATATACAAGAGAACTTAATTAAACATCTATATATGTGTACGGAATAATAGTAATAATAATCATCAAAAGAAATTAATCAGGTTTTACTTCCTAGTTTTCTCCCCCTCTTTCCCTTCTTTTTTGTTGAATTCAGTTTGTCTTTTAATTTTATAGCAGCTCATTCGCTTATTATTCTTCTTAGTTTTAAACAATTAATCACACACATAAATATTGTTCAGCTTAATTTTACTGCCTATCTAGCAAGTTTACAATTTGTTTTAATGTAACCAATAGCAAGCCAAATCCTTTTCTCTAAAGGTTTCTAAAGCTAGAATATAAATAAAAAAATTATCTAAATTATCAATTTCACCCGATTTATATAATTGGCAGTGATCAGAACATACATTTTTTTGCAAACAAATATATGTTTGAAAACATATATTTTTTTCCATTCAAAAATAAACTAGGTGTCTTTTTACTTGCCAAACGAAGTTGGGAAAATCCTTAATTTATTTATATGTACAGTAAATATAAAATATTTTTCAGTCCCCCCTAGCTTACTAATATTTCTATAATAATCATTAAATGACGAACCAATTACAGCTTTAATATCATTATTAATTAGAGAATTTTTAAATGAATCTAACAATCTTGAAGTAGTTTCTTGATACTGACCCCGGGTCCTGATTATTCCACACATCCTGCGCTCCAATCATCTCCAAGTAATGATTCATAAATGCGCACCAATTATATGGAATATCTTTGTTATCTATGAACTAAAATAATTTGTTATAACAAAGTTTCGGGAGTTGTACATTTGTCATAACTCATAAGCAACAGCTTATTCCTCCAACCAATCATTTTTTTAAATATCCTAAATAATTTTACCGTGAATTCACCTTGTTTCCGACCTTACATAGCTACTAAGGTATTAACCTGCACTATAAAAAACATCATTTATTTAGACCACAGCTTCAGCAACGTTATAACATCATTTTTGAGCTGCCTTGTCTAGCAGCTTCTTGATTAGAAAAACAGAGGCCTTAGTTTGATAAAGTGTAAGAATACTAAATTCATGATTCATTATTACAAAATTCTGGACGGTTTTTGGAGAGGGGGGATGATTTAAGTGCATGGTCAGTAACTGTTGATTGGAAGTTATAAGGAAAGTTGCGAATAAAGGAAAGGTGCCTTTATTAAATGCTGAACAATGTAATGTTTCACCTCTACTTAGATTATCTGCTAATATTGGCTAGATAATTTATTCAGCTTTTTGTCAATACATTATATTGAGATATATTTTATTTTCAGCTTTATTTTGCAGAGCTATTTCTGATCTTAAATAATCATTCTTGTAATTTTTCAAATGATAATGTAAATTCGTCATTCAAGTGTTTCTCGAATTAAACAAAAGTTTGCTGTATTTTTTCCAGAGTGCATTGAATCTTCAAAAAGTGGTATTAATTTTTTAGGTTTTTTTTCACCATCGAATGAATAACAAAAGCTGAAGTATTTGTAGTCACAAGTTTTATGACTAGGCAAAGTTTTCAGAATGTTATAGTAACAAGATCTATTATTACCCACTGCAACCACGTCAAATTTTTGAAATTGCATTTTCTCTGGGGTACATGTTGTGAGGTTGTCTAAGTATGCAAAAACTGGTTTTAGCGAATGTTGTGTGTTGTTGAACAAAATATAAAAAAAACAAACGAAAAATCACTGAAAGCTACAACTTGATATCTTGTTTAGGTACCGCATCTAATATGAAAGTTTCGGTCAAAACCCACGAAAGCGCGATTTTACTATTTTTTTTTTTTTTTTTTTTTATTAATTTTTTGCGATTTTCCCAAAACAGTTTGAATGATTTTCTTCAAGCTTCATATACTATCTTCTCATATCACTTTATTTAAAACATTTTCCAGGAAACTTGATTTTTTGATCATCCTGGGAAAGCTTAATATTAACCATCAGAGATATTTTCCGTGATAGACTGCTTCTTTTTGTGATCATCGACCGGTTACGGGCTTTCGTCCATCATCAGAATGTTTTGTAAAACAGTGTGGTAAAACAGATTTGCACAGAGCAAATTCAGTTCATACACTCAACCCAACTCTGCGGAACCAACCACAACAACTTAATATTAAAGCTTTCCTTCTATAGTGCTATTTCATTAATATAATGATCGGATAAATTTAAGAAATGGTAGAATTTCATTCAATTGTTTAGCAGCTACTGAAATGAGTTTTTTTGGATTATTCTCTGAAGCGGGATAAGAGGCATCTGGGAAATATGTAATGTATATTTCACTAACTATTTGGCAAAAGCGCTGTCTTCTGGATTACAATATAATCATAATCTACCTGCCTCTGTGCGGAGAATATTTGTGTGCCAATTCCAAATTCGAAGAAAATTTCTCCTATTTTATCATTGCATTAATTGCATTTCGTAATACAAGATTTTTATTTAAATTGTTTAGGGAAATCAGTAATATCTATAATTAGTATATTCGTTAGTGTTCTTTCGTTACAGGCAACTCTGTCCAGTAGAGGTTCTTAGGAAGAGAAAAATCTAAGGGCAGCACTGCTGGTCTCGAACCCGGGACCACCGTGTTGATAAGCCAGCGTGCTACCTCTGAGCTAATCCCTTCATTTGTATTTTTATTAAATATTTTCTACTTCTCATTACTTGTAAGAGAATGTACCAAGAAATTGCGATCATAACACATTTTCTACATCGAGTATTAACCGGAATATATGTTTTGAGCTCCTCAGAGTCAGAAAAAGTAGTTTTTAGAAATTGTTCTTATGTGTTTGTGACTAGCAGAATTCAAAAATGGATCAGGGATTCTACCCGAGAATCCAATATAAGATTTTGGTCAAAATCCAGATGTACCATTTTACTAAGTGGATTTTTTTAGTTTTTTGCGTTTGTCTCGAAAATTGCGTCCACGATTTTCTTTAACTGGATGTATCAACACTCATATAAAGAACTATAACTTGTTTTTGAAATTAATTTTAGATTTTGGGCGGAGCGGGTGACGTTAGGCTTTCCTTTAAAAGTATGATCCTATCTACTACGAAGTATCAATACAATTACATGTGTTGACAAAATTTCGGGGTGACCGGAATACCAAAAAACGGTTTTTCAATTTTGTGCAATTATCTCGATAAAGATCAATGTGTTTCATGGGACAGACCTAACACTTTTGTTTAAATTTCTTCAAATAAGTAGAGTTTAGGATGGTTCTGGACGAGCTGAAAGATCATCTCATTGTCGTTTTTAGTTTAAGTTCTCTCAACTTATAATAATATTATAAGCCAGCTAAAATTAAATAAATAATTCCAAGTTTTGGGAAATATTTCATTAATAATATGTAATTGTAGTAAGAGAACTAGTGTGAGTGTATCATAACAGATTTTTTTTTTTTTAATTTAAAAACCTTTTATTTAAAAACAAAATTTCTTCCATTAACATTAGGATCATCTTAGATTAATTTGAATGATGTATTCATTAATTCGATTTGGGATAGTTAAATCTTACTATAAAATAGCGACAAATATTTGGCCACCAATTAGACAAAAAAGATTATAAAAATTGGAAAATAAGTAATTAAAAAAATATTGTTTTAAATAAATTATTATTCTTGTTTTTTAATGTTATAATTATTAAATTTCAGAATGAAAGTATTAATTAAAGCTTCTCTCCTAATCTTGCTTGTGGGACTAACAGCTTTGATGGCAAGTGCTGATAATGCTCTTGGTGATGACAGATTTCTAGATCAGCTACAGGTAAGTATCTCTTTTATTTTTCCTATTACAGGACGTGGAAATGTTGTGAGCGGATCAAATTTATGAAATTGAATTTTTAGCGGAGATGCATGTATCGAGATCTCCTGGCTACAACAAATTGTTTGTAGCGAATGTTCTGTACGTGTAAACAAAAAAATATCTAAAAAGAAAAAAATCGCAGGAAGCTCAAATTGATATAGCTACCCATCGAAACGAACGTTTCCGTCAGTCCATCATGTAGAAATGTAACTTCATTTTTCAATCGATCGCGATTTTCTCGAAAATGATTTCAATGATTTTCTTTGCACTTTGCATATTAATTGACACATATGATCTGCAGTTTTATTTTTGAAAGAAAATACATCAGATTAAAATTCAATTTTGATGGAGCTGCAACATTAAGCTTTCCTCTAAAGTGCAATGTCATTGCAATTTACGATTCTAATATCTACATAAAAACATTGCTAGAATTTCAAATAGATAAAAATTGGGTTAACGGAAGTGTGAGAAAATAGATTATTAAATTTTTTGGAAAAAGACTCCAACGATTTTCTTTAAACTTGGTATAGTAACTGCATAGATTTATAAACTTTTTTTTTTGAAAGTTTTATTTTAAAGGGATTCAGGAGAGCTGGGAATTTATTTTTATCTCTAAATTACAGAAGCTGTACATTTTATTCGTCGTAGCATGCTTATTTTTGTTGTTCCCGACTGTTTTTGGATTCTCATTCATCTTCAGAATAAGGCTATGTTAAATGAAAATCCGAGTTTAAAGAAAATTTGAGAATATAAATTATAAGCAGTAAATTTATACAAAAATAATTGCGGTAAAAGAGAGTCGTGTTGTTTAAACTAGATTTTTTTAATTAGTATCTAATTACGTTGCTAGTGGTGCGTTCTTATTTTTGATGTCGCTCTTACATTATTTATGTATTGCTACCAATAAATAATTGTAAAGCAAATTTCAATTATTAGTGGAATTTCCACAATTAACAATATTAATTTATTTCAATAAATATTTTTAGATGAATAGTGGTTCTATCAGTGTAAAAGAATTGGCATCTTGGCTATTGTATTTAGCACAGCGTCATGAGCAGCCACATAAAAGGAATTCAGAAATAATAAACTCACTTTTGGGTCTTCCTAAAGTACTAAACGATGCCGGACGTTAATTCAAAGTAGCATGTAGAAAATTATAAGTAGTGGCCATTGTAAGAAATTATTTTATTAAATAAATTTGATAGCATAACTTAGTTTTCTTACTCCTATAAGAAAATAAGATATTTTATTATAAGAAATCAGGTATTTATTTTAAGAAATAAGGAATTATTTCATTCTCAGCTTCTTTCTTTGTATTTGTAAATTGTAAAGTTCTTTGTGTTGATTAGTAATTGCAAAATAGTCAATATGATTTTAAAATCAATTACTTAATTGTTTATTATTACTGTTTTAAACCTACTAAGATTTAAGTGATTACATTGCTTAAGAGGTAAAGCTAATTTCTGGTTAACATATCATAAAAATTTAAAAAATTGGTCTCTACTGTGCCAAACTAAAAGTAAGTGCTCGGCTTCTTAAAACAAAAGCCTGTTCTTCCAAGAAATACAATAAACATTTCAAAACCACTGTCAAGACATTTATTTAAAATTTTGTTAACTCAATTACCATATAAAAATATAGTGATACCAACAAATACAAATACTAAAAAAATATTTAATAAAAGCTTATAACATTATATATAACGTTCAGAATTGAAGAGAGAACTAATTGAAGATTTTTTTTTAAAAAAAAAAGAAAGAAAGATTCATTCTATTCATTTGAAATATATTGAAACGGTTCAGCATCGCCATGAATTAATGCCTTATAAAAGGAATTCAGAAATAAACTACATTTTGGGTCAAAAATGTAAGTGTACCCACTTAAAGGATATATTTATCATTTATTTTAATGAGACATTATGTAAAATCCAGACCTATCACATAGGTAAAATGTGAGAAGGTATAATGGCAAACCAATGCATAATGGCAACCTACTAGTAAAAGGGAAGGCATATCTAGGCAAGAAAGCAAATCGTGAATTAAAATTTTAGTGTTAGAAGTTTATTTCATGTTATTTACTATTTCCTCATTATTTAATAGATTCCCCCCACACTGAATTGTGCCTCCAGTGTGAGTATTTATTTCGACTATATGTCCAATCATAGGTATTTCCATGGCCGGTTGATAATTCAAAAGCCTATACTGTAAAGCCTAGCGCCCACTAGCGACTTTTTAGTCTCTGCGTTTAAATAGTGTACCCACTTGAAAGTTGCACGACATATCTGACAGCGCACACTGGCAACTAAATAGTCACTCTATATTCAGTGTAAACATGGATTTCGTAGGGGCAGCAAGTGTTTGTGCTCTAGTTTTTCGAAAGCGAAGACAAAAAAAGGAACAGATTTTGAGTCCATTCAATAATCAGTAAAAGACTTTTTCAAAGGCAGTTTTATAAATTATTTGACAGCTTAAGGGAGTACCCAATTAAATTTTTTAATTATTTTCGAATGAGCATTGAAAGTTTTGATAATCTGTTAATACTGGTAGAACCTCACATTTCATACCAGAATACAAGATTACGTTTGGCTGTACCACCACAGGAAAGATTTGGCTGTGACTAAGGTAAGTTAAAAAAATTTCTTAACAAGTTACAATTTTTATTGAAATAAAATAAGTACAAAACAAAAAACAAAAATTATCGCAAAGTTAAAATGGAAGAAACATCCGACGCATTGTCCAAATTCTCTTGTAGTATGAGAGTACAAAGAATGCAAACTTGATGGTTGCAAAGAACTAATTTCAATATGTCCTGGTGGAAAGCTTGAACAAGACTGTGCTGTAGAATGTTGGAAAGTATTACAATATAAAGTTGGGATAACCCCCAGCCTTGGTGGCACTGGGAGAAATTGTTGAATGTAAAGAGCTACTAGATTTAGAACGTCGATAATATGAAGTTTCACCTTGGTGACTCCTCGATAAACGCGCTTTTTGATCTTCATTAAATTTCTTGACCGAAGGGAGCAGAGATAAAAAAAAATATTTGTCTTCATCTCTTTTTTCCCTTAAAATCTGTAGCAAAGACTCTATGTAAGACATTCGAGGAGCCTTCTTCCGATTAGCCGATTTTTCAATATACGTGGCAGACGAAATATTGATATGTCTTTCCTCACATTCTTCCAATTCACTTCTAAGATCATCGTCGTTATTATTACCGAGATTGTTTTACGTTGTCCCATACTCAATAGTATCTCTTAAAAATAGTAGTTGTTCAAAATATACGTATTTGCGCTTCTTTCTTCCTGCAGAACCAGAGCGTAAATTTTTCTGTACTTCGTACTTTCTTCTGAAACACGTTCTTAGGTTATTCATTTCTTTTGCAATTTTTGTCCGAATATTCTTTTAATTTTGAGTTATACAATGCTGATCGTTTTTTAATTTCTTATATAAAAATTCGATATGTAGCAACATCTTTGTAAGTGGTTTGTTGAACTGATATTAAATAATTGCCAGTGTGCGCGGGCTAGTTAAAACATGCTTGTTCTATTTACACCGGCAACACTTTCATCACCGTAGAACTGAACATGTTGCAATTTTTGCCGCATGCCGCAATTAAAATGTCACTAGTGGGCGCTTTCCCATAAGAAGTAACAAGTTCTATTTCGGTACTTTAAAAGTTGCTAGTGGACGCTAAGCCTAAATTTCCACATCCGATTAACCGATGTTTCAATACCTGGATTTCTAGTATTGCTTATAATGTATCTTAAAGGTAGAAGACTCGTACATTGTAGTGAAGTGGCCTTTAGAGGAAAGCTTTACACCGAACACACCAAAAGTCATTTTTCTTGAAAAATGTTTCAAACAGAAGTACGTATATACTTAGTATTTGAGGTTTAAGAAAAATCATTGAAGCCTTATTTGAGCAAATTGCAAATAACTGAAAAAAAATTCGTTCAAAAAAGTCTCACCTCTGTTGATTAAAACCTTCGTTAGATGTGATGATCGTACCTAAACGGAATATCAAGTTTGAACTTACTGTGATTTTTAGTTTGAGATATTTTGTTCATACACACCCTCTAAAACATTTTTCTTACTTAAAGGACTTCAAAAGATGTATGTTCAGAAGAATTCAATTTTAAAAATTTGACACGATCGTATTCCAAGATCCAAGATTGTTACAAATGATAAGTATCACCCTTACTTCTTATTTCTCTTACTCCTAGAAATGAGAAGTATTGCGAACGTGTCAAATTTTAGAAATTGAGTTTTCACCAGAAATGCATGTTTTGGGGTCCCCGTTGTATGCAAAAAATGTTTTTAGCAAATATGTAGCGTATATGTATGTGTGTGGGTAAAAAATATCTAAAAAATGAAGAGTTGCAGGAAGCACAGATTTGGCATTCCGTTAGGTATGTGCTAGCACTGCATCTAACACGAAGGTTCCGGGCAAAATTCATCAGCTGGAAGTGCGACTTTATTGAACAGTTTTTATTATTTTTCACGATTTTCTAGAATCGTTTCTGGCGATTTTCTTTAAACTCCGTTTAAACACATGAATCCCCATCACTTTTACTTGAAAAAGTTTCCCTGAAAATTGGGCGTAACACTAAAGCCCAATTAACTTCCTTATCAACTACTACGTCAATACAATATTAATCTATAAATATAAAAATTCAGCATCCGTATGTTTGTGGCCGCAAAACTCAAAGTAGTCGATGGATTGGCTTTGAAATTTTTACACACGTTGCATGTCCTATAAAGTTGTGTACGAGTACTATATCTTTTTTCCTCCGAATTTCGCATGGAAACTGGAAATTCCGAGCGTTTCCCGAGATTGGAAGAAATAACAGACTCAGACTCGGTTGGCGATGCGGCGCAGCTCTGTGACCTCTTTTCTCCAACTACTTAAAGTCCCCTGTATTTCCGAATTCCTCACGTAAGCGGAAATTCGCCCGAGCGTTTCGCGAGTTTGTAGAAATAGACAGACGCAGACGCGTCTGCGATGGTGGCGCTCTCATCTGAACTCTCCGCCACTTACTTTATAGGTACCTCCCTCACCCACCACACCTTCTCGAAGTAGCCCTCACACCAGTCTCGCGCCGTTTGCCTTCGCTGGCCCGATTGATGATGATGTTTTTTACAAAAATGCAATAATTATAACTTTTTTTACTTATAGGTAGCCTTTCATTTTGTTTGTTTAGTTGCATATTGGGAGCCAATAACAGCGTATTTTTTTTTTTTTGGTTTTTTTGTTTTTGCACTACACTAAACTATTGCTTTTTGCACAGAACCGTGATTATATGCAGACTTTTCCGGCTATTACACTTGGAACGCAATATTAAAGAATTTTCGAAGGAAGAAGAATAGCAAATCAAAGGTTGTTACAAACTGGAAATATTTTTCATCTATACTTTTTAGGAAGAATATACACTATACATCCGAACCACGCAGAATGTTTTTATTTACGTTTGCTTCTGATTACCGTACATAGTCCAACATCATTTATACACTTGCAAACAGTGGATGGAATAGTATGTAATACGTATCGGAGTGCGTACGAGGCACTTAATTTACTGGGAAAAGAATGGGATAAGTCAATTGAAGATTCATCGGCTACTTCTAATCCATTTCAAATACGTACGCTGTTCGCAATTATTTTATCTACATGTTTCCCGTCACAACCACTACAATTGTGGAAGAAATACAAAGATTACATACACCGCCGAAGATATTCTACACAGAATGCGTCAAGAAACACATAATCATGGCTTGGATTTCACAGAAGAAACGCTCAATGAAACGCTAATCTTCATTAAGGATCTTTGTCTTGGAATGTGTAGCAAGTAGTTGGCACAATTGGAAATAACAGCACCGAATAGGTCGATCAATGCAACATTCGAGATAGGACTGCTCAGAGAGCAATCATACACCAGAAATGACTTACAGCTGTTCGTCCAAGAAAATACACTGAAATTCCTTCAAGAACAAAAGCATTTGATACCATCATACAAGCTGTGGCCAACCAATCCGCTGGATTGTACTTTTTAGACACTCCAGGTGGAACTGGAAAAACGTTCTTAATTTCCTTAATCCTGGCTAAAATCCATTCAAACGGCCATATTGCGTTAGCACTTGTTTCTTCAGGTATTACTGCTACGTTGATTGAAGGAGGAAGAACAGCGCATTCAGCTCTTAAATTGTCACTAAACATGCACTTCACAGAAAACCCAACACGTAACATTTCCAAAACATCAGGAATGGGAAACGTTCTTCGGGCATGTAAAATCATTGTATGGCATGAATGTACAATGGCTCACAAGAAGTCATTGGAAGAATTAGACCATACATTAAAAGACTTGCGAAATAATCAGGTTCCATTTGGTGGAGCATGGTGTTACTATCCGTTGATTTCAGGCAAACGCTTCCAGTGATACATTGGAAATCAACAGCTGATGAATTGCATGCCTGCTTAAAATATTCAACTCTTTGGAGCACGGTATAAACGATTCATATAACAACGAATATGAGAGTTCAACTTCAAAACGATCCAACAGCTGTTATATTTTCAAGATAATTACTCGAAGTCGGTAACGGCACTGCACCTACAAATCCAGAAACAGGAAAAATCGCTTTCCCATCTCATTTCTGCAACATTGTACAATCAAAAGAAGAATTAGTAGACAAGATATTCCAAAGCATCGAAGCAAATTATCAAAATCATGCATGGTTAAGCGGAAGAGCCATTCTAGCGGCTAAAAATGTCGAAGTACTCGATATGAACGACACCATTCTAAACAGAATCATACAAATCCATTAACTTCGTGATGGACCAAAGTGAAGTTGTGAATTTTCCAACGGAATTTCTTAATTCATTCCATGTTCCCGGATTACCGCCACACATTCTAAATTTGAAAATTGGAGTGCCAATTGTATTGCTCCGAAACATCAATCAGCCAAAGTTATGCAATAGTACACGATTAGTAGTTATAAAATTGATGAATCATCTAATTGAAGAAACAATTCTAATTGGACCTCATAAAGGTGAAGACGTACTACCTCCACGAATACCACTCATTCCGACAGATATGGAGTTCGAGTTCAAACGACTTCAATTTCCAATACGCCTTGCGTTCGCTATGACTATCAATAAAGCGCAAGGACAATCTTTGCAAGTGTGCGGTTGGAATTTAGAAAACGAATGCTTCTCTCATGGGCAATTATATGTCGCATCCACCAGAGTCGGTCAACCATCTGATCTTTATGTTTATGCAGAAAAGGGACAAAAAAAAAATGTAGTCTATTCACTAGCTTTGCAATAAAAAAAGACTTTTAGTTAAAAACATTTTTTCTTTCTTTCCTTTCAGATTACAGCAAAGTAGGACATTAAATTGAATGATTTGTTTTCTTGCTGAATCTATGTTCACTATAATATTTCTATTTACTTCCCTAATAATTAAAATCAGACTGAGCCACAGCGAAGCGTGGTCGGGTTTAGCTATGCTAGAATTCCAAATTTGCAGAAAATGCGACTTTAAAGAATAGGTTTTCGAGTTCTTTTGGAATAAACTTATTTGTATGTATTTTTAAAAGTTCAGCATTATTGGTGTGCTCTATTGGGCTACACTTTTCTGTTCTTTACCTGCGCCAATATTGGTTGGTATTTAGGTACTTGTCGCTCCATCACCTCCATATTTATGTTAGGACAACTAGATTTCATTTGAGCTTAAAGAAAATTTCTTTTATATATAATTGTAATAACAACGGTAAGAGAAAATTCTTTAAGTAATTTGTACCAGATTTTAATTTTTTATCAAATTCAACTTTAAAAAAACTTTTTTGCGCCCCGCTCACATCGATGAAATATTAATGTTAAGAACTTGCTGTCTGATCTTTGAAACCTTCCGTTCGGTTGTTATACCAAAGGTTATGCATACACATTCAAAATTCAATTGGTCAGTCTTGAACCTGGTGTCTGGACAGGCATATTACGTACAGTTTCACCAGGTATGCTTACACATTTCGAACATTATTGAAAAATTTTTAAATCTGAAATAACATGATATATAGCAAGTAGAATCCATACATTTTTTCCTCAGCGCATTAACTTAATTTTTCTAATTCATTAACTTTAAATTTTAGGCAATCGTTGGATAAACTAAACTCATGAAATATTACATCAAAAATAGATGCAATTTTATTCACTGACTCAAATGATTCAGCAAGCATATTTCGCAGAAGGGGTTTTTTCAATAATTAAAATGAGAGGATACAGTTCCCTCATCTGGATGTAAGTTTACTCTTGATAGTTGGAAATAGAAATTATGTTTAACTGTACTATGGGGAAGGCAAAATGAATTTGCTGAATGCTTGGTCGAAAAAAGTTTTCTTTATTTTAATGACTTCAAACCCAATCCCTTGCGGTTTAAAATCGGTTGGTAAGAATCACATGTAAAACAGGTCTGTGTAGAGACTTAAGGAACTGTTCATTAAATAAAATATTTCTCGTGGTAACAAATCATGTCATCATAAGTATTAAGTTGCTATCGACATAAAACATTTTATTGTTTCAGAACTATTATGACTTCCTGGGCTGGCAGGATTCGATGACAATATTTATTATTTATACTTCATATTTAATTAAAATGAGAGGATCCAGTTCATCAGTTTTGAGAAATGATATCACACCTGTGTTATTCATCTATGATATCTTCAAATCGACGTACTTCTTGGGATTTGGGTAATGGTTAGTTAAGATTTATGTTCCAGAAAGAGATTGTTGTAGACGGTTATAAGCTGAAGCACATATCAGTTTTATAACTACTTAGCATTCTAAACAAAATTACATTTTTTTATGTTAAATTGTTTGGGATAATTTTTTTTTTTTTCGATTTTAAAGATAATTTACATAATTATTTTCCTTGTATTGATATTTTGCTATTAAAAATTTTATAACTATATGATTTTTAAAAATTTTTAAGAAACTTAATGACATGCTCCTTACACTATAAACGTACAATTTTTGTATTTCTGTTCCAGATGAAATGTTACTAATAATGGATACGGATGAGTTACATTAAAAAAATTCTCAGCGTATTAACTGCAGTGAGTTTGTACAGTAATTTACTGTGTTATAATACTAATTTACTGTCGAAAATGTTTAAAGTAAATTAACAGAGTTGCTTCCTTTTTACTTAGACAAGTGATTTGTGGAATGCCTATAGATTCTAATGAGGAAATCTGCGTGTGAAACTAGCCGAAATCTTAATTATCTTTCGATACATAATTTATCATACATTATTTAATGTAAAATATTCTGTGGTTTGGTTCTAAAAGGGGCAATGCCAATTTTTCACGAAAATGAGTTATTGGAACTTAAAAGCAATTTTCACTGATTTCTATTTAATTCTATAACGGCCAATGTCTAAGGTCTAACAATGTGAAAGATATATATATCGAAAGGGAGAGTCACACAAGAATTTATATTCAAAGATAATGAAAAAAGGGCCAATCTCAGAAAAAGAATATACGGTGGCACCTATAGGTATCATAATTAGTGTACATTAACATCACTGACCCCAGTTGACAAACGAAAAAAAAACATTATCCTGGAATACTTAGGTTTTTAGCATATCTCACAAAAGAAAGTGTTAAATTTTCAATGCTCATTTACAGAAAACAGTGGTTTTTGATATTGGCCTTTTTAGAACCAAGCCAATAAGATTTCATTTCGTGCACTTTTTTGATATCCACTAAAAAGAGAGTGTCTTAAACTTTTTGTGATGGGGATCTCAGTCTTTTTGTGATTGGGTAATCAATGTGAGATACTAGTTTCTATAGTTCCTCTGTATAAAATCCAGCTTCGGGACTCTTGTTTTATATGATATATGATGAGGAAAGCTGGACACCTACAACGGCTTTGGCAAAGAAGAGATGGATGACCTAACAGGCAATTTGAAGTACTTAAACAAAGTATTTAAATTAAAGTATTTACACACTAAATTAAAGTATTTAAACAAATTAACTTTCGCTGTAAACTCTAATCATAGTGGTTTGGAGTGAGTTGGAGGTATCAGTGAGGTTTTTAAGATCTTAAATGTATCAAGGGAGCTCTATTAACGCAAATCCATCGCGACCTAAAAGATCTATTATTTAGTGATTCACTGATGGTATATAGAATGTGGTTGTCTGTAAAGCGGACGATATGTGAGTGTGCACAGAGGTAAGCCAGAATTTTTTTTGGGTGCGCTAAACCCACATGTTGCACACACTAACATGGTCTCATATATCAAGATCCCTAAGAAATGGCTAGTCCAGTTCCCCTTACGAGTCAGTGCGTTCGAGTTGTTCAGACTCGGGTTTGCCAAGTTTCTTACAATTATAGTAAATAAATAAATGAACTAAAACAAAATTAAAATAGTATATAGATTAATAGACAATGTGAAATATAGTCGTTAAAGTTATAAAAATAAATAAATATATTTTCTCTAATGGCAACGTTAAAAAGAAAAAAACGAAAATATTATTATTTATTTATTTGTCTTTAGGGTTTCCCCTATACAAAGAAGTCTTGCCTTACAGAAAAACAAAAATATAAACAAAAGAAACAGAATATACAACTTGAACATAATAAATACTGAAATTACACAAAGAAAAATGAATTTTAAGCTCAATTTACATACGTGTATGCTTAATAAAGTGAGACAAGGAGAATTTGAAAAATTGCACGAAATCATTATCTATAAATTCAACCAGAGATATAATATTTGTACATACTTTTTATATATTTACATACTTTTTTTTTTTTCCTTTACCGTTTCCTATCCATTTATCGTTTACTATCCATTATTCATTAATAATAAAGGATCTTATCTCCATAGCATTTTTAAGAAATATATAAATCTGGAATGATTTAGACTTATTATTGTCCTGTAATAAACTAATTAAATTCTGATCACCTAATCATATTTTATTCCTCAAACGTTATATACTGGACAAACGAAAAAAATATGATGGAGATCTTCGGAAAAAACGAAAATATAACGTTGTACTTTGATCATTTCTATCACAAATAGTCAGCTATCAGAATGAAGTATTCGTCTATAATGTTAACTAACGTTCGACGATAGCCATCCGTTCATAAACTCAAGTCTGATTGATGAGCATAGGTGCCCCATTGCTAAAATCCTGATATTATGCCAGTTACTGCCATTTTCGAATTCGGTATGCCTTACGGTAGTGAGCTATTCATCTCGAAAATCTCGACTAACATTCATTGTTCATATTTCTAAACCCTGGCTTCAGAGATATTTTCCGTGATAGCCTTTTTGATTTCGTGGTCATCGACCGGTTTCGGATTCGGGCGTTCATCATCATTGTCTAGACAAACAATGTAATAACACTTCTGATGGGCGAACGACCCAACAACCGCAATAATCACTGGCTATCAACAAATCAATTTAACAATTTCAGAAGAGGTACACAAGGAAATTGGATATTTTTACTTATTGATAAAACGTTTAGTCTGGTGTATTTGAACTATTATTTTTACGTTTAAAATTCACGAATTAGATATCAGATGGTTACATTTTTTAATAATTATTTTTGATTGCATGTTTAAATTATACTTTTAATGAACATCTAATTCATTCATTGAGATTAATTTTTATTGCATGGAATTAAAAACATAGCTTTAATTTTAAACGAACTTTAAAATTTCTAGGTTTTACTTTTTATCTGGTTTCGTTGCTGAGTAAATTTTAACGAATACCTTGCCATACATTTCTGTTAAATTGAAGGAAAAAAATCATAAAGGTAAAGTTATTTAAATTATATCACTTCCAGTCTTTTTCAGTAAAAAGTAAAAAAAAAAAATTATAACCCCTTGAATGAATTAACGATTCGTTATATGCTGTATATACTCAGCGACAATAAAAATGGGATACTCAGTTTTCTTTCATGGAACTCAATTTATAGCAACATTAATACAATTTGCTAGCTAAATAATATCCTGTAATGTTATTTTTTTTTACAAATTAAATATGAATAATTCAAAAAATTAACATCCTTTTCAAAATTTGGATATTTTTTAAAATTTTTCTCATCTCCTAGAACCAGGCATTGTCTCTTCGGGCATTAGTAAATGTCCTTTAAGTAAGTGCCTTGATGCAATCAGATTCCGAATGGTCTTTCGATGAACGGCATCCCATTCTTTATGTAGGGCAATGCGGAGCTGATCACGAGCACTAACATGCCTCTTGAGCATGTCTCATAGATCTTCTATAGGATTCATGTCCGGAGAACGTTGATTTCATTAATCGATAGTTGTGAGTAGTCTGGCGTTATCATGATTAGTATGAGACTATCCTCGATAAATGGAACAAACGGTATGACTGCATCAAAAAGAACTTCTTCATCATACCTAGCAGCGATCATTGCGCCATTTTAAACATAATTAACTCGGGGCGGGCCTCCAAACTTATCCCACCCCACATCATATTGATTGTCGTTGAAAAGGAGCACTTTTGATAGAAATACATTGAACGAAACGCTCCCCTTGCCTTCTCCATACACGAATTCGTCATTCTGAAAAGAAGCCCAAATCGCGATTTATTTGTAAAGGAGAATGCCCCCAATTGCTCTACATTCCAATGGAGGTGCTGATTGGCAAAATCTGCTTACACGATGATTCCACGCTAGTACTGGTCCTGATTCTGGACTCCTAGCCAACAGACATACTTCTCGGAATTGCCTACGAACAGTTTTTGAGCTCTCGGTGACTCCTCGAACTTGTAATAAGTTATCCATCCCTGAGCTCTGTAGCTGTAATAAAAATCCATCCCTGAGCTCTGTAGGTGTAATAAAAACGATAGCGTAGAACTGAGAGCGAGAGAAATCGGTTGTCCCGATATGTTGAGTCCCTTCTACAACCTGTTCCTCAGTTTCTCTAAATGTGCGATGCTCGGTGAACCGCAGAACGTGACACACCTAAACGTTCTGCCATATATTGTACGCTATGCGCATACTCCACAAGAGCGACTGCTCTGACGGCATCCTCAAAAGAAATGACCATTAAGTTAATAAAGTTAAGCAAATAAAATTACGATAAAATTAAAAATAATGTGGAATAAAAAAAAAGACATTACTTACGATGTCTGTCCCAGACTGAGAGCCACACTAACTGAATTTCTGTTTTCAATTTTTATTCTCATGAAAGTTAAGAGTTTTTGTGATTAAAGTATTATAAATAACGCGTATATTGGTTATAAACATAAATATACCAGTGCTAGTACAAAGTACACAATTATTGTGTTTTTATACAGAAAACTAAGTGTCCCATTTTATTTGTGGCTAATATAATTCTGAATTTATTATTAGTAAATATGCAGAAATAGCCTAAATGTTAAGTTTATTTTTGTTACAGGAGCAATTTTAAATTTTTTCGGTCAAACAGTGGAGTTTTACACACTTTATTAGCGTGGCATAAACTTAATAGGATCAAGTATACCTTTGTCATTGCTATAGAGTGTTCTTGCTTTAATTTGAGCAGAATAATATAATTTGGGTGCATTAGCATAATAAATATAAATATTTTTTCAATACAAAATAATTTTTCTGTTAGTTGAAGAAATTTATAAATTTGAAATGTACAGGAATAAATTTAAAAACCTAACTGATTCTAAAATAAAATTACAACCGTTAACTCGAGTTCTTTTTTATTAAAATTACACATTTAATTCACTTCCAATTTTACTTATGTGAGCAGAAACTACCTGAATTATCTTATTAGAATTGGCTTATCATTCATTGTTAAGCAAGTTTCTTAAGCTTTGATATCAGTTGCTTGCCTGAAAAAATAAAATCTTGTTTGAAACAATACAATTTCTCTTACTGTAATTATTACAGTTCTATTGTGTCAAATTTTCTCCAATCTTGAACTTTTAATAACGTTCAGTTGTTCTTAATATTACATAATAAATATATGTAGGACTAATACATAAGGATGAACCATTTATGCATATGGTTGCTTGTATGGCAGCACCCTCTCTCAACACAAATAAAATTTGGTTTACCCATACTAATAGGTTTTTCAGATCTTTCTAAAATTAGTTTTCAAATAAAAGTCATAGATTTATTTGTAAATATGATGTGCAGTTAGCATTCCAGTTTAAAGAAATTCTTGGAGCCGTTTTCGAGAAAGTTTTTAAAAATTTCGAAACCTATTCCCAAATTCGCTCTTCTTCCGATTAACCATTTTTTTATACTGTACCGAAGTGGCACTTTAGTGGAAAGCTTATCGTTGCAATTTCAGATCTTTCTAAAATTAGTTTTCAAATAAAAGTCATAGATTTATTTGTAAATATGATGTGCAGTTTTTCTGGAAAAATATTTTAATAATAGTTATAGCCATCTATCTGTATTTATTATGCGAAATTTAAAGAAAAATCGCAAGAAAAAACTTTTTAAAGTCCTTTTATTTGAAACATTTTTTTGGGTTAATTGATTTTTACCTGTAGAACAGGCGAAGAGCTGCAATATTATACTCTCCTGGTAATCGCATTATAATATACTATAAGGCTAGCTATCTATATTATGTTGGAGGATCATAAAATGCATTGCCAAAATTCCGAGTTTGAGAAATATCGGTTGACTGGAAAATCAGTTTAATTGAATGGATCTTTCAGTTTTCGAACTTTTTCCACCTGTCATTGTAATATAAGTTCCCCCACATATATAAAATTACATACATCAGGGTATGTATATATTTTATGATTTTGATATACATCAAATATTCCTACCTACGTAATATTCTATTCTAAATATCTGATGAAAATATCAACTCTGAAGAAGAAGGTTGGCAAATGGAATCATGAGAACTGCAGTGACAGAAAATATATGAGTAATACCACAGGTGATTTTTGTTTGTTTTTTCATTATAAAGCAAATATATGTATGTAAATTCTTGCGAGGTTTAAGGTATGACATGAAATAAAGTCAGTGAAGAAATATTAGTAATAAACTTGAGAATAATTACTTAAGAAAGAAAATTTATACGGTTCTCCTAACACTTATATATTAAAGGACATTAAATGAACAGTAAGAATTACGATTTTGAAGAAAATCGGTTAACCGGATGTGAGATTTCGATTTTTTGACTATAATGATTTTCTTTTAAACTGTGAATGCTTACTGCCTATCAATTTTATTTGATTCGCGGGGAAAAATTGATGTTAATATGGAATATGTAGTTATATTTCTGATGGTATTGGGGGATTGTTCTGGAAAAAAAATTGTCATTTACAATTTGGATTAACCAGCAGCAGTAGAGAGTACATGAATATTTCACAGCAAATATTTTTTCGATGTCTTCCTTAAGAGAAAAAATCAAAGAACATATATTCCTATTGTTCCTTTCTGTACAAATTTGGTAAATACTTGTTTAGTACAATCGTGAGTTAATTCTTATCAGAATAGTCGATCTGAACAAAAATAGTTTTGAGCTCTTAGTGTAAAACAAATGGGCCTACGACCCAAACTCAATTAAAAAAATTGGAAATAATTTTTCAAGTTTACTTGACTATATAATTTAAAAATACAAAATGAATTTGGACCTATTTCGAAATATATCAGATTATTTTATTAATTTCGTCAACATACCCTTATAAAGAAATGGAGAAAGATTTTGTCGAGTATTTTATTCATCGTCAAATCTATTGATTGCATAAATTTCAAAAAAAAACTTGGGCAAACACAATTATAAGTTTGTATAGATTTATTTAAGAAATGATTTCTCTCTGATTAATTTGATCATCTAACTTGATTAAAAAAAATTTAACGTTCTTATCCGTTAGATCATCAATGACCAAAACCTGCCAGGACTGCAGCACCACTGGTTGCTGATAATCTAACCTTCTTCAACACCTTGCTCTTTGAAAGTCAGGTTGTATGCAGTCAGCTGTGAATGTAAATAAAGTTGTGTGAGAAGTGCTTGTTAAAAGTATGTTAATGTTTAGTCGATTTTAAAGATTCGGATATGAAAAAGGATTTATATTGAAGAAAAATTGCTCTGATAACTCAGTGAGTATTAGAAATGAAGCTTTATTTATTAATAATTTCATTTATTTTTAAAATAAATACAAAGGAGCCTGTAGATCTGTAGATTTATTAGTCATGACATACACTTTTCTGGCATTATTAGAAATTATATTTCAAGGATATATGAGATCACAACTTCCCACATTTTCACCAGTAAATTTTGAGAAATCTAAAACAGTAAATTGTTCATTCCAAGCAATTTCTTTTATACACCCACTGAACGGCGTTTGGAAATAACCAGAAGTTTCATCAGATACTTTTCGTTCTTCGGGAAATCCACCTAGAACAGTTGATTATGTTGTAACTGGACATTTATATCGTTTATTCGATTGTATTTGTTTTACTAACCTAGATAAAATATGCCATCGGTATGAATAGAAGCATTGGAAGTGTATGTGTGGGCAATGGTTCGATCTGTTAAAAAAACGGTACCCTTATCGGTTGTAGTCATTGTCAGAGTGTGCCAAGTACCATCTGCCACAAGTAAACCGGGTAACAATATTTCTTTATTAATAATACCATGCATTCCCCAAACTATTTTCATAAATCCAGTTTCAATTCCTAGACCAAGAAATTCATTGTTCTGAAAAGACAATTGCAAAATCATTTAATAAAGAAAAAAAGTTAAAGAATTGCAAAAATAAAAGTTCTGGCTTTACTTGTGATGTCCACAAAATCATTCCATCATGCTGCGCTGTAGAGAAATTTAAATAAAGATAAGTTATTACATAGTCATTCATCTGTTTGGTGATATTTATGAAATCTTTAAGTTCTCCTCCTCCGCGTTTAGTCAGAATATGTTGTGAATCAACAACTAGAAAACTATCACCTCCGAAATGTGGTGCTCCTATAGGTACTTCTGTAATATATTATTTTAAGTTAGTGAAAAATCTTTATTTAACTTCATTTTGATTTATATTTAAATTCGTACCTAAATTGCAGAAGGGTCCTGTCCAACCAGTAGGGCAGCTGCATCTAACTTGTTTATTGTGTTTGATACATCTTCCATTATTTTCACAACCTACTTCCACACAAGATACCTGTTTCTCACATCTTTCACCAACATATTGCTACAACAAATATTCTTTGTGCAGATAAGAACCAAAATTATGCATAGATTTGATAGAGCTTTTACGGAACGAAAATTTTCTTGGGATATATACCTGGGGACAATTACACATGGGCCTGTTATCGGCAGTTAGCCAGCAACTGCCTCCATTGTAGCAGATATCTCCGCCGCAAGCGGTCCCATCACAATCGTTTATGTTTCTTGCTGCGATAATATTTTGTTCGTTAAGAGTTACTGACCTCCAATTTAACCAGAGTCTGCGAACGCATCCTGAGAATGGGACGGGTAAACCTGCCACAGCGCCACTTGGTAATTCGCTTAGATCTGGTACTCCTCCTGCAAGCAGCCGAGAGCAAGGAAGAAAAATTGACTGAAAGTATGAAACTTATGCTTAAATTATTAAACGTAATATTACCGATGTAAAGAGGAGAATGCGAAGGAAGGAGTATTTCACCAGGAAGTAAAGTACCAGAGTTCACTGACCCTTCTACCTGAACGAAAACAAATTATTTCAATAAAAAGAATAACAAGGCATACAGACATAATTATTTATTTGTTGTTAGTTAGTGATTTCATAGACATTGAAAAGAGATTTGGTTTGGTCCAGTAACAAAAGTCAAAGATTGCTTCTTTGATGAATCAGATGGTTAACTTTATATCTTATTACTTTCTCTTACTCCTAAGTAAGAGGAAGTATTGTAATCGTGTCAAATTTTCGATATCGAGTTTTCACCGGAAATATCCGTTTTGAGGTCCCCTGAGTCCAAAAAAGTGGTTTTTAGCAAATGGTCTGTGTGTGGTGTGTGTGTGTGTGTTGTGTGTGTGTGTGTATGTATGTATGTATGTATGAATGGAACAGCATAGCTCAAAAACGAAAAATCGTAGAAAGTTGAAACTTGATATTCCGTTTAGGTATCACCATGGGATCTGACACTACATTATCTGTCAAAATTCCTCAACCGGAAGTACCACTTTACTAGTTGGATTTTTTACTTTTTTGCGATTTTCTCAAAAATGGCTCCGACGATTTTCTTTAAACTTGAAATATCAACCACATATTCAAAGAGCTACAACTTTTATTTGAAACATTTCTCCGGGAAAATGCAATGAAGGGCACTTTTGGGGGAGGGGTGGAGTTAGGTTTCCATGTAAAGTGCTATTTCAGTTTATTAGACAGTTCTGTCATCTAAATAATGTTAATTAGAATTAAATATGTTGTTGAAATTCCGAGTTTGAAAAAAATTGGATAACCGGAAGTGCGTTTACTTTACCACTTTATTAAATGATTTATTCTCTTTTTCGCAATTTTCTCAAAAATGGCTTCGACGATTTTTTTGAAACTTCATATATAAATTAAACATGCAAAGATTTACATCTTTTATTTAAAACATTTCTTTGGGAAAATTCTTTTAAGGGCACTTTTAGGGGAGGGGTGGGGTTATGTTTTTCTCTAAAGTGCTATCATAGTTGATTATACAATTCTATCATCCAAACATAATTAATTAGAAATAAATAGATGGCTGAAATTCAGTTTCAAGAAAATTAGTAAACCGGAAGGGCGCTTTTACTGAACAGTTTTTCAGTTTTCGACGAATTTCATTCAAATTTGGTACACAAACTATGAAATTTGTCAATTATAATTTTGAGAACTGGAGAAAGAGAAAGTTGTGTGAATGTTTCACACCAGATTTTTTTTTATTAATAAAGCAGTTCCAATTTTGTTTTTAAAAGCTTTTATGTTTTGCTATGTTAAAGCAGCGCAGAATATTTGAATTGAAAATTGTGTAATGGGATTTGTATATATTTCTTTGTCTTATATATTTTCTGTAATTAGGAAAATATAAACTCAAAATGTAGGAATATATTTCTGAAAATCTCTTGCCAAGCGTTTTATTATTTTTTTTTTAATAAAGCAATACTACAGACATTTATATTTGTTTCTAGCGTTTCAATTGGCAATGTTAATAATTGGCTTAGACTCAAAATATCATCAATTTAATAAAAAAAAAAATTATTTTTAACTCGAGTTGTTTATATTGATTATAATTATTAAGATATTATTAAAGAAGGAATATTTAATGTTGAACAGTTGGTTAACTTGTAATACGATCCGTCATGATCGATAGGTTAGGTTAGTTATGTTGGTTATAAGTTGTTGTTTTGTTTATAAGCGATATTTAATTTATTATGGTTAGTTTTTTGCTTTTAATATGCCACAATTTATTAGGAAAAAGTCGCGGAAGTCTTTCCCCGTGAAAGTGTGTACTTTAGATGCCGAATTGGAGTTTTCTTTAGAGTGGAGAGCAACAGGAAGAGATTTATTTGATTTGGTTTGTAGGACTATTGGTTTACGAGAAACATGGTATTTTGGGTTACAGTATGAAGATGCTAAAGGATTCATTTCATGGCTAAAGTTAGACAAAAAGGTCCAAGATCAGGTAGTTTCACAACAAACTATAACTCCGTTTATGTTCCTTGCCAAATTTTATCCTGAAGATGTTGCTGATGAATTAGTTCAAGAAGTTACTCAACACTTATTTTTTCTTCAGGTAAAACAAGCTATTTTATCTATGGATATTTACTGCCCCCCTGAAGCTTCTGTTTTATTAGCCTCATATGCAGTCCAAGCAAAATACGAAGATTACGATGAAACAACATATAAACCTGGTATGCTTGCAAGTGAGGATTTATTACCACAACGAGTCATCGATCAGTACCAAATGACTCCAGAAATGTGGGAAGATCGAATAAAGATTTGGTATGCGGATCACAAAGGTATGTCAAGAGATGAAGCAGAGATGGAGTATTTAAAAATTGCTCAAGATCTTGAAATGTATGGTGTTAATTACTTTCCGATTACTAATAAAAAGAATACTGACCTTTGGTTAGGCGTTACAGCACTTGGATTGAATATGTACAGTAAAGATAATAAACTTACTCCAAAAGCTAATTTCCCTTGGTCTGAAATAAGACATGTTAGTTTTGATGAGAAAAAATTTGTTATAAAGCCCGTGGATAAATCGGCCAGTAATTGTGTATTTTTTTCAAAAAAAGTGCGAATGAATAAATTAATATTAGATTTATGTATTGGAAATCATGATCTTTTTATGAGAAGACGTAAACCAGACACAATGGAAGTTCAACAAATGAAGACCCAAGCAAAGGAGGAAAAGTCTAGAAGACAAATTGAACGAAACAAACTAGCTCGAGAAAAACAGTTGAGGGAAGCAGCTGAAAGGGAGAAATCTGCATTAGAACAAAGACTTCTCCAATACCAAGAAGAAATACGTTTAGCTAATGAAGCACTTAGAAGATCAGAAGAAACGGCAGAACTCTTAGCAGAAAAGTCCAGGGTTGCAGAAGAAGAAGCTATGTTACTTAGCCAGAAAGCAAGCGAAGCTGAGCAGGAACTTGCTAGGATGAGACTTACAGCTATGAAAACTGAAGAAGAAAAGATTAATTTAGAAAAGAAAACTCGTGAAGCAGAACAACTTACAGCCCGCTTAGTCGATGAATCTGAAAGAAGGGCTTTCGAAGCCAATCGATTAAAAGATGAACTACTTAAAGCAAGGCTTGCAGAGAAGGAAGCCAAAGAAAAACTATTAGAATTCCTTTCGCGAAACACATACATTAGCACAAGTATGAATTCATTGTATAATTCAGGTCCAGTAATTGATGTACAACCACTACCACTCGAAGCCGCCCCTACATTAAGTACAACGGACCTAACTTCTTATGAATTAACACCAGATACAGATATGATGCAATTATCTTTAGAAATAGAGAAAGAAAGGGTTGATTATCTCGAAAAGAGTAAGCACTTACAAAATCAACTTAGAGATTTAAAATCAGAAATTGAAGTGCTCAAGATTGGAGAGAAACAGTGTGAATTAGATTTACTTCATGATGAACAAGTAAGGCTAGGAGAAACGAAATATTCCACTTTAAGAAAAGTAAGATCCGGTTCAACAAAAGCCAGAGTTGCCTTTTTTGAAGATTTATAAATCAAATGTTACAGAGTATACTATTTTTGTTAAGAAAGACATAATTTTATACTTGAAATGCTTCTTTTAGAAAAAAAAATTGTGCGTTAATATTTTTAATTCAGAAATTTTACTTTAAGCCTCTGTATTATTTTAATTGTATTGTTGTAAGAAAAAAAAAAAAAATCGTATGTGTCTTAAGTATAAACGTATTTTTTAACCTATTTGAAGTGCCAACATCAATCTGATGAAAACAGGCACAATGTGATATAATTTTTTTTTTAATTAGATTAAATTTATTAAAATAAATAAATGTGCTTAATTCTTATACGAAAATCTATTTTATGACCTTCAAAATCAATCCCTATTACAGCTTATGTAAAATATTATATTTACCCAAAGGAATATCCTTCTTCCATATCTTCCAGCACGAATTCTTGCCCATTGTCCAAGGGACAAGACTCTGCCACTTCTCACAACCAACACATCACCATTTCTTCTTTGCCCTCCTAAGTATGCATGCATCATTTCATCAAGTTTTTAAGATTTTATTTGTTTTGTATATTTTGAATACTGTAATTCAGTTAACAAGTTCAACATAACATTGTTATTATGCCTCTGCTATATTCCAAGCTTTATTTTTTTTGTATGATTTTTTTTTTTGTTTAGCAGTAAGTAGAGTATGCCAGAGAGTTTTTTGTAAGTTCATGCTTTTTCAAGCCAAATAATTGATACCTTTAAAGAAAAAATTTATAAATTCCATTTTTAACAAATCGTAATGATTTTTACTTTCCATTTTTTTAAACCTTCCAATATGTATTTCCCCAAAAATCCAAAATAAATAATTGATTTAGTTAATAGTTAATTACTACTTTACAAAAAAAAATCTTTAATAATTATTTTGACAGAGTTCCAAATTACTGTTATTCTAAAAAGCAAGCTATTAAGACATGAAATCATGGTCACATTTAACATTTTAGGAGGCGTAAATAACATTATGAGCTCTCATACATTCAAATCAATACAAAAAACTACCACCAATTTTTTTTCAATTTTAAATTTAGTCATTTAAAACTTAAAAGAATACAGTTAACATAGTATCGACACAGTGATTGGTCCAAGGTTTTTTTTTTTAAACTGTTGAAAACGGAAAAAACATCTCGAATGGCATTATTATGCTGTAATTATTTTATTGTAATAAAAATGTTTCATATTTTTTACTTTTTTTTTTTAAGAAGCCCCGCTACAAATACAGCAACTGCTTTTTCTTTTTTTTTATCTAATGTAAAGGGGTTATAATAATTGTAATCCGATGTTATTATATTTCTCCTTGATAGTTTGCAATCTGTATAAATAATTAAATTAGATTTAAATAATAGCACAGTAAATTTAATTGAATAGTATGATCAAATAATCAAGTTTTGAGCAATTAAACTATTTGATACAAGATATAATGTGAAAAATAGTGTAGTTATAAGACATTCCAAATTTGAATTAAAAAGTATGAGTAACTAGTTTTTCTAGTTTGGTAGTAGTAAATATGTTAGTAATATCTTGATCATTAGTGGTTTTCGTTGCATGATTCATTGAGATATAATTAGGATACATTGAATTATCTTCTTTTATTACCGAGATAGCTTTAATCATTAAGGCCATTTTAATAAAGTTTATTTGAAGGCTTAAATCACATAAATTTTTATGACCCTTAAGTTTTTATGTTATGTATTTTTTATTTAAAAGATATTTTCATTGTTGAAACTGTTTTCTACTTCATTGGTTTTAGAAAATAGTCAAACTGAGATTGCAGGTACTGCGCCTTGTGTTAATTGCGACCTATAATGGGACGTATCAAATATGTTCACTTCATTCAAAATTCATCTTTAATGAGTGAATTAGAAAAATGTTATTCTATCATTTGTTGATTTTATTATAGAGACTCCCAAGGCATTTAACAGGATTTGCTACTTCGCTTTAACTGATTTAACTTTCATTAATCAATTAATTCGAATAGTTGTATGTTGGTGTTTCCTCCCTTGCAAGGTACTTATTAGAATTTTGTTTTAATTTGGTAAATCTACCTTTTATGTAATGTAAAATACACATAAATACGTAATATTCTGTATATATACTTCGAATAGAATACTTACTAGCTACAGTTAAACATAGTTTCTACATATTTTTATTAATTAATATTAATTATTTTTCTCAATATTGTTTTCTATAGATTACCTATGGGTTGTATCCTAAATTCCAAAACGCCTCCATGAAGCGACAAAGAGATAAACATAGTTGACAGAGCATGGGTTTGTGAAGAATATAATATGAGCCCTCTTGAGGAGACTGGTCTTATTTCTAAATCTATACAAGTCTCTGTAAGTTCTAAGGAGGCAGGAGCTAAACTAAGAAAAGAACGATGACCAGAGAACCCAACGTCTGATAAAGTTTCGTCTATAACAAAATGGAAAATAATTTGTTTTTTTCTGAAATGTCATCTTATCTACTATTTTGATTCCTTATAAAAGAAAGATCTTGAATAACTACCTAATTGACAGTAACGTCCAGTTTTTCCTAAAGGGCAGTCACATTCATATCCCATTGGCAGTGGTACACATATTGATCCTTGTGAACAATTATTTCTTGAAGAATCACATGGGTTATAACGTATTTCACACCCAGCTCCAAACCAACCATCCTGACACAGACATCTTAGGAAATATTTTGATTATTAAGATTAAGGAAACCATTGCTGAAGGAATCAGTTCACACGTTATGAGACTTAAAAATAAAAATTGCTCCCCATATGAGAGAGTTAAGTATATAAAAAAAGCTGTGGAATTTTTTAAGACTAAAATGAACTTTTTAAGGATTGTGAACAGTCACTTACGTGAAAGTTGCTCCATGATCAATACATGCTCCTCTATGAAGACAGGTTGAATTATGACAGTGCCTGGTAGAACATTGACCTACGTTTCTTCCTACAGCATCCCTTGATCTTTGTATTGACAATCTCACTTTACCTGCCCTTAACTCCAAATCATATAAACAACCTGAATAACCTGAGTGTAGTGGTAAATCATGGGGAAGACCACTAAAATTGCGACTTTCATGGCCTCCTGCGTATTTATGTATATATTTAAAGGGCATTTTTCATAATTTACTACAGTAACTGCATAGTATAGTAAACATTAGGAACGTAACATAATCTCACCAACATAAATGATTGGTCTAGTGTTTAGCTGTGAAAGCCAACCCGGCGAAGTACCTGTCACATTAGGCATGGAATCTACTTGCAACCATCCTATCTGCCCTGATCTTCCTAATCTCACATTATGAGTTTGTTTCCCCTGCCCTGAGTCAATAATTGCCTGTGGTGTAAAAATTCTCCTTGGTCCTAATAACAATGTATTTATTACTGTTTACATTAATGAATTTTGTGCATAGAATAATACTTCTATTTTGTGTTATTTTTATTAAAATTCATATTTTAAAAGCATTTATTCTATAAGCTATTAGAATAGTCAATAAAAAGAATATAACAGATTTGCTTACCAGAACCAAGATTCCAAGTAAGAACCACATAACCTTTTATAAAACTAACAGCTAAATGATCAGAACTAGAATCATGAGGATGACTTTGACCAATAAAAATCATAAGGGCTATCTGATCCAATGATGATGGTACAAAACGAAAATGAAGTTCAAAGCTATGATGTATTGCTCCAGGTAAAGGGTAAGCAGTATATGAAGATAAACCACTTACTGATGAAGAAAAATGTGGATGCCCTATTTCCAGATCTAAAAGAAGTAATTCTATAAATTAAATACATTCTGAGGTGATTATGGTAACATATCATTTACTAATAATACAGTAACAATAATAATATAGGGTATATTTAAAAAAATAAATAAAATCCTTCATAAATACAAAAAAAAAAACTCTCATTTGCATAGAGCAAAGGCTCTATCCACAGAGTTGTTCATTATCATTTACTACATATTCATTTTTTTTCAATTATTTGAATAATGTTTTAAAATTATTTATTTATGAATATAAACAATAGTTATGTTTGGCCGTTGTTAATAAAAGAAGCAAAATGTTGTTTTATTGAAATTTTAAAAGTTAAAAAGCTTTTACTTTGGTTTTATTCATTTATAAGAATAGGTTTTTTTATTTAAATAAGGTGAAACATTAATAATTTGCATCAGTTAAATTTCAAGAAGAAATTAATCGAATCCAAGTTTTAAAATACTTACCCTGATCACAGTACATGCCATGTTTTCCTAGTGGGCATAGACATATGAATCCACTTCCTGGATAAATTACACAAGTACCTCCATATTTACATGGATTATTTAGGCACACTGAACGTTCACACATCTTGCCGAGAAATCTGCAATATTCCATTTGGATTTATTATTTTTTTGAATGTATATTTTTAATAGATATTATAATTTAGCATAGTAATTTTTGTGATTCGACGTCAATAAAATTAAAGTAGAGCCAGAATAGACATAAATCCTATTTGGGCTGTCAGTAGCATCATAGACTGTAACAACCTACTAAATTCTTCAATGAGGTTCTACTAAATTCTGGCATGAAGCTGCCAGAGTCTGGAAATTAGCAGCGAACAGTAGGTATTAACCTAGTGAAGAGCGGGCATTATCTTAGTCATCTTATCTACCTCCTCTCTATCGAGATTCCCACATGACCAGTACCCAGATTTCATAGATCAGTTTTCTAAAATATTTTAGAGCTCAAGATATATGAATTTCAATAAAGTCTGACCACCAGACTCAGAGTGGAAAAGAGTGATCTATTTATCAAGAGTATCACGATTTGATCTGTCCCAAAGTATAGTGCAACTCCAAATCTGCACGCTCTAAAGCTGTGCATTAGACAAAGGTAATGCAAGTAGATAGATCGTAGGCATTATAGCTGGCGAACCCATGTTAATACAAAGAAAGTTTCCTAAATGAGTCTTGAAAGTTTGGAAAGGAATTTTTTAAAAGCTGCCAGAAGGAAAAATATATAGAAGAATTTTAAAAGTAGCTCAAATGATATAATGGTGCAATGATAGACCAGCAAATCTTTAATCAATTTCTTGCAAATTCAGATAAAGATTAAGTTTGATGAATTTCTTTTTGATATTTTTTAATAATTTTGAGTAAGATCAATTTTTTTTTTTTCAGTGTATAATCCAGGTCCAAAATTAAACAAATTAAATATAAATGTGCGTTCAGGACCATCCATCAGCAAAACCAAGAAATGAAAATGAAAGGTAATAATTAAAGATGTAGTACTGTGTGTTTAGAAATCGAAAGTATAAATGATATGCAAAATTAAATTAAAATGAAATTTTTGACCATAATCGTACCTTTGGGAATTAAAAATAAAGCATTTTTGCCTCAGATAATTTTTACTTCAGATCTGCTTCAGACATGACATTTCAGAAAGTATAACAAGTATCTTGTTGATATTTTTGAGACATATAATTAGAAAATAACGGGGCAATGAAAGAAGACAGATTGATTCTATTAAACATGAAAATATAGAAATCTTTCATCAGAGATTTTTTCCGTGATAACTTGATTCATTTTGTGATTATTGCCGTTTCGGATATTTGCCCATCTCAGGATGTGTTGATAAACGGTAATCATTACTTCAATGTTTAGTAAGATATCCTAAAGGTGGGCGAATGCCCGAAAGTGGTCGATAAGCACAAAGTGAAGTAAGATAACACAGAATATTTTACTAGGATGTTGTGAACCCAACCATCCGTCTACGGTTAGTACTACCTTGTAGAATTCGATGGTTGGGGCATTTAGAGAGAGCCGAAGATGGAAAACGCAGATGAATGAAAAAAAGGATGAAAATTAGAATATATAGAACAAGGAGGAAAGATATGCGTCCAGAAAAATATGGAAATACGACAAAATTAAAGATAGTATGAGAATTGGATGAGCACAGTCTTTCATTGGAAGTGACGAGAAGGGAATTTCAGTACGCCAGTGATCCACTAACTGTAGCGCTGCGAAGTAAGAAATCTAAGGCTACAATTACTTAAAAGATTGTCGAATTTATCAATAATGTATTTTATTGTTGAATTTATCTAATTAAAAATGAAGAATTACAAACTTACCCAGATGGACAAAGACAATTCCATTTTTGTCCAATTTCAATGCAGGTAGCACTGTTCTGGCAGGGACTGGAGAGGCAAGCCAGAGATTCGCATTCGCTTACATCAACACCATCAAAGGCATCGCCATATATTTTTCTTGGTATTTCATTTACCTAAATCAACAGAAAAAAATTAATTGCTAGAATTTTTTTTTTTTAAGGCACTTAACTGCTGCGGTCATTATGCCTATTAGGTGTTATTTAATTAAGTTTCTAGTTTTATACTTTCATCTTTGGTGATATGGAATGGTAAAAGAATTTTATTGTTCATAATACCAATGTTTATATTTTTATATTGTCAACAAATAAATTTTTTTATAAAATTTTTGTTTCGGCCATATAATAACTTTGTTTTTATAAGTTCGTTATCTGATAAACTTACCCGTAAATCGTGCATGCAGGCAGTGATTCCCTCCTTATAGGGTATGTCTACTTGGTGTGCTACCTGAGGAGACAATCCTCCAAGATACAAAACTCCTGACATTTTCATTCCAACTGTTGGGTTCAATGTTTCTTGTTTTCCACTCATTGATAATGTACCGTTTAGTTTTACAGAGCCATTACATTTTTTTAAGAGTCCATTTTGTGGAAGAAGTTCTAATCTAAAAAATATACTAATTTTAAAACTAATATAAACTTTAAACTAATAGTGTGATTTTTTAAAAAAATAATTGTTTCATTTGTGAATTTGTACAAAAAATAAAAAAAAAACTTATAGCAAGCTTATACAAAATTAACTAATTTTTTTTAATTCCTTACGTGGCAGTTATATCCATCAGAAAGCCTGTATTTATGGAATATTTGAGTTCGCTAAACAACATAGTTTGTATGCCGCATGAGAATTGGAATTTCAAGAATCCTTGTTGAAGATACAGTGACATATATATATTGGCAGATGCATGAGCGTATAAAATTATTCCATTTTCAGCTAGTGTCCTCATCTTCAATGAGATACTTATTGTTGATGAATTTCCAAACACATGTAGTAAATATGATCGTCCTTTAAAAGCTGCTACTTTTATACCCTCTTCTTTTTCACAAAATTTTCCAGTCCATCCGAACTTGCAATGACACTGAAATGATTTGAAAAAACAATTATATTAAAATGCAGTATAAAGCTACATAAATAGTGAATGTTTTTTGCTTTCAAAAATAATATTTAATGGAAAGCGAATTTTGAAAGAATCTATTTAAAATACATTACTTTAGCTCCTTGTGTTGTATTGATACATGAACCGCCATTTTCACAGGGTTGTTTTTGACAGTCAGGTATTATTTCTGTTGAGCTTGAAGATCCATACATATCAGTTGATGTCCCAAACGTTATTAATTCAGTAGAGCCAGTGCCATCACTGGAAGCCGTTGTTTTAGGCTGCCATTCTTCTGTAATTTGCGTCAGTGTTGGAAATGTAGCAGATGGTGAGCTTGGAGTGTGTGAATATTCATATGTTGTTAGTTCTTTGGAAGTGATGTATATTGTGGAAGGTTCTGTGGTTTTTTCAAATGAAGAAGTGGTTGTATCTATTTCTGTTTTAGTCGAAGATTTTTCAGAGAATTCAGTAGTTGACATCCAATGTGCAGTACTAATTTCAGTCATTTCACTTCTTCCATCCGAACTTCTGTATTCTGTGGTCTGTTCTTCTTTTGGCGTGGAAAGTTCAGTATCTTCAGTACTGATAAAAGTTGTAAATGGTCCAGTTTCGGTTGTAACTTGTCGGGTATAAGGTTCTGTAACAGAACTTATTGTGAAGGTTTGAGCAGTAATTTCTGTAATAGTAGGGCCGCCTTCAGTTATAGTACTTCTACTTATTTGTTCTATAGTAGTATAATCAATTGGCACTTCAGTAATAGCTTCGGAAGTATACAAATCACCATTTTCTTTTGTTGCATAAGTGGAAAAAAGGCTTATACTTGTACTAGTATAATAATGTGAGGTTTCTGTGGTAGTTGTTATGTTAGGCACTTCTGGTCGAATATAGTTACAGTTTAATTTACCGATATCTGTGACAAGGCATTCACAGAATCTTCCTGTCAGTCTTGGAGGGCATGAGCATGTGTAGCTATCTACTCCATCTATGCAATTTCCTCCATTCAGGCACCTTCACATTTATACATTTAAATAGAAATTATCTATGAATACATTTAAATGTCCAATTATATTTGAATCATCAAAAAAAACTTACCCAGGTCCTTTAAGACATTCATCATATCTAAACTGGCAGCGGTCTCCGTGATAATCAGGTACACAATAGCATACACTTTGTCTTCCCTCAATAACACAGAGAGCGTTGTTTTCACAAGTATTGATAGAACATAATTCTACTTGCGTCTCACAGTTTATCCCAGTGTATCCTATTTATGTAATGACATATTATTTGAAATAGGAAGATGGAATAAACATTTCTGGAATTGACTTATTTATGTTTCTAAAGTCATTTGGTCTACCCTGACATAATTGAAAAATTCAATTGTCGCGGGTTTAAATAAAATTCAAGCATAACATATCGAGAATTTAAATGTTTCCATCTTACCGTACGGACATGCGCATACATAAGTGGCATGCATGTCAATGCAGACACCTCCATTCTCGCATGGTGAAGAAGAGCATTCATCTACCGGTGCTTCACACAATTTTCCAGTCCAACCTGAAATATTAGTATTTAATAATACTAATAACCTTAAATAGTATTTAAACTAAATCTATTTACAGTTTTTTTAAAAAAAAATATATATATATATATTTAAAAAAAATAAAATTATACAAATATTTCTTTTTACCTGGGAGACACCGGCAAGAAAAGCTAATGCCTGGACCTTCAAGGCAGGCACCTCCATTAGCACATCTCGTTTCTTCTGTTGTATTACATACAGCCATATCTACCTCACAATTAAAACCTAACAAAAAAAAAAATTATTTAGTTGGTTAGGTCCGTAGTATTAATGCTGGATATTATCTGAGATTTTATTCGACTCAGTCTACTTCTTTTCGAGTAGTCTATTCATATATATAAGGAAAAATAACAGGACAATCACAGGCAAAATCTCACTTCTTTCTGTGGTCTCTGAAATATCCTTAGTTCCTGACCACAGTGATCAGTATTGTTTTGGAAATTAGATTTTTTTTTTTCACCTTTATCGAACATTTTACGTCTTTTTTTTTTCTTTTTTTTTAAATTATTGTTACGTACCACAATTTATTTTTTTAACAAATCGCAATTTGATATCAAAAGCATGTCATAAAATAATTTATTGATATTTTGGGTTTCTGGAAACATAGTTTTCTGATTAAAGTTAGTAAAATGAGAGGTGTATCCGAGAGTGTTCTCACGTGCCCCCTGGAAAGGAACATCAGTCGCCAGTGCAGCCTTTTCATACTGGAGGCCGCGCGACGTGGAAGGGCTAAATAGCCGAAGTCATGGCATAGGAAAAAAGAATAAAAACAAGGTTGGTAAAAGAAAATCAATTTCCTCCTTAAATAATAACAATAATTATAACGGAAATAAAAAAATTGTTTAGAAAATAAATTATAGAAAAGATTTTCATGTGACCTGAATATCCTGGCTGGCATTGACATGTATAGCCATTAGCGATGTCCAAGCAAGTTCCATTGTTCAAGCAGGGATTTGATCCGCATTCATCTACATTTTCTTCACATGTATCTCCTAGGAAATTTAGTTCAACATATTACTACTATGCAGATATTAATATATTGCTATCCGTTGACATACTATTACGTTTTTTCCATATAAAAAGCTACTTAAAATATTTAACAATTTAGATAGATTACTGGTCTACAGATGCAACCACCTATTTTGACAAAGTCATCACCCGAAATAGATTCAGGCAAATTTTACAAGTCCTCTATTTTTCAAATAATGAAAAAATGTCAGATAACGCGAATCCAGCTTACAAAATAGATTCAGTAATGGAATATTTTTTGGATACATTTAATAAGGTATATAAGCCAAAACAAAATCTTTCATTGAATGAAGCCATTAAAACATATATCGACTAAACTTTTTTGTTTTGGGCCCGTATGATTGAAACTGGTAGAAGAAACAGAAAAACTGGAGAAATGATAAAGTCAGAAAGTGTTTTGGATTATAACAAATGCACGAAGGGTGTTGAGTTTGCCTAGCAATATCTTTCATATCACCCGATTATAAGAAAAACCGTGAAATGGACGTAGAAAGTCTTCTTGTTTTTCTTTTTTAAATTGTACAATGTTTAATTCCTTGGTTGGGTATAAAATCCTTAATCCGCAAAGAAAATAAAATTTTCATTTTTTCGCGTTGCAAAAAATTGGATTCAAAATGAAAATATAACTTCATGTAATTCAAATAGTTCTGCAAGCCCAACAAGCCAAATGTTATGAAGGTCCGCCCGCTAGGCTTTCAAGAAAGCATAGGCTTGGAAGAATTAAAAGTTCAAGACGCTCTTAAGTCTGCAAAAAAAAAAAAAATAGCCTTCGAAGAGATACATGTTTCATTGGCAAATATTGTGAGATTCCTTTGGGTTTTAGTAAATACTAAATTATACTAAAAAAAACTAACATTTTTCTTTAATTTATGATTAACAATCTCAACAAAAATATTATTAAACACAGTAGTCTTTATGTAGTTAATAACTAGTTTATATAGGAAAAGATTACCCCAACCCTCCTCCAAAAACCGCCTTAAATGAATTTTTCATGAGAAATGTTTCAAACAAAAATTGTAGTTCTTAATATGTGTTGTTGAGATACCAAGTTAAAGAAAATAGTTAAACCCATTTTGGAGAAAATTATAAAAAAGTGAAAAATCGATTTAGTAAAATGGTACTTCCGGTTGAGGAATTTTAACAGTTTATTTCTTATCATAGTGATACCTTAACGGAATATCAAGTTTGAACATTCTGCGATTTTTCGTTTTTGAGCTATGCTGTTCACCCACACAGTTTCTAAAAAACCTTTTTCGTATTCCGGGGACTTCAAAATGTTTATTCCCGGTAGAAACTCGATAACGAAAATACAGCAGTAAGAGAAGGTAAAAATGAATTTGAAGATTTCACACGTCAACACAGGTTCTCGTCGCACTGGTTCTGCCATCTACATCAGGGTTCTGTGCTAGTTGTTACATTCATAGTTTTTACTCAACATGCTAAGTCAAAAGTGTTTTAAACCCCACGGGGATCAACTCCGGATCGAATATACTAAAGTCTTGTTAGGAAGGCGAGAGCTTTGAATATATATATATCTGTGTGTGTGTGTGTTTGTGTTTTAACCGAGTATCTCAAAAACGGAAAGACACAGGAAGCTCAAACTTGGTATTCCGTTTAGTTACCACTGAAGGTGGTATTAACCCAGACATGAAGATTTCTGGCAAAATCCATCATTCGCAGTGCGACTTAACTGAATGTTGTTTTTTTTTCAATTTTTTGTGATTTTCTCGAAAACGGCGCCAACAATTTTCTTTAAACATCGTATTCTTTTTACATACCTAAACACCTGTCACTGTGTTATTTGAAACATTTTTCCCGGGAAAATTGATTTTTTGGGGGTTCTGGGGAGAACAGTGGTGTTATGCTTCCCTCTAAAATATTATACTTCAGTATAATACATGGCTGTAACCACCTACATAATATTAATACACATTAGAAGCATTGATAAAATTCCAAATTTGAAGAAAAATCGGTTAACCAGAAGTGCGACTTTAGTGAATAGAATTTTTGTTTTTTGGAATTTTTTCGAAAACAGTTTCAACATTTTTTCGAACATATTGATTTTAGAGAGTTATTGATGTTTTGTCGGTTAGATTAAATTTCAATTTGCACAAGCTTTCTTGGTTTTGGCATAGAGCGCTCTACATAATGCTGTTCGGGTAAACAAGTTAAATCTTCACCACTATTTTTATGGCCAGCCAAAGTAAAACATTGTAACTTTGCAATTTTAAAGAAAATTTCTTGATTAAATTGTATTAATTAGAGTAAGAAAAATTCGTGTGAGTGTTTCACATCAGATTTTTGTTTAAACACATTTTCCATGCATATTTTACTACTTCAGGTTACACGAAGGCTTTGGTGCTGGCCAAGTCATAGTACAACTAAATCCAATTGTATAACTTTTATGAAAGAAATCGAGTTAATAATAAAAAAAATTTTAAAACTTTTATAAGGAGAGCACTTTTATGTAATTAATCTACATTCAATTTTAAATATTCATTAAAAATGGTCACTGCATGAAAAGAAACTCTAAATAAAATTGTTGCTTACCTACGAAACCATCTGGACAAGTACAATTGAAATATGCTACGCCATCCAGACAAGTGCCGCCGTTCAAACAGGGTGAGCTCCAACATTCATCCCAGTTCGTCTGACAGTTTGTGCCGGTATAACCGTCGATACAGTAACAAGTGTAACTGCTACTAAAAACAAAACTGTACTCCTATCAATTTAATTATTTTAACATTATTTCATCACAGACAGATTATCACTTTTTATATATGATAAATATTTGTGAATATAAACAGTATAGATTTGTAAATTTTTAAAATATTCAAATGCTACAGCTTTAGTCTAGTCTATGAGATATTTTTAGCATACTATAATAATAAGCCATTGAATGAATTAAGAATTGGCATGATTTGGGGAAAGAGAGCGTTCAGGTCTATCTTCAATTTGGATGCTAGATTTTAAAACTCCAAAAGATTATATACACGAAATATGATAATAAATTTATCTTAAATTAATTTCAATTGTAGGTATGAATGGGGCATGAAAATAAATTTTCTAAAAACGAAGTACATGGTGATCGGAGGAAATGTACAAGAAGATTTGGAAGTGGATGGGTACAGGATCAAAAAAGTGAAAGCTTTCAAATATTTGGGCTCGATTCTAGATGAAGAGGGAGGATGTAGTGCGGAAGTGAGGGCAAGAAGCGGGCAGGCCAAGAAAGCTGTAAGAATGCTTCACTCCATCCTCTGGAACACCAGTATATCCAGGGAGAATAAAAGAAGGATCTTCTGTTCCATTATAGAGGGAATTTTACTGTACGGATCTGAGACTTGGACAACCTCAGCCAATTTAATGAAAAAAGTGAATGCTGTGGAGATGGAGTATTGGCGGAGATGTCTAAGGAGAACAAGGGCGGACCGGATAAGGAATGAGGATATACTGGAGGAAATGGGCATAGAGAAAAGGATGAATCAAAAAGTAGTGTAGAGAAAGATGAGGTGGTATGGGCATGTGCGACGAATGGCCCCAGACAGGTGGCCGGAAAAGGTGCGGAATGGGACCCCTTCTGGAAGGAGGAAAAGAGGAAGACCAGCACGTCGATGGGACGAAGAGATAGAGGAGGAGATGATGGGGAGAGGACTGAGAGATGGATATTGGAGGGATAGAACGCTGTGGAGAGAACGTCTGACTTGAGGCGAACTCAATGAGGGGAAACGCCGTAAAAGTAAAGTAAGTATTACTTCCTGTATTCTAATATTACAAAAAGATCAGATATTTTAACATTGAAAATGTTTTATGGGAGGTCATTTGATAAAAATCGTGACGACATCTTTCCGAATGAGTGCCGAACCATTACGGAGACAGTCAAACCAGTTACCTACCTACATTAATTAATTATACTGTTTGTATTTGTATAACCAAATTTCGAATTCAAACTGTGTGTTTGGTATAAACGTGTAACTTGTGAAAATACAATGAAGTATTGTTAAAATTAACTCGGCGTGTTTTTTTCTTGTCTTTTCTTTACATTTAATCAGTGTGGTTAAAATTATAAAACTTCAACAAAAAATTATTATAATTCTGTAACTCAATAAAAAAAAAAACAATAAAAATTTTCAATGTTTGACGTTTTCGTGAAAAATGGTGATTTTTCTCTGTGATTATTTAGGGCATATTTCTTATCCTATCAATATTGGAGAAAGGCTCCTGAAAGACAAATATTTCCTTATCTGGAAACTTTAACTTGAGAAAATATAAATAATTGATCAACTCCACTCCTAGACCCTTCTTTTGGCAGGTTCTCATCAATCCATTTCAGGACATCTGTTGGACTTTCCATGTCTGGATTGTTCAGCTGAACAGTTCTACCAGCTGGTTTGGTTGTGAACTGTTTTATATATTCTAAGAAAATGTATTTCCTGATCGAATGGAAATTCTCATTATCATATGATACAGATCGAATAGCACAATTTCACCTTCTACTAGACCTACTTCTTATCAGCCGAATTGCTTCCGCTATCATAAACAAATAAACCGTTTATTTGTTCACTATTCTCTGTGTTGTTGAGGTGTTCTCAACTTTTTATTTCCAAAATTATACATAAGTTTTCAAGTTTGATATTATGTTTTGAAGATTATTTAATAGTTTTTTCTTTCTATTTTTTATGCCTTGGAAAAGACAATATATTTGTCGAAACGTTGGCATGAATTTAAGTTTTTTGTTTTTTTAAAAAGATCGAAACTCACAGTCATTTTCCTTCATTGTCTAAATTTAGCTTTATAAATTTTCGAGGTCTAAAAATATCAAATCAGGAACAACTCTAGAGGTGCAATACTAGTGAAATATTTTTAAGTTATGATTGCTAATGTATTTTAATTTCCTCTTTCAATTGGTGGCCCAGAAGTAGTCCTCTGGACTAAAAGAACTAATCAGGTTTTCAACATTCGTTTGTAGGACTGCTTAATTGTTATTGTGTTTATTATTAAACTTACTAAATATTTCCCTATTTTCCAAGTAAGTATAACAGAAACATTTTTATTAAACTTCATTAAAATTTATGGTCTTACTTTTTGGACACATTTACGGTTTAGCAGCTGCCAAAGGGAGGGTCCATAGTGGAGTTAATCAATTATTTATATTTTTTCTATTTTATTTTTATTATTTTTGTCATTTTGTATTAAAAGTACAGGAATAGGATTGTAAATATATATACAGCTGACTCATTTCCTTTCTTCCTACAAAATTTCACTTATTCTAATTAAAATAAGAAAATCTAAATTTAAAATAATTAATGCACTTTTATGATTTTTATAAAACATGTTTAGCTGTAGAATTTATTTTGTTTACTCTTTAAGGAAGAAAATTATGCACAATTATAAAAAAGACTGAATATTTAAATATCTACATACAAATAATTAAAAAAAAAAAAAGTTACACTAATAAATCTAAAAAACATACCCATTAAGAGTTTCCATGCAAATTCCATAAACGCAAGGACTTGTAACGCAGGCCAGACTAGCGAATGCCGTTGTTAAGGCTGCTGTCAGGAAAAGGACTGTCCATTGCAAACTCTCCAGTATCTTCATTGTCTTCAGACCTTTCCATCTTTATACATCTCACCCTGATCACTCCTTAAATAAAAGATAATGAAAAATATTATTCGCCATAAATCAAAAGCAAGCAATCAATTTCTCCTTGAGATGAAATCAGTTTAATAATTTTTATTTCTTCACTTTCCCAATTATGGCTAGCTGGTAGGTGTTGAAGTACGGAATCCACTGCGAGACCTAAAGCATCGATTGTGACTCTCTTTTATCTGAGCAATGAGCAGATTGACTTGACTTATGTGTTGGTGAGTTGTTATAGTGAATTGAGGTTTGTGTATGCTTGCTTACAGCATCTCCTCTGCAAGATGTAGATGTGTGTGAACCGTGTCAGTGTAAGTGATGTTCATGTATTTATGCTGGGATTATTTCTGCAGGGATTGAAGATTGCTTTCCTCCCTGCAGAGTTAGCTGATTGTAAAAAAATGAAATTAAAATTATAAATATTAATTATTTAGACGTACTTCATTTAAAATTTTTTACTCTCTTTCGTTTCAGCAGTCTAACCTCAATTTTTTTGTCACCAACATTTTCGTTAATATTGTCAGTGTTTATATTTTTGTTAATTCAGTGCTATTTGTTGTTTTTTTTTTTTATTTAGGGAACCGCAGTTTACATCACTTTCTTACTGTCACATAGAACCAAGAGTTGCACTATTCTTGATTCGCAATTTTTTTTCAAAATGATCGGTCTCTATTATTGGAACTAAAGCTCTATACGAAGAAGAACTGCACTACCAAGTCGAATGTAATTAGACCAATTATCATAGCCGTAGATTGATGAATGTCAAGTTTAATGGAAATCTGTTCAACCGTTATCCTATGAAACGAACAAAGATAAGAATTTGTCTTAATGCCATTTTTAGTTTTTCTATTGGTTTTTGACGATTCTTTAAAATGGAAACCAAACCTTATTACTTATTTTTCTTTTGCTGCTCTAACAGAAATTATTACTATTTTATCCAATTTGTGAAAACTGAGTTTATCACCGAATATCCATGGTTTACACGTACTTCGTCCCATGAGTACGAAGAAATGCAATTATGGAGTTTTTATGTAGACTTACCTTCGGATGTAAAGTTTGAGGCCATCAAGTTGTGGAAAATAAGACTTAACAAGAGCAATGGAGCTGGGAGAGAGTATCTTGAGCAACACTGACAAATTTTCAAAAAGTTTTTAGCAAAATGTATGGTCTGGGAGTGTTTTATGTAGGTTTGACAATAAGTTTGTGTGTTTTTCTTTGTATGAACAAGATAATTCAAGCATGATAAAAGCGAAAAACTGCGGGAAGTTCCAACTTGATAATCCTTTATATATTAATAGGAATTCGATAACAAGTTTGGTCCAAACCCATCACCTTACTTGTTTGCCACTTTACGGAATAATTTTTCTGTTTTCTTTTTTTGGCGATTTTCTTAAAAAGGTTCAAACATTATTTTTAAACTTGACACATACTATATGGACAGAGGCTTATTTTTTTCTGAAAAACACTTGAGTTAGCGGGTTGAATACGCGTTAATGATTTACTACAAATAGACATTTATAGCAAACCCTTGACACGGTCTCAACTCGTATACTCAAATGTTTTTCATGAAAATGGCTAAGGAAACCTAAAAGATCATATTATCATTTTTTATTTGACCTTTGTGGCGCAGCAGCCATATGAAGGGCCAAGATTTGGCAGATGACAATTTATATTGCAGGTTGGGGGTGGTGATGGTGGTAATCACGTCGCGGTTCCTAACTGCCTATAGCTATCCCATTTTTTCTCACGATGCTGAATCAACACCGTCTTTGCCTTCAAAGGAATCGAACCCTGAATTCTTAATTAGTTTATTCTTTAATAACTGCCATATTTATATTTGTCCCAGTTTCTTACTTCAATTTATTTTTAAAGAAAGAAAGTTTAACTTTTATTTCATGAGTAGCATTTTATTAAACTACAGCAAACTGCAATTGAAAGAAGCAACGCAATGGGTGTATATGTATATTGATAACAGTAAGTAAAACGTTCAAAATGAAATAAGGGCTTGGCAATTGATGAATTGCCTCATTAGTTTTTCTTTTCAGTAGTAATCCCACATAGCATTTCCTCTTAGTGGTCACACCTTGGGCGCTTATTTTCTACACCCATATATCCGCTTATATATATAAAACTCACATATTACCAACAAGTATCAAAAAATCATTTAACCAACACTCTTTCTCTGTTTAACTGTTTCCCTTCTATTCTAGTTTTTCCACTACATTGACATTGACCATAGAAACTTGTAACTATTAAAAAGTGTGGTTAATAGTAATATATATAGTTGTGTGGGGAAGGGTATTAAACAATGTAAAGTGGAAACAGGAAACCCAGTTGGCGTGATACACTGACACACCGGCCTGAACATTCCGACCGCACACACACAGAACATATTAAAAACAAGCTGTGTACCAGCCGGAGACCTTCTCATGGCTCCTCCTTCCATTCAAGGTATTTATGTTTCAATTCAACACTACTTATTCTCTTATTTACTCGACTTATGTTTTTTTGTTTGTTTTCTTTTGGATTATATTCATATTTTCTTTTATTTAATCTTGTTATCATACTTACTTTTGTCAAATTATACACTGTATGGGACGTTGAGGTTCGGCTAGCTTCTAATCAGACTTGCCTTCATAACCGTTGATAACTGAACAAATATTTCCTTACTCATAAGACATTAAATTGCACTTTTTGATTAAAGATTGCTTTTGAACTTGAGCCATTTATAAAAAAAAAAGGGTAATTTGTGGAGCAATGTGTTTTTAGTTTAGTATCAAACAATTGAAAAAAATATACATTTATCAAAGTTTGTCCTTACTTAAAAAAAAAAAAACCTTTAGATAAAAACTTATATATTTATATTTAATTTAAAGTCTCAGCATTTTTTTTAATCCTCACAAAACCTTTCAACTTTTTTTGAACAACTTTATTTCAATAGCTTAACTTTTAATATTTTCAGTTTCTGTTTTGTTTTTTTACTTTCTCTTACTCCTAGTAAGAGGAAGTATTGTAATCGTGACAAATTTATTTCGATATCGAGTTTTCACCGGAAATATCCGTTTTGAGGTCCTCTGAGTCCAAAAAAGTGGTTTTTAGAAAATGGTCTGCGCGTGTGTGTGTGTGTGTGTGTGTGTGTGTGTG